>JAJVHD010000036.1:600000-1023859 GCA_022207745.1 Brachionus rubens | reverse complement strand
AATTACAGCGACTTTTTTGGATGTAGGTAAAGCTGTGACATCGCGTTGAATCCGAACCGTCTTCTAACAGAGGGTGAAGAGTCTTTAACGGCATTGGACTCAGATGCTTCGGCAAGACCTACTGTCGTCCAAGTTTACAACTGAAACAAAACTTGTCAAGATTACTGTTTCTCTTGAAATTTTAGGCAGCTTCTTGAAATGTGTCCAAAATCATTTCGGGAAACGTGTCAATGGCGATACATTGAAAATTCAAAAAGTAGGCTTGTTTTAAATTTTGGAAAAGTTGTTTTTACTGTTTTGGCACCAGTGGCATTGAACTCTCAACAATACTTTTTGCAAGTGATTTCGAGCTGCCTGGTTTACCTACTATGAAACAAAGTGTAATCCTCAACTCTAAACAGATTCTGATCCATAAACACATTTTCAAGTAATGGGCCTGATTGCGGAGCGATTTTATTAGCCAAGGTCAACTTTCATTTAAAAACACAAATGGACATTCTTAAAATCTCGTACAAAATCCAATCAAAAGTGGTTTTGTAGAGTAGGGGTGACTTTGGTTAACTGATAAATTTTCAGCTACTAATTTCTCTGTAGGCATAACGTTTTCTCCATGTTGTTATAAAACTAGAGTGATAACAAACAGCCAAAGCGAGGATAAACGCTCGTTTGAGTTCCGGGATTTTATTTTGATAACTATCATTTGGACAAACGTCGAGTTTTAATTTCCAACATTTTTGGGAAAAACGAGATCTTTCTTTTCCATGAACCAAGATGTTCACTTTAATGAACCCTTTCGAATGTCCTCTTAAACTCACGAAACTACATTCATCCATCACTTGATCTCATAAAATTTTGACTTTTAAACAAACATTTGACTCAGTCTTTCAATTCGTGATTCATCCATTGTTGGTAAATTTTCCAGACGCGGAGGCTTCATTATTTTAACAATTTTTTGAACGATGTTAAACATCCTCGGTCTCTAGATTCAATTGTCCAAATATCCCATACCAAAGATAACATACTATCGGGTAAGGGTTGGACTCTGTAGACCATTTCTCTCATTTGGAATGTGTCCGATTTTTTCTTTTGAATCGTTTGCTGAAAATGTAAAAACCAAGACCTGCTTGCTCTAGACTTTTTCTATCATAAGTTTGAGAATGTTGTTTCGATAAGGATTTAACAGGCCAGCGACTATTTTTAAGACCATGTTCCAAGTCTATTTTACGTCCAATCACATGTTAAATCACACATTATTTCTTTAATTAGCCCAATGGCAATATTGTTTGTAAATTTGCTCGTCAATGAATAAAATAGCAGTTGTTACGTTTACGTGTTATTTTCGAAGAAAACGTTGATAATTTAATGTCTTGACAACCGTTCAGCTTGTTCTACTTATTTATAATGTCTTCGTAAGTGGTACCTCCATGGACTTTAAAATGTATCAAATGTTGAACTTGGCTACGTTTAGAAGGGCCAATATGCACGTCCGAATAAAATTTAGTTTTCTTGTTTTACCACATCCGTTTCTCCCATAACGATAACTGGATTGTAACATCTCTAATCTCATAAAAATGGCCTTAATTTTAAACAATTGTCCGAGGGTCAACTCATAAGTTGGATCAGGTTCATAATTTTGTAATTCACCATAGTCCAAGCCATAACATGACGTAACGAATTTATTTTTTTAGTCCTTGGAAAATCGTTAAAATTGTCATAATTTGGAATTCTTTGTTGAAGAAGAGCTATTCTTGTGTTGGCATCAAGATTTATTTGAACGTCTTCAATTAATTCTCCAGTGTTTGGGTTTATGAATTTGTATCTTCGTCGATCCAAATAGATTCCCATGAAAGTGAATGTCTCACGATCATTGTTGAAAATAATGTAAGGATGACTTATGTTTTCCCATCTACGGGCGATACCAAGTTGATCCAATTGGATCTCAGTCGATTATCAGTGCCTATGCTAACGACATCATTGTTATCAGCTAAGTTAAGACTTGGTATACCAAAGTCCTGAGCCATCATTATGATAAACCGTGAGCAAACATTTTTTAAATAAGGGACTAGACGAATAAGCCGAGCATTTTCCAAGACTTCGATTTGATTGTCCAAGAAGTTAACAAAATTGTAAAGATCAGACCAATTCGGGTTTTTTAAGCCCGAGTACTCGAGTAAAATTTTTAAACAGGTTGTTTCGTTTAGGCTGTCTCTAGCTGGGTCGAAAGAATAAGTCATCAAATTGTCGGGTGACTCTCGATACATTTTAAGATACATGGCAGAACGTTGAAATTTAGTTGATTTAAACAAACGAGAGTATAAATTATCGGGCAAATTAGATCGACCGTTGTTGATCCGCTCATATAAATATTGTTTTGGCTTTCTAAATGTTAATCTTGGTAAATAGTGTAGAGTTGAATGGAATGATTGTGGGGTTGCTTGTCTAAGAAAAGGAGGCATTATTTCATTGAAATAGAGGCAGTTGATCGATCGACGCAAGACTGTACTATTCGAATGTTTTAGCAATAGTTGAGTACGGCTAGATTAAAGATGAATAACTCGACGTTTGAAAATACCTCGTTGGCTATGTCTATGTGGAATAGAGAAGGTCTGTCGGATTTTGATTTGAATAGTTTGTCCATGACAGAGTCGATTTCAAGAGTTGTAGTTTTAACACGGATAATTTTGTAATCAAAATGACGGTCAAAGTTTGGAACGGATTTTTTGAAATTTTCAACATAAATTGATTTTCCGTTACCAGCTCTTTGACTTAGTAGAACTCGGATTTGACTTTTGGAAAAGTCATGATTAGCGAGGCTGTTTGGTGAATTTGATTTGAGTTTTAATTGAAGATATTCTTCGATTGTTTGTTGTTGAAGAGGGATGGGATTAACTCTGTATTTGATTAGAGAGGAGGTGATTAATGACTGTTCTGGACGGTCAGTACTACAAATACAAACTAGGATGTATTCGTCTGATTGTTTTAAGTTTGTATTTGATGACAAAAATTTTTCAATTTTGCTCGAGTTTTCGTAAGTCAACTCTTGGACATTAATTAACGTGTAGATTTTGTCACCTTTTGATTGATAGGCTATTCGGAAAAAGTTGCACACCTTTTTTTGTAAAATTAAAATTAAATAAAATGAAATTTTAAAAAATTTTAAGAAAATTCGTAGAGTGAGAAACCTAACTAATTTATTCTTTACACTCAAATGATGTAGCCTCAGTATATTCCTTCCGATTTCTTTAATGTTCACAAAATCGGTTGTACTTAAAACACGGAATCGATTTACAGAAGCCGGAACTGAACTTAATACGAAACTCATTCAATGGAACTCAATAAACTACAGATTTTTCTATCGCCGCAATGCCTACTAAATTACGGCATCCGTATCGAGCTAAACTACGGAAGTTTTATTTACGTAATCTTAACCATAATACGGATTGGCTACGGAAGCCTTTGGCTTAGTTTTATTTTCTTGATTAAACTTAACAATGGAGAATCTTAACGAGTAAAAATAGATACTTTTCAGTAGAATTCTTTAAATCACACTCGAAGATAAGACATTAATAATGTTGTTTAAGTCAATAACAGCAAACTTTAACAGTGGGTGCAGCAGATTATGTTGAATTTAACCTTTGACTCTACTTTGCACATTAATTAGTATTTCGTATTTTATGATTCAATTCTGTCCGTTACGGCTTTCCGTTATTCGATGATTTGTAGTTTTAGGTACAAATACAAAATCATTCCAAAACTAAGCTATCCCGCTTGTCAAAAAACAAGCAAACACCACACCGAGCTTAAAGAAAGGACTAAAAAACGTAGCTTCCAATTATCCCTCTAACCCCAAAAATTTCAAAGGAAACTTAGGATCCCAAAATCGAGTTTTCATCTTCAGTTTTTTTGATAGGCAGAAAAAAAAACCGACTTGAAAGGCAGATTCTACACCCATAATTATACAAGAATACCGGATTTCACGATTTAGCTTGTCAAATATCATCTCCTCTGAGTATTCAAAAAATTGACCTTTCATCAAAAGTTGGGTATCTTTTAAATCAGAGATTCTAAGCTACAAAAATGTTGTATCATTAACTCTAAAAATTTTTAAATTTTTTAAAAAATGAACTTTGAATAGAGGGGCTCGAGTCCCCACCGCCCCTGTTAGTAAACAACTCTCAGCGTGAAATTGCTATTCTCTTCCCAGATTTTTTTAAAGCCTTTGAACTGCTCTCGGGAGCAAATAGTTTTCCAGTGCCCGTGCGCATTTTGTTGGATATTCAAGAAAAATTTTCTACATGAGACCCGGTGAGTCAAAAGCATTTGTCCGAGTTATGATAAAACTCTAAGTTTTCCTTATTAGAATAATGTAAAAGGATTTTAAATGTTTTCATTACCTCTTCAGCAGTGGTCTTTGAGTTACAGAACAAAACTTCATCATTACTTGGCAATGGTGCTTTAGACGAAGCATATATCGACAAAACTATTTGTATTTGGTCCCGTTGTTGTGAACACATAATCAAATTCGGTTTTCCTTTATGAACCAAATAACCTGGAACTTCTCTTCTAAATATTTCCTTATTCAATTTTGATTCATACAAAGTCTGTAACAATACAGCCAATCTTTCTAAACTTATATGATTCGAGTTAAAGTCGTTTTGTTTTTTCATGAATTCATCAAAAAAAATTTCAATTTTTTGACCAAAAAATTTGGGTATCCCATTATCGACAACTTCCATTTGTTCATCGTCCTCATCATCAAACATTTCAATATCTTCAAAGCCTTCTAAGCCATTTTCGATGCAAAAGTTAAACATTTCTTCATCAAAATTATTGAATTTATTGTAAGCTTCTTTGACCAAAAGCACATTAAAATTATTCTTTTTGGCAAAATCGAATATTTTCAAGTTAATCTCATTGACCTTTTTGGTCTTTTGTTTATTCGCAAAAGAAATAAGAGAATGTCTTCTCGAATTGTTTACTAAATCAACTAAAAGATCATGTAGTGAAGCCAATTCCAAGTCATTGCGAATATTGTAAAGCAAAGATGAAAGAAGTTCGAATCCTGGGTGAACAACTCGTCCATTGTGGCGTATTAAATTAATCCTCGTTATCAGATGTATGATTTGTTTTATAGTGAAATAATTTATAAAATAATATCCATCTCGAATTTTACCGACATAGCTCGACCAATTTTCCAACATGTTCTCCATTTTGACACATGAATCTTTTAAAACCTTCAACGTCGGCTCTGAATTGTCTTGGATTATTGTAACATTGTTGAAACTTATCTCGATGAGGATTTGTCCTCGAGATAGACGTTGATCGTTACTATCAGCGTAGACTTTGACTCGAAAATTATTGAATAAATCACACCCATTGTTTATCAATTTTAAATAAATCTCTGTCAAACGAACAATGTTATCAAAAATCTCGATGAAATACTCGAGGGTTTTTGCCTCTTCTAGTTCCACTGAGTTGGCTTGATCGATCGATTTTTTGCCTACCAACATCAAAATACTTTTCAATTCAGTCAACTTTTCTAAACTGAATTTTTCATTTTTGACCTCTTTAGTCATCCGGTTGTTCTCTTGAATCTTACTACGCTCTAATTCAATGTTCAATTCGATCAAGTTATTTAGGCTCATTGGATTGTTTCTGTCAATTAAACCAATTTGATAGACACCTTTTTGGTTTAATTGTCTAGCCTTTTCAATCGAACTTAACTCAACATTCCCTTTTTTGAATTTAATTTCTTGTAAAAATGAAGATTGATCTTTAACAGCCAATAACTTTTCAGCTATTTTAGGGTCATTTTGTAAATTGACCCAGACTTGATTACAAATTTTAATGAAATCATTAAAACTAATTGTTGTGTTGATTCCAAAAATAAGAGGCGAATAAGCTGAACATGCTTCTTTTAATGTTTTTGCAAATACTTCGACACCAGTTGATGGTTGAATATCACTTGATTTAGTCATTGATACAAGATCGACCAAAAAGTTGAGCTCTCTCAAGTCTTTGACGTTGCTTTTGATCCATTTTGTCAATTCAGATGATTTCGAAAACGCCTCAAGACATTTTATGTTTTCACCACAAGAGTATTTTTCAAGTGTTTGAATCAATAATTTCATTCGATCGTCCATTTTTAACAAACTCCAATTTTTAAATTCGTCTGATTTTAATTTTAAAATATTGTCAAGCTCGGTAAAATGGCGCGTAATTTCATAAATCTGACATACTTCACGTATAATAACAGCTGTTTTGTAGCTGTCTCTAAACTTAAAATACACATCAAGTTGAATTTTACGTTGTCTGAGATTTGAAATGCTGAAATACTCAATAATGTAATACAATTCTTCAAGAATTTTATCGACTTTATTTCCAAAATTATTTTCGAGTAGTTGATCAATTTCGATAAGTTTTATTGAACCAATATCAATTTGTTGGGCTAAAGAGTACCAATGGTTCAAAGCTTTTGGGAGGACATCTGTAAGAACTTTCTTCAACTCTGTGTCTTTAACTTTACATTCCAAATTATAGAAATGATTGAGTAGGACACATTTTAGACGGTCTAGTTTATAAATTTGATCCATTTGATCAAATTCGGGTTTTCTAATATCCGAAAAGAAAACAACTCTCGGTTCAGGGTTATTTCCGATTTCATGAAAACGAATAGGGTCACAAAAAGTTGTTAATTTAGTCCTATTGAGATTAATTTTTACCAAATTATCGAGAGTGTTTTTATAGGCACCGTACGAGAAGTTGTTTGATTGAGCACAAAATTGAAGAAATGATTTTAAAACCGTCAAGTATTCGTTAAACTTCTCACACTCTTTAACACGAATACTGACCAACTTGGGAATGTCTTGATAATATTTTTTGTGCTTACAATATTCACTAGTCGGGTTTAGGGTGAAAATTAATTCTGAAAATTTCAAAAAGTTCTCTACATTTCCGTTTAAAAGTTTAATTTTAAAAATCTCAATGTCCCCGTTTAACAATTGATCGATCATCTGTTGAAATGAAACGAATATTTTTTGAAATTCATCTTTCCATTTTTGATTCAAAAGTGTAGAATCATTTTGTTTTTGTAAATACAACTTTAACACCAGATGATAAAGCTTTGATTCTAATGAAATTCGACAAGGATCATTGAATTTTTCGAGTTTCTCGTTCAAGACTTTATCAATCAACTTTTCGAGTATTACTTGACCGTGAAGAAGCTCATCTATCTCAGCTATCAAGTCAAAGTTGTGACTTAATTTTTCGACTATTACTTGTTCGAAAACGTTGCGAATTGAATCTTTATTTTTCAAGTTATCAAAATTAAAAGACGAAGCTATTCGAACAATTTGATCGAATTTGCTTTGTTTAACACGTGATCTCAAAAAATCAATAACAACATTATCAAATTCTTTTTTTGACATTAAATCTTTGTTATTCAAATTTTTATCACAAGGGATAAATAGACTTAAAAGTTTGTCAAAAATGAACGGTTCTTCTTTATTCACATACTTGACTTTGATCTTGCCTTCGGCTAAAAGCTCAAATGGATTCGCTGATTTGATTGGCGAAAAAACAGTGAAACCATAATTTTGACCAATGTCATTTTTGCATTCAACTTTTAACCAATCGTTAATAAGTCTAGCTACATAATTGTACTCTTCATCAAGGGTTGAACGACAATTGAGTTTGTCATACATGGTTGGATTTTTGGCAAGTATTTGATAGCCTTTAGAGCTCAAGTTAACCCGACTGATTATCAAATCGGGCTCTTGTACATATTTTAAAGTCAAGTATTTGAGTAGGAAGGATTCAGTGTAGAAATTATCAAAATTGTATTGATAATATTTTTGATCGGTTTGATTGTAATTGAAATAATCAATGTTAATTTGGATCAATTCTCCAAGAATTTTTGAGTATAACACCTTTGTTCATCAATAAAAGATTTTAAAAGAGGCTTTAAAATTTTGCTGATAATAAAAAGTTACCTTTGATTGATCATTCATTTTGTTTTGATTTGGCTCGATTGCATAAAAATTCAAAAAGTTCAAGTAGTTTAACCAACATTTTACCGGAAGACATTTTGGTTTTATCAGGACTTTTAAATTTTCGTGATTATTGTAACAAAAATAGTTGATAAACAAAATAGATAATTCTTTGTTTGCGACCAAAAGTGGTTTCAAATGGTTAGCCAAACCATTTAATGTTTTTTCGCTTAAAAATAAAATTTAAAATTTTTTAAAGGGAATATAATCCAAAACTTCCGTGAAACTGAAATCTACAACCTCGAAAATACCGAAAATTATTATTGTCAAAAATTTTACCTGCGTCTTTGACAACCTAATTCCAAGTCATTATTTAAATTATTTCTTAGATTTTTCATTAAACGTCCTAGTGAGAGGATTACGAATTTCGGGTCAAATTTCTGCATTATCCTGATATAAATCATGGTCTCTTATGGGCAAAAAATGAAAAAAGGAGTTCCTGAGTCGCCTGTAGTTTAAGCAGATGCAAAAAAATATTGATATAGGACAAAACCTGGGACTAGATGTGATTTGACTGATAAATCTCTTATTTTTCCGGTTTTCAACCGTGTGTGGCTTTTGATAAAAAAAATTTAAAATCAATTTTGGTACCAGCGTTAATTGGAGCTCTTTAGCATTCAGGCCATAACACTAAACTAATTAAAGGATACCCGATTTCGACAAAGAATTTCGCTGTAACCATACCTTGGTTGGTCCCAAGCCAATGTGAAAAATGGGAGGGAAGCGATGTTGCTGTCATTCTAACATCATTCGGTATGTGCTCTTTTTTGGGGTACGTGGAACTACGGATCGCGTTCGATTGGGAGTTCCGCTAGCTTTGACCATCACAACGTATAAGAGCGTGGGAACGGGCGCAAGAACTTGTTTTACAGAAGACCCATTCATCAATAGGTGTAGCTCTAGTGAAAAAAGTTAAGTATTCTACTTGATTGCAAGAATACGGTAAGTTTATGGTTCCAAGCTAAGCCTGAATAGCTGTCTTGTGGCGCTTTTATGATGAAAGCTCCACTGTTACTGTGGTGAATGGCAGTAACCATGTCTTGGCCGTTTTCAAGCTCGGATAAGAAAATGGGAGTGCGGCTAATCGTTGTAAGATTTATAATTTTTGGGATAGCTTTTCCCAATCATTAGTTCTTGTTGAATGTTTAAAAAAATCAACTTGGAATAAGGTCGTGTAAAATTTTTGATTTTTACCCTCCAGGATAAAAATGAATTTTCGGTCGAATATTCCAGTTTCAATGTAAATTTCAGATATCACGGAAGTTTCGAATTATATGCACTTAACATGCAATTTTTTTCCTCAGGCAACCTGAAATTTTGTACCATTGTCTTATTGCTTTAAAGAATACTTTTCTGAAATTTTTTTTTCACATCTTGTGTACAAATTAATGTACACAGTGTACAAGATAATTTTGGACACCAACTCTTAAGAAAAATCATTGTACAACCCGACCCAACTCTTTTTCTTAAAACCCTCGAGGAGTCAAAAAGTAATTAAAAAAAATGCTATTTTGATATTATTTTCTAATTCTCCGCTAAAATGTACACCTTGTACACTCAATTCTAGAATCCTAAGTTATTTTTCCTTTAAAGTAAACTTGGTCTGTATAAATATTGTCTAAAAGGACATTAAAAACAAGAAAAATAAAACAATTATTTAGTAGGTTGATATGGGTATCAAAATGCAGCTCTCGGGATGAGAAGTCAGAATCAAACAAGAAAATCGTTGAAAAAAAAAATTCAAATTTTTTTATATACTCTAAAAAAATTAATTTTTTCAGCTAATCATTTCATATGCGAGACTTTATATTTTCTTCATAAAATTTGAATATTTTATTAGTTTCATCTATCGAAAAACTGGTAAAAGCTTTTAATCCTTAAAATTTTTGAAACTTTTTTGATTGATTAAAACGTACAATTTTGTACAATTCAAAATTGAATATAATCTTGGTCTAGATTGAGAAAAAAAGTAAACCCAAGAATTGTACAAGATGTACAAAAATGTTGTACACCTCCCTATAAAATCATACTTTTAATATTTGTTAATCTGAAGTTGCTTGTAAAAGTTTTCTAATTTTGGGATGTTTATTACTGTACTATTCATATCTTTTAAGAAGTATAAAGTTGATACATAACGGAATAGTTGTACAAATTAAATCTGAATATTTTTATAAGGTTCATTTTTAGGAAAAAATATTCTACCCCGAATAGTACGCGAATCGTACAGAACAATCGTACAAAACTTCAGGTTGCCTTTTCCTCACTAGAGAACCATGATCATTTCTCTAACTAAAAAAAATCTTGTTACTATAAACATACCTTATACTAATATTTCCATAACTAAAGTTTATTAAATGGGAAATAGCTTCATTTAATCTCAATGTATCGGTAAAATATCGATCGTTTGTTTCATCGAATCCATTCAAATTATTGAACTGTGGCTCCAATGTAAAATACAAATAAAACAAAGCAACAACACTTTCTGAGATCTGATGATTCATAATTTCACTCAAAATCCTTCTGAAAGCATCTTTTACGAAACTTTAAAAAAAATATTAAAAAATCGTAGACCATTTAAAGTTGATTTTTAAAAACTGACTCTATTTGTTCATAAGTATTGAAAAAATTTCCAAAGACATTCTGAATGAAGTTTAAATTTTTAATTTCCATTGATCTCAACAAAGTTTGTAGTTGAGTTTTTTCAAAAAAATTATTCAAATCATATTTGTGCATAAAATACATTAAGCTTAAAGCTAACACACAATCATTTTCATTTTTATCTTTTATTTTGGAAAGTTTTCTAATTCGACCTCCAAATGCTTTATCCAAAGTCTAAAACGAAAATTTTTTACATTATAAAATTTAAACCAAAAAAAAATTTCTTACATTTCTAAATGAGAAATAATATTCATTATCCGAACACAAGGATTCACATATTTTATGAATTAAAGCCATAAATAGATGTTGTCTTTCTATAAAATTGTCTTCAAATAAAATTGAAAGCGGGTGTCTTAAACATATGTCAATGGTTTTCTCTTTTAAATATTGTATGTTTAAGTGATCATTTTTGAATACAATTAGACCATCGATATGATTTGACGAGTATTTATTTGGTCTTGTGTCCAACCAATGAAGTTTTTGACCGTATAAAAAATCAAATTCTTCGTATATAGCATTATTTTCACTGGGCTCAATAAGATAATAAAAATAATTGATTTTAGTATTCATGTCCAATAAGTCAGTTGTAACATAAACAGTTATCTCAATGTCATGTAACTCTTTTTGTTTGTTAAAATGTGAAATTTCATGAAATAAATTAGCTCGTTGTTGAAAATTGTCGTACAGAAAGCAAACTTGAAAAATTGAGTTTGCTTTTACATTTTGGTTTGGGACAGTGAATTTAAGTTTGCATATTTGAAAGTTATCCAAAGGTTTAGAAAGAGGTCTTTAATTTAAAAAGTTAATTATTTTTTTGGATGAAAGTTTAAGAGTTAAGTTTACATTTGATTATTCAGATTAGCTACTTCTAGAATATTTCTAACAAAATCTTTAGAAAATTGTGTTTCTTCATCTAACGATTTCATTTGAACGTCTGTTTCTACAAACGAGTTGTTATTACGATCTAGATCTTGGTCTGAATTTTCAATTTCAAGGTTGCATTCAATCAAAAACGTGCCATCTTCGACACACCGTGCTCCTTTTAATTGAATAATGGAACACTGAGGGCATTTGTAAGCCTTCATTTTCGTTTAAAAATAACCCAAATATTGTTTTGTTATCTAAAAATTTTAAGCTTAAAACAAAATTCTAAATTTTGATTTTCTAAGATAGGAAAGTAATTTCAATTTTTTTTTGTTTAAAGTTAATTTTAACAAAGCTTTTTTTTAAGGAGTTTTAAAGATCCCATTTTGAAATTTTTTAAATTATGCAAATTTCATCTTTCCTAAATTTTTGTCAGCTTAATTTTGAAAAATTTTCAAAATTCAAATTTTGTTTTACAACCTGTTGCCACGGTTACAATTACAATTTAAATAGTGGACTGTTAGTTTAAACATTATTCACAACACCAAAAAAAAAAATTATTTCGAGAAAAAAAAATTTTCTTATTTAAAACATGGCGGAAAAATATCGTTTCATTGAAAAAAGTTTTGATACCATCGCTGGTAAACCTAACAAAGAATCCTTGGTTAAATGGTAAATTTATTACTATATTTTCCGTTTTTTTTTAATCATTGTCCTATAAGGGGTATGAGAGGAAAACTTAAAACATTCATGTTTACTTTTGATAAACAATTTCATATGGGTTCCAAGGATTCATTTGTACTCGAGTTTTTTCAAGATCCAAACGTTTTATCTAAAATTCAAAAAATGACTTCAAATGGAAATTGGATCAACATGGGTAAGTCTCTTTTAACCCTAATTTACACAACCGTTTTGGTTGGCAAATTCGGGTTATAACTTTATTAGAACCCATAGAATACATTAATTATAATACAGAAAGTCGTCCAGCTAAAGTCAAAGTCGAAGATGTCGATTGTACCTTGCTTTCAGTCGAAATATTCGATAGATTATACGAAAAAAACATTGTTAGAGAGAATGGTTCAATTAAAAAATGTTTAGACGATTATTATGAAGATATTTTAATATCTGATGAGTTGAGAAAAGTAAATTTTTAAATTTCAACTTAAGTTTTAAATATCTGTTAAGTCTTGTTACCTCTTTTTTAAGCTTCTTTTAATTGAAGAATCAGATAATTATGAAATTTACAGCGATAAAGAACGTAATGAATTTTTATTCAGGTATTTATAAATTTTTATGTGTTTAATTTTATTAACAAAAAGGGTATTCTTTAAAAACAACACCGGGTGTAAATTACAAAAATTAAATAAATTTTTGATTTTTTTTTCGCTAACTTTATTCCTAGTGCCCTAAATTTTCTAAAACACCCTTTTCCTGGATAAAGAAATTTCATCTAGGTATTAAATTTTAAGCCCTTAAAAAATCGATAGAACCTGTTAAAAACGTAAAAACAGTAAATGATACACCCTATGTAAATTGAAAAAATTACAGGTAAGCTTGTAAAAGTAAGGTGTTTTTTGGGTTTTTTGACCCTGAGAATTCCAAAAATGTGGTCAGATTATGCTTAAATATGATGTTTCAAAAGTTGGTTTAGCCAGTAAAAGAGATTACAGCCATATGCATAGGTGTGTTACTAAATCATTATAGAGCATATTTTTTGAAAGGTAAAAGATTGATTATGATATATCATCTTAAAGATAAGAATCTCTAGTTAATGCTGGGATATTTTTTAGAAAATTTAAATAAAAATTTCACAGTGTATTTGTTTTTAGGAATTCACTGTTTAATTTTCCTATTAATGTCATCTTTCATTAGTGCTACTTTAAAAGAATTTTTTAAACTTTTCAAAAAATATCCCAGCATTAACTAGAGATTCTTATCTTTAAGATGATATATCATAATCAACCTTTTACCTTTCAAAAAATATGCTCTATAATGATTTAGTAACACACCTATGCATATGGCTAGATGAAATTTCTTTTTCCCGGAAAAGGGTGTTTTAGAATATTTTAGTTACTAGGAATAAAGTTAGCAAAAAAAAAATCAAAAATTTATTTAATTTTTGTAATTTACACCCTGTTTTGTTTTATGCATTGTCGATGGGTGTTGTTTTTAAAGGATACTACAAAAAATAATTTTAAAATTTTTTTTAGATTATTCAAACATTTTTGTCTTGGAGGACAAGTATGTCAATTTGAAGATAACATTCAACCTTACATTGATGTTACTCGCTCGGTATACAAAGAACTTATAAGGTACGTAATGGATTTATTGAAAATTTTAACCTTTGTTTTTAAAATTATTTATTATTCAAAGTGTTCAAAAGGATTCTGAGACTAAAAAGTTAAGGATTGTTTCGTATGTCTTTAAAGTCGAAGTATTCGTAAGTTACGGTTTTTCTTTTAAATTTCACTAAAAATATGCTTTTTATATTGTTTTCATTTAGGATGAAAATAATTCGAAAATTTACCCAAACAAAACTGTAATTGAACAAGATTTTTGCTATTTGGTTATTGATCCCTACAAGCGACATGTTATTGTTTTGTATCATCGATTCGATGGTCCCTTATTTACGGATTAAAATTTATTTTTGTTTTTTATAATTTTTTTTATTAAATAAAATTGATCTCAAAATTTATTATTATTTTAATGGTGATAAAAATAATTATGGTTCTCGCTTTCTTGCTAAGTCCGAAATTTGATGAGCAATACCTCAAAGTTGTTCCTAAAATAAGGAACATCGAGACAGAAACTAAAAAACTGAATCTAAAAAGTTTAAAAGGTTTTCTGAAGCATTTGAATTTTAAAATATATTGCAACTAATAAATCTCAAAAATACCTATTTCATAATAATAATAATGAAGCATTGATGTGGACAATCCACATGAAATGAGATTTTCACTGTGATAGCTTGACCAAGTCTATTAAATCAATTTTGTTTTTAAATTCATTGACAGTAGTTGAGTTAGCAATTTCTTTGGTTTATCTATTCCAAACACTTTATACTACGCTCTTGCGTTAAGTCTGATTCTATCCAGACCATAAGCAATGTTTTAGTCTTTCAAAAGTTTGTCTAAATTAGTCTTAAAAATGTTAATTGATTTTGATTCAATAACTTCATTCGACTACCCGTTCAGTTTTTCACAGGTTCTCGCTTAATTCTGTATCGATTGACTGTTTCCGCATTATTCACTCGTTTATACCAGTTTACCTGATCTTGCTTGTTTAGGAGCTTGTACATTTGGATGAGATCACCTCATCTTCTTCTGGTTGTAAGATTTGTCAGTTTGAGTCTTTTGAGCCTTTCCACCTAATCAAACTTTCTAAAGCCATGTATGCTCCGAGTCGCCCTCCTTTGCAGCCTCTCAAGGATGTCAATATCTTTCTTTAGGTAAGGATTCCATACCGACACCGCATTCTCTAAATGGGGTCAAACAAGACTTGTATACATTTTTTTTGATGATCTCAGCGTTGAGTTGTGAAACCGTTCAAGATTCGACCAAAGATTCTGTTTGCCCTTCCAGCCGACGTACTCACTTGTTAACTCAATTTCATGTCCTCAGTAAGGATTACACCCAAGTCTCTCTGTTCAGTTTTTTTTGAAAGTCTATGAAGCCGGTCATTCGTGAACATAACATATTCACTAACGGGGTTGTTTCTGCCGATATGGATAACCTCACACTTACCATTAGTCACATCCAGCCATTCCAATTTAGAATGTCCAAGCACGACCCGCTGCTTTCTACTTGATAAGAAAGATTCGATCCACTTGAGTAAACTCCCTTTGATACCATAGCTTTCAAGCTTTTTGAGCAATTTGCGGTGGTTCACACGATTAAACGCCTTTGAGAAATCGGTGTACACAATTTCGATATTGTCGCCCTTCCATAATTCGAATCTAATCAAATCGACACTCTCCAATAAATTCGTCGTGAATGACTTGTTTGGAATGAAGATATTTACTAAATAGTCCATTTTGAGTTAAATGACGCAACAAAATGTTTCGAATAATTTTTTCAATTGTCTATAATTCGTACGATCTCATCTGTCACCTTTTTTGAAGATCGGGGTGACATTCGCCATCTTCCACAATTCTGGTACCTCACCTGTCCTTAATGACTCTTTCATAATTAAGCAGAGTGGAAATGAAATGACCTCAGCTGTTTTCTTCAGAAAAAATGGACTAACACCATCGACTCCCTTTCTTTTTGAGACATCTAACTTATTGTCAAAATTAAGCCTTTTTAATCTGAGCTCTACCATTTTTTTAAATTCTAAACCTCATTGCAAAACTACTGCAAATTCTGGTACCAGCGATCATCTCTCCCATGTTTTATACCTATAACTAAACCACAAAATTAATTTTAAACCAATTGGAGGAGAATTTACATTATTTGATGCCTTAAGATGACTCTATTAATAAAATAAATAATTAAGGTTTCATTTTTTTATTCTTATTCAACAACTTAAAAAAATTAGTAAAAAAAATAAAAAAAAAATATTCTTTAACACTTAAAAACCACAATACTGATTAATTGGAAGTAATTTTGAAGTGTCTACTTTATAACCTCTAAGTCTTTCTTTTAAATAATCAACAACTTTATCATCCATTTTTGGTGTACGAGATAGAATCCAAACAACATCAAGCTTAACTAAATCATAAACAACTTGAGTACATGAATATACAAGAGCATATGATTCATAATCAGTTTCAAGTACATTATATGGGCCTTGACTTTGGAAAAAAGTAATATTAGCCACTTCAATTGGTAATACAACTTCTAGTTTATTTGGTTCGGCCAAATTTGGAATATAAGCATAACCAAATCTTTCAATTGTTTTATTATTTTTACTTTAAAATAAATAATTTTATATAAACTTTTTAACTCAATAGGTTCAAAGATTGAGCTTACCGATTGAACGCAATATTGTCTACAGTGACAGCTGTTTCATTCAAGTAACCATACTTGGCAACAACACAATCATAATTATTAGGTTCAAAGATATAATTATATCTTTGAATCTCATACCATTTACCTAAATATTTAGTCGCATTGAAGTCTCTAATAACTGGTGTATTCAGACATATTCCAAATGATTGAGAAGACACTTGATGAAGACAAGCTAAAGCCAAAATTACAATGTATAAAATTTTCATTTTAAATTTTATTTTTAAATTTTAAAATCAAGAGGTGTACCTTTAAATAGAAAAAGCCTTATCTTTGTGAGAATTGATAATTTTGGAGTTATTTTTACGTTAAATTTTGAATCATCATATGTAATATCTAAAGTCACATTATTGAATTCATCATAAAAAAAAAACGTGAATGTTATTATTCAAGAAAGTTTGTTTCTCATACGGTAGAAATGCTTAAAAGCCACGTATTTAGTAATATTTTATCTTAAAAAATCTTTCGATTATTTCGCAAATCTGACTTTATGTATTTTAAGAAACATGTTTTAAGTTTGCTTTAAATAAATGATTTTGAGCTAGAACTTTGTGTAAAACGTCCTAAAATTACTTTCGCAATTCAATAATGGAACCAAGTCTTAATTTATTTGAATAGATGTTTTAGTTTGAATTTTTTGTAAAAACAATCGTTTAGGCTTTAATTGATTCAGAAGTTTTGGTAGGTTCAGTACTTCCCAGAGTTTGACAAAGTTACTCTATGAGAGACATTTTCATTTGTAATGCAGTTCAATTGGCAAATTAGAGATCATAAACTTTTCGCTCTTATTTTTTTCTTGAATTTCTGACTAATTTTCCTGATTGGTTGATTAGAAATAAAAGGTTGGTTCGAAAAGTTTTTATATCTTTTTGATTGAATTTAGTTTTATCTTTTTGCACAATTGGCTAATTTTTAAACATTTTGAACTTTTTGTGAAAGTTTTATGGGAGGTACGGTACGGTATAGGGTACGCTTTTTTTTCAGCAGCTGTGCAGTATTATAATGTAACTCCTAAATAATGTTTTTCGATTTTGATCCATTTGAAAAAAATCATTTCTCTCGACATCACAAAATCTCACTTTTCAAAATAAATGGCTTGCCGTATCCGTACAGTACCGAACTGTACAAAAATTCAGTAAATTTCTAATGCATGATTTTGCGATTTTTTAGGACAAAGACGGGTGCGTTACGGTATACTAAATCGAAAACGGAATTTCGATGATCGATTTTCCGGCTTCATTCAGTTAAGTAGTTTAGACGAGATAGAACCTAAGATGAATAACAGTCGAACACGGTATCAACTACATCACACCACCAGAGATCCGGAAATCTTTTTTAAAAATGTACTTAAAAAGTTTTGAATTTTGGAAAATTTAGAAAAGACCGCTATCAAATACCAAGCGTCGGATCGAGTCTAAACTTATGCAGTTGCATCTTCAGGTTGTCGATTAAGTCAATTAAGTATGCTAATATCCCTCGGATAAACGCTACATTTATAGAGGCTTTTGACTTAGGCGAGAATAAATAATCTAAAATCCTCGAAAAAGCAAAAAACAATTTCCAGAGTTGGTTAAAATCCTAAACTATCTTATGCATAATCGGAAAATTACAATCACTGAAACACGTCTTTCATCATATTTTTGTCCCAAAAGAAATCTTAAAAATCAATTAATTCAAAAATAGAGGTTGCGTCTATTCAAGGTATCCAATTATTTAATAAAATTGCATAAAACAAAAAACAGTGCTTTTTCAGTTGAGAAACACTCTAATGTAATAAAAGTAAAAAGTCAAATATCAAATTTTTCTAAAATGTTAAAATTAAAATCAATAATTTTAAATTCTTAAAATAAATAACATCATAAAAGTGTTTATCTTTAACCGATATAAATCATATTAATCCCATTTAATTCTTTATTGAAAAAGGATATCCTTTATTTTAATTGCTAAAAAAAAATTTATATAAAATGCACCCTAAAAAATTTCAAGATTTAATTTCAAAAACACCTTTTTGTTTCATCGGTTTATTTGATTATTTTTTTTAGTTTGGAGTGCAATTAACCATAAGTGTTTTACAAAATTTTTCTAAAAAGATGTTAGCTTTTATTTTGATGATTAAAATTGTTCAACTTGACATCATATCGACTTGTAACACTAATACAAGTTGTAAAACAATCTCATGGAAGAGCTCAATCATTTGTACAAGTTTGGACATAACTCTTGAAAGACCAGTCAAATGTGAGGAACCATTTTATTATAAAATTAATTTTCGTCTTGAACAGAAAACATCTTATTTGAATAATAAACTAATGGTCAAGTTGTACAATTACCTCAACTACCAAACTTTAACATCTGTTGATTTTTTAAACCTCAACGGATTCGAAATTGGTACATTTAATAACTCGTACTCAAAAAATGGACCTGATGCATCCATTTCTATAAATTTTTTTTTTTCAAAGTTATCTATCAAAAAGTCTGATTGTAAGAGGACTTGTCATTCGTCAACCGAGTTTATTTTTTATAAGATCGGATTTTTCAAAGGAATGATCTACACGCGCATTTGTCCTGCACTATTTAATAATATTAAAGTATATTCAATCATATTTAGTTACATGTCAGATACATTTTATAACAAAAATTTTCCAACATTTATCAAAACAGACTTCATTTTTAACATTTCAATAAAGTATGTTCAATTTTCGTATATTCATGACTTAACTTTGGACAATCAAATTTTGAATAGAGAAATTTTCTCGAATGTTTCCAAGTTAACTTTTGTCGGTAAACTATTTTCAATTCAAAAGAATACATTCGAAGGATTTCGTGAACTAAACACTATAAGCCTAGATATTTACTTTGCAAAAAACTTGTTTCATAAAGGCATTGATTGGATCTATTCCATTAACAGTGGTGTAAATCAAACAAAAGAATTTAAAAAACAATCAACACACTTGAACATAAATCAATTTGAGAGTATTGAAAATGTTTTTTATTCGGTGAATAGTGTTTTTCCGGACGAAGATTTTTGTATTTATGTTAATTTTCCGTTTAATCAAATGATTAATGTAACAGTTAATGATGTGAGTGCAATGAGGTCAAATAAATATTTTACATGTACATTTATGTTTTTAAGATCGTTTAATAGTTCATCGTGTGATTTTAAAACGATGATTGATAAATGTAATAAAACTAATTTTGACACACCAAATTTCGATATAAAATTAATCGAAAAAACTCTCATTCTAACTGACATTTTAATACTTCTGGTATTAACTCCCTTAGCTATTTCAATTGGTATCGCAAATTGTATTTACTTATTAGTTTTTTTGAACAAACAAAAAATAATTCACAAATTGTACACTATACTTAGCATTATTTACATGGTATTGATTATTTTAAGCTTAATTACCGAATGTCCATTTCAAAATGGAGTTTATTGTTCATCGTTTAAAACAAAAATTCAAGTGCAATATTTTCAAATAATTTTAATTCAATTTATATCGAATGCTATCAAATTTTATTTAAATTTTTTCCTAATTGGATTTACATTATCAAGTTATTTCAGACTAAATACTTCGACTAGACGTTTTTTTAAGTCATATTCAAAACAGTTTATTCTATTTGTGACATTATTAGGAATAATAGTAAATTTTCAAAATTTATTTTTATTTAAAGTAAACGAATACGATTTTAAAATGCAATTTCCAATGAGTTTAAATGATTTTTTTTGGCTTGATTTACCCCTAAAACCATTTATAAGATGGATTAAATTTGCAAATGATTTAATTAATTACGGTCTTTTTTTGATCATAAGTATTTTTATTGATATTTCAAAAATGCTTAGTATTTTTTTCTCTTTAAAATCAAAATTAGACCATTCGAATATAAATTATTCACGTAAAAATTCAAAACACCTTTGGAAATTTTTTGTTCTTAACTGGTTATTAAGATCACCAGGTCTAGTTATTGTCATGTATTCATATGAAAGTAGTGTGTCATTAAAAGGAAATTCTTCTAAAGTTGACTCTTTTATTCAATTTGTTTATTTTTAATTACTTTTAAATTTGATTTTGTTATTTTAGTGAAACATTTATTTGAGTTATTTTTTATTGTGAATTTAATTTTGATAAATTTTTTTATTTTAGATGGACAAAAAAGATTAGTTTAATTGTTGATTAAAGTTTTTTTATCTACCGAAAAACAAATAATTATACACAAAGCTTGTTTGTCCTAACTTAACTTCACCATCATATCTTACACGTTAGCTTTATGCCATGTCGTTATTGAAAACCAAATTTCATGACATAAAATTTTTAGTAAAATAAAATTTTTCTTGTTGTTTATATGAAATGATCATTCCAATCTCTTTCTCAAAAATCTATATAACACTCCGAATAGATAATAGCTAAAATTTAGCCTCTAAGTAGGCAACCTCTTCGATTTTTAGTCTTACTTCAGCTTGCAATCTGCAAGCTGAAGTAAGACTAAAAATCGAAGAGTTTAAATTATTATAAAGTAAAATTATTAATTTTACTTAAACCCTGAAAAATAACCCTGTTTAGCAGTTGTATATAAACCCTCGTGTATTACGGCTGTGCGAGGGGGCGTCTGCCCGGTTAAGGGCAAAAGGGACGTAGTGAACATTTACATCATAGTAACCGTTCAACAGAGCTATAAGGACGATATTGGATAAATAGTGGGGAAGAAAGAAACATGTCCCTATGAATTCTTGCCAAATAGCGCCCAGAAACCGATTCTTAAATAAGATCTTTAAAGATTGGTATCAAGAATTTGTCAAGGAAAAAAAAGGACAAGATTTTGGTAAGGTACTTAATAAATATTTCATATCTTTAAGAATCAAATTAAAATCTTGTCCTTTTTTTTCCTTGACAAATTCTTGATTAAGATTCTTTCAAATTTTTTATATCTTAATGGAATCTTATAAGATCTATTGTCAAACTTGAAAAAAACGTTTACCAATCTTTAAAGATCTTATTTAATTACTTAACAAGAATCGATTCATGGGCGGACCCTGTTTTCCATAAAGCGATAACAGCTGTGTTTTCTATATAGAGGTGGATGTTCGGTAATAAAATTTTCGCAGAAAAATTCTTTTTTTTATGAAAACATAAATTTTGAAATTTTATACAGCTCTAGTGTATCCATAGATGAGCATCCTTAGTATTTTATCACTACAGAAGTTTACGGGAGTTTAAAAACTATTGCCTGGGAAAATACACGCATACCTGTCCAGTCACAAAATCTAAAAACTTGTACTTCAGTCCCTTGCTCGATTATGTAGCATTAAAGCTCTAATGTCATGTTCATTGCTGGTCCTTATTGCAATATGCCTAGAGAATTGTAAAACCTCATGCTCATCCTCCAGGGATAAAAAGGAGATTCCACTACTGTTAAATTGGAGATAGTGATTGGCAATGATCGGAATTTGGGATTATGATCGGGACTGTTTAAAAAGTGTCCCAAAAATAAGCCCATCACTAATTGCAAAAGTGTCTAAAAGACTTTTTTTATTATCTTTAAAATACTTTCAGTGAATAAAATTTTATAAAATTCCTATCGACTTACAGCGATTTTTGAGAAGGTCGATCGACACCCGATAAAAGGTCCCAATTTAAAAATGTTGATCAACTCGATAGAGCTCTATTAACATTAAACAATAACTCGATACCACCCATTTTGATATTTTTATTATTAAAAAAAAGGTTCCGAAAATCCAAGTTAATTTTGAAATTTTGGCCTTTTAAAGTAATACAAAAAAAATAAAAGTTTTAATTCTTTTGATTCCAATAAATTATTCTTTTCGAACATTAAAAAAAAACAAAAAACAAATACCTAATCACAAAGTTTAAACGATAAAATATCAAAATATTAATTTGACCATGAAGAATTTTGATTCCTTGAACTCAATTTTATGAAAATAACTTTTAAATACATTTATAGATTGATTGACTCTTTTGATTTTTTGCAGTTTATACTTCCAATACGGTACCAACCAATTTTTTGACAGCATCTCTATAACAACAATGTAAAATAAGTTTAAATGTTTAAGTTAATTTTCGGAATTAACACATTTGGAGATCAATATTTCATAAAATTATTGATCCAGTAGAAGGCATGGATTGACAATGAAGTAAAAATAATTAGATGAAACCTTTTCTGTCCTTTTGTTGTATGCTAGATATTTGCAAGGAACGATTCTTTTCTACCTTTTGTGTCCTTTTCTTATAGAAAATTTAGACTTATTGATAAACGATCAAACGATTACTCGGAAGGGGTTTGGGGCGGAGCCCCAGGTAGGATTCGGGTAAGGATAAGGTGAGGGTTAGGCACCTTGGTAAACGATAAAACCATTACTCGGAAGGGGTCTGTAAGGTTTTAGAGTAGAGTCTTCTTTAAGAAAAGGACAGTGGATTAGTAAGTAAAATAAACAAAATACAGAAAAGAATCTTTTACTAAATATTGATTTCATGGACTATTGCTCGTAGAAGGTTCTAATTCTTAACTCGTACGATAAGTTATGTTTATAATGTTTGTTTACCTGGCGAATGGAATGTAGGACAATGAATACCACAACATGGCAAAAAATTGAACAATAATGCACAATAGACACAAAGGTGGATTTTTGGCCTATAAAATAAAAACGATAGTTTAAAATAATCGAGATAAAAATAAACTTACCAAAACAGCACATAATATTGTGGCAACAAAAGACATCTTGAAAAAAAAATGTTATTCATGTTTTTAAAAGAAGACAGGGCTTTCTTTTGTTAGAACTTACCAAAACAATAATTGTAGCAATTAATCTTGTAGATGCAAACATTTTTTTAAGTTGACTAACTGGTCCCATCAAAAATAAAGTACTAAAAATAAATTGTAAAATTTAAGAAAATTAATATAGAATTTTTTCTTGTAAATTAAAATCTAACCTGCACATACTAAATATATTTCCAGATGTGTATAAAACAGCAAATATTATAAGTGAGCCACCAAGCCAAAATAAAACAGTCGCCTTTAGAATGTAAGTTCAATTAAGTTGTTTTTTTTTGTCTAATTAAATAAAATTACCAAAAATGATATCAAGTAGCCTAGAACAAACAAAATTATAAATCCTTTGATTCTTGTTGACCAACTCAAGGATGAGTTTTTCCATAACTAGATGAATTGATTAAAATTTGTGATGAAAATTTTGTTTAAAATTCAAATCAAAGCCATGCTTAAATTTTCAGACACTTGGTAACTAAACAATATTAATCCTAGGATAAATTGACTGCCGAAATTGATTAATACATGTTTTCGATAATTGAATTTCATTCACAGTTAAATCCTAGCCAATCTAAGCGGGCGTTGCAGAGTCAACTCGAGAGTGAAACATGTACTGAATGAATCAAGTCAAGAAAAAGATCTTGGTGTTATGATAACCAATGATTTGAAGTGGAAAAAACAGTGTACGTATGCTGCAGCTAAGGCTAACAGGGTCCTCGGACAGATAAAGAGTTCATTCATATATCTCGGTCATGAGACATTAAAGCCTCAATACACCACACTTGGAGTATGCGGTAAGCTCATGGTGTCCGTATTATAATACCGACTTTAAGATCTTAGAGAGACTACAAAGAAGAGCAACAAAGTTGGTCAAACCGATCAAATCTAAACCCTATGAGGTACGTCTAAAAGAACTCAATTTAATGAGCTTAGAGGATAGACGCCGAATGGGCTACTTGATACAAATGTACAAGTTGGTTAATGCCCATGAAGATATAAATTTGCTCAACGGTATAAAAGTTTTTGGCATGACACGAAGCAAATGCTGCCAAAGTGTAGGGGTAGAAAATTTCAAAAAAAAGAGAGTAACATAATCAAGGTTATCCATTTTTAAACAAAGAACATTCAAACATTTACGGTGAAACTCGAAATTTACCTCTGAAGTGTCAAAATGTTTTTAAAACTTGGGTTCCTAAGAGCTAATTTTAGATTATAACTTAAAAGCATTTCTAACGAACATACGGCGACCAGTATTTGACATTAACACTAGAAAGCCCGTCGTGTCATTTTGACACGTTTAACTTGATCTTCCCTTTGAAAAAAAAATTATACATAAAGACGCATTGTGTAAATACCATGCAAAGTAAGTACCATTTTTAGGGTATAATTTAAGAGATCTTGATGAGCTGATTTCAAAAATATATTTACTTTTAAAGTTGATCTTATAGTTTTTTCACAATTTCTTACTTTTGTATTACATATTTTGGTATTTTTTAGGTTAAAAATTGCGTATTTGGTTTAAAAAAGTATTTTAAAGCAGCAATCCAAGTTTAAACATAAAAAAGCTTACTAAAATAAAGCAAAAGAACAAGAAAAAAAATCCGATCAGGAAAAAACAATAGAAATCTGGGTCAAATCAGCTTATTTTCTTCTGGCTTGATAAGAAAACTAATGTCGTGTCAAAATGACACGACCGTGCTTTAATGATATGAAAAAATTCGGGCCTTCTAGTGTTAAGGTCTTTTAACTTCATTATGTTCACCAAAAGTTAGATAGAGTTGCAATACAAAAAAAAAAATTTAAATATTTTACTTCATCAACAATGCCAGTCTCTTCATTTTGTTCTTCCGAGTTAGACCCAAATATATTTTTAAATTTTTCCATTCTAAATCATAAATATTTAAAAAAAAAAAACAAAATAACGAGCGTAAAAAAATTTTTTTGTTTCGTTCAAGATTTAAATTAAATTAAAAATTAGATATTATTAAGGTGTCTTGCATAAAAAAACAACAACTGAAACATAATCATAATTAATAATCTTTTTTTAAAAACAAAACAAAAAATCAGAAAATTCTCTTATCACATGCTTTTTTAAATTTTGAAATTATTCAAAATTTGATTTTGTTTTGCAATTGTTTTTAGTTTAATTCGAATTTTTAGTCTTTAAAAATTTCTTCAGTCCTTTTTAATTTGATCTCTCTCTTCTTTTTTATTATTGATTTTTTGTCAACTAGTTCATTATTCAAAGGACGTTTGGCAAATAAAATTAAAATTAAAGCACCCTCTTCTAATATTTTCTCTCTTTTTTTTTCTTGTCGATATAACTGTTCACTACTTGTATAAATATTATTCAATACTCCTGTTTGATTCATATTTCAACATTTGAAACATAGACCTGAACTAATTTTTTTATTTTTCAAAATTTAAGCTTGAAACCACTGCTTATTTTAACAACAATATCAAAAACTTGCAAGCATGATTTCGCCATTTTGAAATTTAGCAAAAAAAAAAAATTTTTTTTTTTTAGCTTATGAAATTTTGTTGCTCTTTTTTGTTAATTTATATATCCTCTTTTTTTGTATAGATACTCATTACTCTTAATTTACAATAAAATGGTTTCAACTACTGATGAAGTTGTAGGCGAAGTAGCTGCCGTCGAAACAATAAACACTGAGGTACGTTCGATTAGCGAAGAAGAATTTGAAAAAGCTCAAAAAACATTTCAATTGGGAAAAAAAAATTTATTTCTTAACAAATACGATGAGGCTGTGAATAACATAGGCGAAGCATGCAAAATATATTCGGAAAAATTCGGTGAATTAGACTCACAATGTGCTGATATTTACTTTTTCTATGGTAGATCATTATTGGAATTGGCTAGAGTTGAAAACACTGTTTTGGGTAATGCTTTAACTGGTGTACCTGAAGAAACCGAAAATATTGATGACAGTCGTTACGGTAATCCCGAAGACGTCAATGGTAATACACTTTTATAATTTTTTCATAGCATGAAAATTAAATTTTTTTGAAAAAATAGCCGAAGAAAAAGAAGAAATTGCGGAAAAAGTAATGGACGCTTTGTGCGGCACAGACGAGGAAGAAAAAAAAGAAGAAGAAGCCAAACCAGCTGAAGATCAACCAATGGCTGAAGAAAAACCAACTGAAACTAAACCAGAAAGTGAGAGTGTTGAAGAAAAGAAAGAAGAAACCGGTGAACAAACCGCTGAAAAAAACGAAACCGAAGCTCCAGCTGAAGAAGAAGGAGCCGAAGAAGCCGACGAAGAAGAAGAAGAAGCTGAAGGCGAAGAAGACTTGACCAAAAACGAAGGCGAAAACAAAGACGAAGACAGTGAAGACATAAGCAATTTACAACGTTCATGGGAAATGTTCGAATTAGCCAAATTAGTTTATACTAAAAATTTCGATGACGACATGACTTTTAAAAATAAACGTATCGCTGAATGTCTTTTAAAATTAGGTGAAATAAGCATTGAACAAGAGTCTTATGAACAAGCCTTAACCGATATTGGTGAATCAATTCGTGTACAAGAAGAATTAACAAGCGAACAACGTGACGAGCGTATGTTGGCTGAAAGTTACTATCAATTCGGTTTAGCTCAACAATTCAACAACCAATTTACCGAAGCCAATGAATCATATAAAAAATCAATAAATATCGTTCAATTAAGAATCGAAAAATTGAAAGGTAAATTGAGTCAAATCGGTGAAGGTGCCGACGGTGATTTGGAAAAGACCACAATTAATGATGAAATTACCGAATTGGAGACTTTGTTGCCTGAAATGAACGCAAAATTGGAAGAAGTAAACGAACAAGGCAAAGAATCATTGAATTTGATTAAAGAAGCCAAGGAATGCTTCATGACCAGTATGGAAAATAAATTAGGTCAAGCTACAACTGAAGGCGAAGTAAAGGACATTACAAGTTTAGTTAAGAGTAAAAGAAAATTTTCTTCATCAGACGAAACTGCTGGAGTCAAAAAGACAAGACTTAGCGGTACGACTGATGAATTAGCCCAAGATATGCCTGATGAAGCTAAAACAGAAGAGAATGGCAAAGAAATGGAGATTGAAACAAACAAAGAAAATGTACCTGTTGCTGCCGAAACAACCGAAACAACTCAAGTCGAAAAAATAGCTGTCGACGAACCGGCTGCAACTGAAGCAGCACCAATTGAAGAACAACCAATTGCAACTGCTTAAGAAAATTCGTCTCATTCCTGCCGTAATTTTCAAAAAGTTTTTAAATTTTTTTTCTCAAAATAGGAAATTTAGTAGTTTTTTTTTTTTCATTTTTGTAATTTCGTGAGTCTATGAGTCTTCAAAAATGGGGGGTGTTTCTAAAATTTCTAACAGTTTCTTGTTTTTTTTTTGTCGATTTATTGTTCAAATTTTTCTCTTTTTTTCTTTTTTTTTAAAAGATATTGAAAACAAAAAAATGTTTCAAATCAATTAAAATGTAACAAAATTTATAAAAAAAACAATAATTTCAAGGGATTACACAGTCTATTTTTTAAGAATTTTTGTATATACAAAATTAAAAAATTTCCTTAAAGAAAACAAAAAATTTATCAATAATTCACATGATGATCTTGTCTAAATAAAAATGTTTCTCAATTTTCAAAAATCTAAAAAATTTTCAATTATTAATTTTTTCAAAATAAAAAAAACAAAAAAAAAACAGATCTCTAATGACAAATTTTTAAAATTTTCAAATAAAACAGCTGTACACATTTTGATTTTCTTTTGTTTGTTTGAGTCAAAGTTAAAATTATCTTTGAATTTTCATTATCGTAGACCCAATGTAGATCAAGTTCACCTGTGTCCATCCGTTGTACATCTGATAATTCAATTTTAATCCAAGCCTTAATAAAGTGATTTAAGTTGTTTCTCAAAATCATTCCAAACATGCATTCACCTCATTTGACGATACCGTAATCCTTCATTAGTTGTACCATGGTACAGTTTCATTTTTGTCCATTTTAGGGGGAGAGGTTACCTTATAAAGACTAAATCGGTCTCGTCGTTTCACATTCAGAGTGACATTGTTATCAATTAAATTAACCTCCGCCTCAAATGAAAATACACAATGAAACTTGTGACTTATTCATTTAAAATGTTTACAATTTTGATGAATGTTTGAAAAAATTAATTTTTTGTTCAGTAGACGACTGACAACCGTAAAATTTGAAGTTAAGAAGTTCCATAAAAATAGAGATAATAGACCCCTTACAGTCTGAGGAGAATTTTCGCGGATCTTTAATTCAGATCTAATGTTTTATAGAAAAAAATTACAAAGAAAAATTTATTCATTAATACGAAAATGATCAGGATACATTTTTATAATGGAATTGACAGCTTATAATAGCTCTTAAGATTATCGAGAAAATTTAGGCCTAAATCAAAGTCTAACCCGTCTATTTGCTTTTTTATGAAACCACGAACGTCTACTTACTTTTTTAAAACTGAAAACACCTCTGCTTCGGAGTGATAATTCATTTTATAATAGGATAAAGTGCTATTCTCATAAAAGGAACAAGGCTTAAAAAAAAGATCAAAAGCGTTGAAAATTGGCTGTCACTAAAATACGGACACGGACAGGCGGACACGGAATTTTTTTTGGAGACTAAAATACGGACAGAGGATTTCGTAAGCAAAAAGTTGTTACGAGATATCGATAGTGTAATTTTGCGTCCATCTTGTAAAATTGAGTCGATAGTCGATGAAATAAAGGATAAAAATTTGTTATTGCATACATTTTATGGTATTGTATATGTCGAAAAAAAATTTTTTTATCGTGATAAAAAATCAGAAAAATCAAATTTTCTTTACTTGTTGAAGCTGAAACCCGATTTGAAGAAAAAATAAACTTTATCTTAAGGTATAATCTGGTAAAAAAAACAAAATAGGGAATTTTTAGTCGAAACGAATCAATTCCTGCAATCAGTTATTTTAAAAAAGCAACTGCTTAACTTTGAAACAATTCTGCGTAGAACCAAAGGTCTATTTTCCAGTTTTCGATACAGCAATATAGAATTTTAAGGTAGCCCAAACCATGAAATTAAAATTATTAATGATTTTAGGGTATTTCTAAAGAATAGTATATTAATGTTGCGGTAGTGGACGGTTTCAAAGTTTCAAACGGTTTCATAAGTTAGCGATTTCGTTTTGGATTTTACCAAGAGTGAAAGGTATTTCTTTCAATGAATCAATATTTTCCCCATAATGAAAAAAATTAATTTTTCTCGATCCGAATCCGTTTTTAGAAAAAAGTTCAAGAATACGGATCCGTGTTTTAAATCTCAAAAATCCATAAAATTAATCCATCTTTTAGAAATCCGGATCCGATTTAACACTTTTTCTTAGAAAATCCGTTTTTACCGTAATTTCAAATTATTTCAGCAATTTTTTAGATATTAAGTGAACCATAAAATGAAGGATTTTACAGTTTTAAACTATTCTGGGCATTCAGTAAGTATCAAAAACCGAATGGATCAGGAGCAATTTTGCAGAAGCATTAAGGTTCGCCATGCAAAACTTCCACGCTATCTGAATTTGCAAAATCTGACTTGATAACTTTGTTCTCCATATATGGAAACCTAAGATTGCCAAATTTTTAGGTGGGGTCTCAAAAAAGATTTTTTGGCCCAGAGTGGCCCAACTTTCATGGCTTTTGAAGGAGTGTGTCTTGGTTTTTCGCTTGTTACTATCCAAAATGATCTTATATGTATTATGTTTGATACAGATTCTGAAAGAGCACAAAATTTTACACACGCTTAAAAAAAAAAAATTTATGGGTCAAAAAATCTTTTTTTAGACCCCCCTAAAAATTTGGCATCCTTAGGTTTTTATATATGGAGACCAAAGTTATCAAGTCAGATTTTGCAAATTCAGATAACGTGGAAGTTTTGCATGGTGCGAACCTTATAAAAGCTTTTCTAAAGCCTCCATAACGAAAATTAAAGTTGTGTTAGTTAAAAGAAAATTTGTTCAACCTAAATTCAACGTCTGTAAAAACTGTGCAAGCAAATTGCGCATTGCAATGAAATATATGTTGTCGGTCTCCAATTGGGATAGACTTCGAAAAAAGCTATAAAAAGAATCTGTTTTTTTGAGTCCTAGACAACAAACTTTTGAAATTCACACCCCCTAAAACTTGAGCAACTTGAGGTTTTTAAAATTCAGAACACACAAATAAAGTCAGCTTCCATAAATTCACATACCATGGACGTTTTGTGTAGGGCAAGGTTTAATTTAAACCGCTGGTTCAATTTCAAACTTCGGCCTTTACAATCAACTTTGTGTCAAATTTTTCTATTCGCTTAATCTTTAAGCTTTTAAAATCAAAAATATAACTTTTTTTTAACCAATGACATTTTAAACGCACATTAGGCGATGAGAAAACTTTAAACAACAAAAACAACAAAATAAGTTAATTATACACCTCTTTTGATAATCTAGATCAAATTGCGTTTTCAGAAAAAAAATCATCGTACGCGTCTTATGACAAAATTTTACCAACATCTGAAATCGTTGAAAAAAAAAACAACAACAAAATTAAAAACTTGAATATAAACGAAATAGATTGGTATTTTTTTATTTTTTGAAACATTAGAAGATTAATTTATTCCAAATTTGTAACTCTCTCTCTCTCTCTCTATCTATTGAAATATCAACGTATTCTTTAATCAATTCAGTTGTTGTTGTTTGTTTGCACAATTACGTTTTTTATAAACAATTGGATAATTTCTATGAATTAACGAAGTGTTTTGGCAACAAAAATAAAAATGATGACTAGGAATTGTGAAATTCAAAAGAAATCAAATTAAGAATTTTCGTACTTGGCTTTTTGTTTTTCGATGGCTTTGAGATTGTTCTATCTATTTCGAATTCTTTTTTTGTTTTCTATTGTTATTCTTGTAACTGTTAATATTCTAATAAACACATCTATAAAAAACATTATAATTGCTAAAATATATCTCAAAATATGGAATGATAACAATCTATCATTTGCCGTTTCTTTTTCTTTTTTTTTTTGTTAAGCTCTGAAATATCAATTATTTAAGTTACATATTAGATTTAGTAATACACTCACTCATTTCGCTTTGTTAACTTAGAACAAAAATACTGAGAGTCTTAAACTAAATAAAATAACAACAATATATATTTTGGAAACTTTTTAGTTTTTTTTGTTTTTTGAAAAAATTCTTGTTTAATTCTTGTGTTTTTTTTTCTTATTAACTTTCATCAAATTAACGCTTTTTTTTATTTTACAACCTTGGTCAACCTTCCAAAACTATGATTAATCTATATGTAGGTTTTTGAAGTTTCAGTGATCTTGTCAAAAACTGTAATTTTCTTTACGGTGCTTATTTCAAGAACCGTAAACTTTCGATCACAATTGCTTATTCCAACTATAATTACATGTAATTGTGAACGAGAGTTTAAGGGTTGCCTAACCCTAGTTGAAGGGTCTACTCTTTTAAAAAGTATCATCGTTATCGAAATGTATTTCAGCTTTGTACAGCCTCTTAGTGTAAAGCATTATTTTTAAAGTAATATGTTTCAAAATATGCCTTTAATATTATTTAATTGCGTCAAAAGTCAGTGAGTAATATTGGAATGAGACTGGAGGAACAAAGACTTGGGCTGAGTTTAAAATCAATTGAATATTCAAGACTTTCGTACAACTTCTTCCCCAAGGCAGATTAGATTTAATCTGATGCTTTTCTTTTCTTGATTTTCTAATCTTGTTTCAGCCTATAAGTTACATCGTTTTACATCAAAGTAACATCCCAACAATTTAAAGAATTTTTATTTTTTGTCAGACTTGAATAATGTAAAGAACTTGCCAGAAATTTTAGTACAATACGGTTAAGGATACATTTGTTTTCTTCAAAAACACTTCAGCATGTTAATTTTTGTATGACTTTATTTTGTTAAATTTTAATTTTTTGTTCAAGGTTTAGATAACATTTTATTTGAAAACAAAAATGTCTGACACAGAAGATCAAGAATTTGTAAAAGTAAGTAAACGCTTCTTTTTTTTGTTGAAATTGTTTTGATTCTTTCCGCTAATCTAACAAACATTCCTTCGATTCAAACAAACAAAAATAAAAGTCTAGATGTCTATTATTTAATTATATCATTAACAGACTGTTAAAAACTTCTAAAAATAATTTTTTTCGGCTTAAAAAAAATTTTTGAAAAAAACTAGAACAAAATAAATGAGAACTGACAACAAAATTTATTCAGTTTCAAAAATAAATTCATCTCGAGAATTTAAAAAAAAGCTGCTTGACGACTTTAAAGTGGGGTCCCAGATGTGTTGCCTTTGGAAGAGTTGACCTTAGTTTATCATTAGTGTCTATGTTATATAATCATTTTTATGATTTCTTTGATACCGAATCTTAGAAAGCATAAAATTTTACATTTCAAAGTGTTAATTGGAGGCCATTTTCCGTAGCAACAAACACATCTAGTATGAAGAATACCTAAAACATATTATTTTTATTTATCAGCGTTTAGAGCAGAAAATTTTGAGCAAAAATATCTTGATAAGAAAAGGCATAGTCTTTTTTTAATACAAAAAATATGGCAAGAGAGTATTTCAAGTTATAAAAAATAATTTCATTTTTTTTCCTTGAAGATCCTTACTTAAAAAAACTTCTTTCAATTTTTTAATATGTATCACGAACGCTCCAATCTGGAATTTTTACTTACTCTACTCTCAAATCAAATATTCAATGCTAAAATAATATTTAGGCAATTTTTTAATTTATTTTTAAAGTTACACAAAAGCTTGCACAGAAAGTATAAAAATATTCAGCTAGCAGTATACTTGAGTACCTCTTATTGTATCTTACAGTATTCTCTATTTAATTTTTGGCAAATACTTTCAATAGCAACACATCACGAATAATTCTCATAAGCAAGAAAAAATTCAACCTGGTCAATTAACATTAAAAAAGAAGAATGTAAGAATTTATTTTAAACAAAATAAAAAATTCCGAAAAACTACTTGTATAGACTTTACCTGTAATGGATATCGATAATTAATGGAAAAAATACATTGACTATAAAAAAGTTGTCTTAAGTTGAGCATTTTTTAAGCAAAAACAAACTTGTAACAAGTTAACAAGTTTCTCTCATTGCCTTGATTATAAGACAAGTTGTCTTAATAAACCATTTTTTGGTTTGTCAAGTTGCTTTTCGATCTCCAATTTCCTAATATTTGAAAACTTAAGAAACAATCCTTTATTACAAGCGAAAAAGCCTCTTAAGTATTTTACGCGAAAAATTATATTTTGTAAGCATTTGAGGCTTTGATGTAAATTAACGCTGTGAAGTTCAAAGCAATAAAGCAATATAAATTGTGCAGAATCGTTAAATAAAACTTGTCCTATCTGAAAAAAAATTTGTCTAATCTAAATTAAGCGTCTGCAAAAATTGTGCAAATTCTCTGAAAACTGCACAACATTAAAAGGATTTAAATTAACTGCGTAATTAATTTGCAGAGTTTTGGAGACTCTTAATTTAGATTAGACAAATTTTTTTTCAGATAGGACAAGTTTAATTTAACGATTCTGCACAATTGATATTGCTTTATAGCAACGAAATTCACAGCGACTTAAAATTGGATCTTGAAGAAAATGATTATTAAGTGGACAATTTTAGATTTATGTGAACAAATCTTGTTCTCAGATTTGGTGAATATTTTGTTCACGTATAGGTGAACAATGTTGTTCACATAAAATTTAAATTGTCCACTTAATAATAAATTTTCTTAACCTTAAGGATTCAATTTTCAGCATAGCATTGTGAAGTTTCGTTCAAAAAGTTCAGTTCAAAATTTAAAAATTGATAAAATAAGATAATAAAATTGTTGATTAGGAATATATCAAGAAAACCGCAATAAAACTCGGTTAAGGCTTTAGATATTAAATGAATTGCTTGAAATAACTTGGAGATTTAAACTTAAATTTTAATTTCATAATGTCAAAATAAACTTAACATAACATCCGTTTTTTAAAGAAAACCAATAATCGATTGATCAAATTTTGTTTTTAATACTTTTTTATTGCAAGTTATGTAGCATTTTTTGTTACACCTTGTTACACTATTTTCTTTACTCCATCTTGACTTCCTTAAAATTATTCAATTTTAAAATTTTGAACTTTTTGAACGAAACTTCACAATGCTGCATAGCCTGAAATGTTTACCAAAATATAACCTTTCTATTCTGGAAGCTTTTTGTTAATCAACTATTCAAGTACAGCATCGAGAATTCTTCAAAATATCCTTAACACCCTTCGGTCTAAAAGTTCCACGCTATCTGAATTTACAATTTTTGTATTGCGGGGTTCCAGCTTTCAGTCGCATGTAATTTGCGCATTGGGCGAACCTTAATTTGACGACTCTAAATTTCTTAGAAATTAATACTCCCTCTAAACGTAATCTGTAATTTTACAATTTTTTACATATTTTCAGATTGTTCACCTAGTTTAAGAATTGTTATCATAATTTTTGAAAAGCCTTGACAGTTATATTCCCAAAAAAATTAATTGGACATGTGCTAAAAAATTGGCTTTACAAAGTTTATGTGGAGAGGACGCGACTAGATAATAAATTCATTCTGCAAAATGCTAGAAATTTTAACTATTTTGCTACACCTTAGATACCTGTCTGTTACAACTCTGCTTTTTTACACATTTTGCACCCCTTTAAGATTTATTTAAATGTGCAATCAGTTTTCAGAGTTGTTGCAGGTATCTAAGGTGAAGCAAAATTGTTAAAATTTGTAGAATTATGCAGAAAGAATTTATCTCATCTAGCAAATAAGTTATCCAAATTTATCTGAATTCAAATGAGTGAATGGACAAAGGTTCTCTAAGACGACTATATATCAGCTACAGATGTCATCTTTGAAAGAACTAATAAATCGCCTGTATTATATAATCTCCAGAAGGTTTAATAATCAAAAAGAGTTTTGACAATCCAAGACCAAAAAAGAATACATTTATCTTTAAAGTCTGAAAAATTGGATTTTAACGATGGGATTGGCTTTAAAAATAATTATTTACTCATTATTCTGCATCAAAAAATTAATCTCTTTTACATATTAAAATAAGGATTACCAAATTATAGAGTAGATGGGACTCATCTACTGGAATTTTTTCAAAGGGTCCATGGAGAGAGGATACAAGATCCTATATTTTCAGATGGTTTTCTTTTATAAAAACAGTGCCAAGAGAGATATTGCGGCAATCTGGAGATTCGTATCAAATGGATCAAACTTTTAAATCATTATTTAAGAGTGAACAAATTGAAAAAAACTTTGCTGAGGTACTATACAGTGATACGGATTCAAAAAGCAAGTCTTCAGAATAAGCTCTGCAAAAAAATGGCGTATTTAAAAAAATTCAAATACATGGATAGTAATAGAAAATAACTACGCAATTTATTTTGCATAATTGCAGAACACTGCACAGCTCATTCTAATAATTGCTTTTTGAATGCTTATCACTGTGTAATACCTCTGCAAAGTTTTTTTAAATTTGTTCACTCTTAAAATATGATTTGAAATTTTGATCCATTTTGATCCAATGTGAATTCACATTGCCGACTTTGCTTAGAATTTTCGATACCATGTAGCATTAGTGATTGAGACAGCTTTGCCTAATGTAGATGGAAATTTTAAATTTGTCTAATGTATCGTTCCTCGCAAAGCTTTGCTTTCGTATTTTTTTTAATATTTTGTGATAATAATTTTTGTCTTGGTTTTAAAATTTTTGTGTTGAGAAATGATCATTTTTGTGGTGAACAGTTTCTGTTTGTGTTGAAAAGATTTTGTATTGTGTTGAATAGGTAGACCCAAAGAATAAATCACCATGTATTAACGTCAAGGATCTAATAAGCTCCATATCTTGGTAGAAACTGTATCTAGAGAGACAATCAAACAAAAATGGCTGCTGAGTAAGCTTTTAATAAAGAAATTTATTTTCGATATTACAAGATGCAACAAATGTCGATTTTAGTAAGATTAAATGGTTCAAATTTGAAAAAAATCGTTTGTATTTAAGGAACTTATTTGTATAATCACAAATCCTCACCTATCTCTAGATAGATTTATGAGAGAAATATGCTGATTTAGGGCTTCTTATAATAAAAAAAGACTCCAATCAAACAAGTTTATATATGGTTTTACAAAAAAGACGTTCAAAAACGACTACTTCTGAGGTACAACTGAGGTAACAACTTCTAAGAATAAAATTTTAATGGATACCAAAATTTTGCTCGATTCTAAATGACCTCCACTCGTTTTTTAAATGCTTAAAATTCAAAACTTTCGTGATATAATAATTAAAAAGTTTTAATATAATAGCTCAAAACCACGACCGCGAAAATTCCAAAAACTCATTTTTTTGTCAGTAGAGATAAATATTAAAAATTATTGCAGCCTAATTCCGAGGTGCATAATTTCATTTCAACATTTTAGAACCCATGACTGGTAAAAAAGCCATAATTAATTCTAAGACATGATCTGAAAGCTTAGAAGCACCAGTTTAAGTTGAAACCTATTTTGATTGAAAAAACAATTCATAAACAATAATTGGATGAAAAGGATAAAAAATGGATATTTCATCATGATATTTGAGCGATTTTATCTTTTAGCAGAGATATTTACTTTACAAGTGGCCCAAAAATATCAAAGAAATAGTTTTCGTAGGTCTAAATGATGAATAAAGATCTTAATAAAAAAAAGCTTCTTTTAGTCTGTAGCCTTTATAGAATCCCTTTAAGTTATGTTTTAGCCGATTTATTGGATCAATTTTGGTCGATAGAAATAATGATTTTACCAACAAAAGAACATCAGTTTCTGAAAGAGCACCCAAAAACATGTATTTATATGCAAAAAGGGGGTGCTCATTCTCTGATAATTTAGACTTGATTGTATACATGGAAATAAACCGCTTCGAAGGGTGTTTAGGGTATCATTTTTGAAGATTTATCGATTCTGAATTTATTATAATAGTTAGTTTTATCACTCAAAGTAGAGGAAATAGAGGACGCCCGGGTGAATGCATTTGAACAAAAAAGAGGGGTGTTGTTTTTTCAAGGATCCAATTTTCGCCTTTTTTTTCAATTTTAAACAATAATTTTAACAAACTTGAAAACCAAAAAATCTTTTGATTGTTTTGGCACATCAAAAAAAAGACAAGCTTGCAAAAAAATCAAATTCTTCAAAATGATAGAATGGCACAATTTATTTTACAGATTTTCAGAGTTACGCAGAGCTCATTATAAGAGTGGTTCTTTGATGTTTATCACCGTAAATCACCTATGTAAAGTTTTTGTCTACTTTAACACAAATCTTCACATTGGCCTTTTTTTACGGCCATAAAAAAGCGATCTCAACAAAGCAGTTAATTTTTTTTCGTTAATTTCAAGAACTTTTCAGCATCAGATTTTGAGCTAGAATTGTCGTTCTGACAAGCCTCAGATGCGACCATTAAAGACTACAAAAATCATTTTCAATTTCACTTTCTGATTTTTTTGTATTTACAAATTTTTTTTTACAAAAAATCTTTACAATTTATTCTTAAGCACTTACAGTTAAAGTATAATGATCTTTAAGAACAATTTGTTTTTGAAACTTCATATCAATATTGTGTTAAACAGTATACTCAAGATTCTGTTTTAAAACATATCCAATTTCGCCAAACACATAATGATACTCTATCATGTTTTAAATCTACTATTCCAAAGAAAAACAAAAAAGATTAGCTAATTAATTATTATTCTTCTGAACAAGATCGTTTTAAAAATAAATTAACCTTTACAAAATTAATTATTTTTTTGTTTTAGTCAAGAGCTTTAAAGAGTACGGCAAAAAGTGAAGCTGAGATCGAGGCAGCTATTCGTGCTGAAATTCAACGTGAACAAGATGAAATTGAAATTCTTCGTGCCAAAGCCGAGGAAAGAAGTAGGCGTCGTGAAGAAGAAGCTCGTATGGAAGAACAACGAAAAGCTGCTATAGATGCCGAAAAACGTAAACGAGAGGTATTAATGGAATAATTTATGATTTTTTTTCAATTCAGGTCGATTAAATTATGAATTGTAAGATAAGATAAAATATAACAAAAAAATAAAACAACGAATAATAGGTTAAGTAGAATATTTACAAGTTCGTATAGAACTAAAGCTGATTGGTTTAAATAAACAAATATGTTTGCAATATTTTTTTGTTGTATATTCTTTTATAAATAGTTCGATATTTTCTCGAAACCTTTTTTATAAAATAATTTTTTATTTCTAAAAGCGTTCTTACAACCCTCTATTTTTTTTCTTAAGCTTTTTTTTTTTCTAATCTGACTCCATTTTTGAAAAAAAAAAGGAAGAAGAACGTGCTCGCAAAGAAGAAGTACTTAATAAAAAGCGTCAACTCGAATTACTTAAACTCGAAGAAGAAAAAAAAAAATTAGCTGCAGAAATGGTTTCAACTGCTGGTGGTTCAAAATTATCTAATATCCTCAAAGCTAAAGAGGATATGTTAAAATCTCCTGAAGAATTGGAGAAACAAAAAAGAGAAACAATTGCATCTAGATTGGTAACTCTTAGACTCGATGGTAAAAACAAAGACGACTTGATCAAACAAGTAACTTGTTGTTATTGTTAAGATATTTTTCAATTTTTTAATTTTTAATGTGTGTAGGCCGAAGATTTTTACCAAATTCTAGTCAACTTACACTCTCAAATCTACGATTTGACCGAGAAACATGACCGTCAGAAATACGACGTAAGACCCCTTTAGGTGAACTTTTTGGTAAAGTTAAGACTTAATATTTTTTGCAAAAAAAAGATGATGGAATTGGCCGAAAGAGCGCGTCAAATTGAAAAAGGTAAAGCCAAGACCCGTAAATCAAACATTGTACATACTGGTCTCGGTGGTAGTGTGTAAGTTTATAAATTTCATTATCTTTGTTCTAATACCCTTACAAAAACTACAGAAATTTTTTGTTTATGTGACACACAAATTTTAAATTTTTTAAACACTTAAGATTTCCATGGATAACTGAACAAATGCCACACGCACCGGTAAGTGAATCCATAACAAAAATATATGCCAAAAAAACATAAAGTTAATCTCTTAAAAAACATTGACGAAGAGTTTCGATTTAAAAATTAAAAAAAAGTTCTGTAGTTTCCCGATAAATTTTTGAAAAAAAAAAAAAAAAAATTTTTTTGAAAATAAATTTTAAAAATTTTCTAGATTTAACCTTCAAGAGAAATTTCCACATGCACCAGTAAGTAAAACCGGGTCCGTTAAATTAGGAATGCCGAAAATAAATAAAAGAACTAAGCGAAAAAAAACCCGAAACATGCTCCTGCATCTTTTAAGATATTATTTTACATTCCAATAAATCAACCCGCAAAAAAAAAACCCTTACTTCGTCAATAAGAAACTTGAATGTTTTTTTTTTCATTATTTTTATAATTTTTGTGAATGCCATTTGGCCCCCCCCGAATGATTTAAACTTAAATTTTTTTATTATCTAGGGAAAAATTTCATTGTTCTCACGTTACGAGAGAGTAACTGATCGTAGAACATTCAAGGACAGACGTGACTTGTGGGCTATTCAAAAAGAAAATAGATCACATGTACCAGAAAAACCAAAAGCTAAAATTAAACACGTTGAACCAAAAGATTTTAAACGTAAAACAAGATCACAAAAACAAGAAGAACAAGAAGAGGAACATCATGAAGAAGAACACCATGAAGAAGAAGAACACCACGAGGAAGAGCATCATGAAGAAGAAGAACAACATCATGAAGAGGAACAACACGAAGAAGAAGAAGCCGCTGAGGAAAATGCTGATGAATAAAAACATCTTTTTCACTTATTTTAGAATTAATTTTATTTCTAGAGAAGTTTTTTTTTTGTTTTGAAAAAAAAAATCTACTTTATCTAAGCATACACAAAATGTTTTTTTTTGTTTACTTTTTAATTAAAAAAGTTTAGATTTTTTTCAAGTTTTATTTATAAATTTTTAAAATAAAATTTTAGTTTGCTTATGATTACAACTTTATAATTGATAATCCCATTCCAACGTTTAATCAAATTTTAGGACTCTTGGTAACGACAAAACTTTTGCGTCGTACTGCGAAACCAAGTGGAGGCGATGTTAAGGTTAACTAGAGGCTTGGTTTCAATTGAGGTTACGAGGCTTCCGAACAAGTAACTTTTTGCCTTATTTTGATAATTTTTTCAATTGTTATCTCAGAAATTTCAGCTAAAATTTCGGTAAAAATGTTAAATTTTTGCTAATATGTATTTTCTTATTCATCTTTCTGTGATCTTTCTTGTGGACCTGGTGGCTAATCTCTGGGATTTTTGGTTCGGCCAAAAAAGGTCGGGTAGGTTCAGGACTAGTGTCTCAAACCAAGTTTCCAACAGTTTAGAGATTTGAGATTATTATAATCATTGTTTACATCAATGTCTACGATAGATAGTGGACCAAAGATTACTGCGGTAGACAAGAAAGTTTTAAAAAACGAGGAATTGGAGGAATATTTAATTATTCGGACCTCTGATCATTTTCTCCAATTTTAAGTTATTTAGCTGGCAAAAGACACACATGTTGTCAGAATTCGGAAATTTAGATAACCTGTATTTATGGCATTTGGCCACTCTTGATGTGTATTTTTAAGGGGTCAGAACCCCCAGAAAACGGAATTTGAAATTTCGATGCAAAAAACAAAATTTCATTCAAACTGATGTCTTTTTGTGATCAGATGTAAAGAAAATTTTTATGCTCTATCTTGAAATAACTCTAGGACCTTTAATTCGGGCAATAAGTGAGCCCAAACCAAAAAACACTAGGAAATCTTAACGAACCACCACTTTGCCGCTTATTCAAGAACTTTTAGTGCTCTTTCTTGTTATATAGATGTCTTTTTTTCTAGAACCTTCGCTTCGAGTCACGTACTCTTTTAAGGAGATGATATTGGAATCAATCGAGTATAATCATAAACAGGACAAAAGTTTTATCAAAATTTATCCATTTTTTGTTAGTTTTTTCACAGTTTTTGTTTAATGTTGCGGAAAAAAAATAATGTGTGATTTTATCCTAGGAAAAAAGCGGAAAAATGTGCATAATTCCAGTTAAATCGAATCACGTCCTGAAAAATCAAAAATCACTAAGATGTTGGGATTAGTTTATTCGTTTTCGCTTTACTTTTTGTACAGTAAGGGCCGAAAAAATTGACAAAAATAAAAAATCACTAGAATGAGGGAATTTGGAAATTTTGACCAAAAATTCGTAATCCTTATGTAGGAAAACCTCTATGAACATATTTCTCTTAACTAAGATCATGTTCCTGTAAAAAGTCGATTTTAGGCGCTGAAAAAGGCACCAATTTGGCCATTTTTTGGAAAATTTTGAAAAACCTTTTATAAAAAATCCATGTATCTTTTTTAGGGTTTTTCTGAATAAGGATTACGAATCTTTGGTTAAAAATTCCAAATTCCCTCATCCTAGTGATTTTTGATTTTTGTTTATTTTGAAGGACGAGATTCGATTTTACTGGAATTATGCACATTTTCCCGCTACATTAAACACATTATCTTGTAGATTAGAATATGCGCTTTCAGAATATATGCCCATTATATATGGTTCATGATAAAATAGCTGAGATATCGGCCAGAAATGCTGACCAACTTACTCTTGTTCCATAAAACTAGGGGAGTGGGGGGTCAAAAAATTTTTTTTTCCAAAAATATAAAAATTCATTTTTAGAGGTTTTTTCGGACGCATGTTCCGAATCTGATATCGAAATAGAAAAGAAAGAGCACAAAAAAATGAACAAGAATATCGGCCTCCGAAAGCTAATCGACGATTTGTTGAAACGAAAATTTGATTGCCCGTGTTTTAGCAATATTGTTGGACAAACATAATTGTCTTTTTTTAAAAATCCTTATTTACTTGATCATGTCAAGGGACAAAATTTTAATTAACTATTTTTTGTTTAATTTTAATTAGTTTATAAACAAAGTTATTCGTAGTTTGATTACAAAAATAAAATTCTCATAAAAAAAATACACCCATTAGTAACCAATTTGAAATAAAAACCCACGTAACAAAAAAACAACAAACTTTAAAAAATCATCCTTGAAAAAAAAAAATTTTTTACATTAAAACCGACTAAAAATTTTATGTTTCAAATTCGCTTATAACTAAAAAACCAGAACAAAAACATACCAAATATCTTTGACACCTTAGCTTTAAAATTTGATACAGTACCACATATTTGAATAAAATCATTAATCGAATTCAAAACACTTGAGCTTACTTCAAGACTCAAAAATTTAGCATACTCTTGATTTCCTATTCGTTTACGAATAAGCTCAAAATAATACTCGGTATGTTTGACAGCTAAATTAGCTGCTGTCAAATGTAAATCAGCATGTGGTGAGAACAAATAATATCCAGAGTCTTTATTAATACCACCTTGAGCTGGTTTAAACGAATCACCATCAAATATACCACCATGACTACACTTCATTGCATTATCAGGCTTTTTTATCTCTTGACCAACATAGTAACCACTCAAAAGCTTATCAGTCACTACTATGTTACCTTTACATCGAAAATATCTTATCGGACAGTTAATCACAGACGAAGAAATCCCAACAGATTTTATCAAACTCACCAATGTGTTTAGAATCGAATTACATTGAACTTCATAAATCGTGCAGTTGCTTAGGCATGTCACACTTTCATTTATGTTTGAAATGTTTAGCTTGGTAAAATTACTGGTTCCAATGGCTGTGTTGATTGTGTCCACGTTTCCCATTTCGACCCAATTTGAATGCGAATAAAAATCGTGTATCGTATGCAAAATTTTTCCAGTGTATTTTCTAGCTCGTTTGTAGTCTTTAATGTCCAAAAAGTTGTTTACTATTGATGAATAACTCATTACTCGTTCATTCGATTCGATTAATTGTTCAGCATCAAAATGAGCTGAAGGTAAATCTTTAGTCTCCGAATCAAAATCAACTGTAGCTACGTTTGTTTCCAACTCGTCCGATAAAACATTGAGTACATCGAGTTTACAAAATGTTTTTTTATAATAATCTCTATAAACATTTTTAATTGAAAGATAATCGGAATCCAATTTGGACAAGTCGATTCGTGAATTACCATTTGGTTGTTCATAAAAATAACGAGCTACTGATCGACTTACACCTCGTTTCATAATATCTTCATGTACTAGGGACTCACTTTCGTAGCCCAAGCTGAATTGAAGCTTTTTGTCTACTTTATCTATTACATAAGTAAGAATTTTTTTCGGCACAAAACACTCGGTTTTAAAAACAACCCAACTAGTGAGTAAAAATGAGACGAAAAATTTTGTGTATAACATTATTTTGGGTTATGAAAAACTTGATTTTTTTTTTAAAGTTTCATTTTTCGTTTCAAAGAAAAACATAAATTAAAATTTTACCTGTTTTCTTTTTATTGTGTTGGTAGCGAAAAAAAAGAAATTTCAAAATTAATGATTAATTTTATAATGAAATTGAAGGTTACAATTGATTGCCAACTGATGTGAGGAAAATTTAAAAAGATGGCAACCCCAAGGCTTGTATGATTGAAATTCAACGCTTGAATAAACTTTGTATCACATTAGTTTTCAAATAATTCAAAATGAAACTCAATTGTTTTTTAAAGGAAGAGTGTAGTTTTTTTTATTCAATTTACTCAATGATTTTACCTTTTAATTTTGATATAGGTAGACTCTGGATTAAAATTTCATGACTTGTAATTATGCAAAGAATAGAAAAAACTTGATTTCAAAGTCTTTTTTAACATTGCTTTAATGATTTTTTTTAATAAAAAGCAACCGAGTAGGTAAACAATAAAAAATTTTTACTTAAAAAGCATAATTTAAACCCTTGTTCCATTTTTTTTATTTATAAAATTGAAGTACGAATAGTTTTTTTTTAATGAAAACAAAGGCATTTTGTACTTTGATATTGAGAGTTTTTGTGAAACCTTGAAATTTGAATTCTTTCAAATTAAAGTCTGATTAGGTGATCCTGTGTCATTTTGATATTGTGACAGTATTATGTTTTACAGGATAAATAAGCTTTTTCTTGTGACATTTTAATTTTGTGACAACGAAAAAAGACAAAACATAGTCCTATTGTCAATATAAATACTTTATAGGATAATTGCAATTTTGTGACATTCAAAATGGAAATTTTTTTTTGTTATGTTTTATTCTTTTTATCAATTAAGCTGTAAATCAGTTTCTAATTTGGCATAAAAAACAGTCAATTATGAAATTCCACAGGTTCTTACGGCAAAATTTGCGTAAACTCAAGAAAAGTCACATAAATATAATGGCCAATAACCCATAGATTCAAATCGGTCAAAAAATGATTTTTTTGCAAAACAAACTACACCACGTTTTTCAGCATGCTTTTTTCACCTAGGATAACCGAAAAAACATATGACCCATAACCGACCCCTGTGGACCCAAAATATACCCTTTTTTTTCGATTTTATTATACCAAACTCCAAATTTTTTGGAAAATTGAAAAATTTTTTCCATTCTCTGATTCAGCACTTTAAATTAAATAGAAATGAAAATTTTCAAAACGATGGGTATCGTAAAAAAAGATTTTTTAAGGTACCCTTCAAACTACTTTAATGATCTCCCAAAAGACTCTATACAAGACCCAAGTTTTTGGTATTAAAATGTAGGAAATTAAATTTAGAAACTTATTATCGAGGCACTTTATTGAAAAAAATATTTTAATTTCTTAAAACAACGCGAAAACAAAAAAATGTAATTTTCCGGTCGTTGTAAACCGAGCCAGGATTAGGTCCAAGACAATTTAGACTAAATTTTTTGAATTTTTTGACCAAATTTACTCTCAAAAGCTCATTCCATTACTTTCTTCAATTTATATTTTATTTACACACAACCTTCTGCTAAAAAAAGGGCTCTGATCAAAAAGGGTCGCAAAAATTTACAGTGTATAAAATTGATTTTTTTCATTCTCAAAGTTTTGGTACACTCATTCTAAAATAGCTTGAGCGTTAAGTAATTAACGGTTCTTAAATCCGTAATATCGGTATCTCAGTGATCTGTTGTATACGTTCTAAGTCTCCAAGTCAGTATTTTAGAGTATTAAAGAGGAGCTGTCAAACTTTAACTTTCATGTTGTAGAAGCCCATAAGGAATCGTTTTTGTAAGCGATTATTAACCAAAATTGTCTTTTTCTGAAATAAAAATGATCGCGAGAATGTTGGAGTGCTTTTTTTAAAATCTCTTCGTTTAGGAAAATTTGACATCGGAAAAGTCTAAGTTCACTGAATTGACTATACTCCAAGCGGACTATTTTAGTCCTTTAAGAATTCCTAGAGGAATACTCTTTTTTCGATTTTGTATTGTTTTAAGTCAAGTCGATTCTTTGATTTTTTAAGGCAGGCTCAACTGAGCCCCTCTGACTTTTAAAATAGGGGGGCGCAAATGTATTTTAAACACTACATTTCTCTGAACCTTTTGATTTTTGTAGGATAAATGAGTTAATGTCAAATTAGAGTACTTGTACAACGTACTTAAGTACTTAATTAACTCTTGCATTTAAGAACAGGACAGTTTAAAGCCGTTAAGTTCTCGTTCCAACACAATTCACGATCCAAAAGAGTTCGGTTCCAATAGCGTTGACGTTTTTTAAGTGCTTCGTTTTTTTTAAACGGAACCATGCCGAGCACGAAACATTTTTCAAATTTCTCAATTTTTCATTAATTTTGCTATTTTGCTATTTTATTTTCAGAAGTACGATGATTTTATGGGGTACTGATTAGCTTTGCCAATTAATGGTCTTGGCTTAAGCTCAAAAATTCTGGTGTAAAATACTTAGAAAATGTCGATGATGTCTTTTGTCAATTTTCATCAGAAGTCCCACGGGTTAAGGAAGTTAGCATGAATGGAGAAATTAGTTTCGTGACTGAACTTAAAAAATAAGCACCTTAAAAGATCCATTGAACATCCCAATCACTTATGAGATATTTTCAAGGGCACATCTTCGACCGAATCCAATGGAAAATCTCCTATATCTTTTTTAACATTGAGCTACGGAAGTTTACCTTTCAAAATCGAAATTTTAAAAATAGATAATGTTTAAACTCATTTTTTATTATTTTCATTTTCATATTTTTCTAAAGTAGCTTTAATCAAAACACATTTGATTCGTTCACAATCACAAGGCATTGGATGTTCTTCTTCATCATCTTCATCACTTTCTTGTTCTTCTTCTTGATTTTTATTCAAATCAATCCCAATATCAATTTGATAATTTCTTGTATTTTCATCATCTTGATTCATTATAACAAAACATTTGAACTCATCATTTTCATTAATCGCCAAACTATCCGAATCACGATTATTATTTTCAGCAAACGAATAAATTGCTTCGGGTAAAAGAGCTATTGTTTGTTTCCAATGAGTCGGTTCATGTGATGGACCAGTATGTAAAGTCACAGTATCTTCATCAGTAGTGAAAACAACATCAAACCAAAATGCAAAACCGTGTAAATTACAATCTCTATTAGCTACAAATTCTAAATTATACTCTTGTATTGTCTCTAAATCTCGAGCATTAACTGTTTTTAAATCGAACGAGCCTAAAATTTTTTCTTCATCGATCAATTGATTATTTTTTATAGTCTCAACAACCGGTTTAGACAGTAACAACTCTTGATAGATTTTACTCATTGATTTGTAGTTTAAGTTATAGTAACTGGACCAATAGGTCAAATTTTCGTTCAAATAGTCAGTCATCTCGACGGGACTTACATATAAATAAGCTATTGATGGGTACATTAGACCAGTTTCTTTGTTCAACCATTTATCTCTTGCAAACAAAACTGAACTTGAATAAATAGTATTAAGATAAACAGCTAAGGAATTGAGGGTTCTGAAAAAAAATTACTTTAACATGCTTTCATGCACAAGATAGAAACCCATCCATTCAGAGACTATAATATCGACTTGAGTGACCCCATTGGGTAGCTCTAACTTTTCAATTTCAGTGTTTAAAACAGTTATTCTGTCTTCAAATCCATTTGATTTGATAATTGTTTTTGAAAGTTCAGCTATACCCGGACAGGCTTCGACAGCGTAAACATGTTTAGCACCGGCTTGAGCAGAGAAAAGAGACAAGATTCCTGTACCGGAACCAACGTCTAGGACTATTTTATCCTTAAACAAATTTTTTGACTTTAAAATAGCTTCTCTGTATTTTTCGACACGCGGTTTGTCACGAAGCATTAAATTATGAACAGTGATATTATCATAACTATCAAAGTAAGTGCCTGGTTTTTCATCAAAAGTGGTCATTTTAAAATAAACAAACTTAAAATCAACGTTTTTGAATTTCAAATAAAATTTTTAAAATAAATTTTGCATTTACTTTTTGAATTTGCAAGAGTTTGTTCAATTTTGAGGCTGTTTGAAATTTTTTTGTCTTGTTTTAAAACTTGAAAATTTATTTAGAAATCTCAATAATCTTGACTTTATATCAATGCAAGCTGAACCAGGCGATTAAATTCCCCCGAATTTTAGCCAGCGACTTGGATGCAGTGCTCTATACAGTCTGACGATTATCAAGACAATGTCGAACATTTAACATGCCATAAACTAGCAATATCCGTTCGATAAACCAATTGCTATAAATTAAACCTATTTGTATTAGAGTACTAGGGATTTTTTATGATTATGACCTTCGAACAATGGGACGTCTTCGGCCAAAAATTTACATTTTTGATTCTTCGTGAAACCAAGAGCTCTTAAAAGTTCGCAATGCTAAATTACCACACTATCTTAACTTTAGATTTTCGACTCGATTTTCTTATTCTCCATATCCGAAAACCTAGGGTTAGCCATTTTTTTTTGGCCAGGGGGTCCAAAGTTAAGTGACCCTTAAGGAAGTATGTCATATTACAATGTTTTGCTTGAATCGAAAATAAATCTTATATTAAAAGTAACCATACTTTCTGATAGAAAATCGAATTTACTGCACGTTAAAAAAAAAAGTCGAAAAAAATATAAAATTCCGCAAAATATTCCGGAAAACCAGCAAATTTTTTGGCAGTTTTTCATTGATCTCCTTTTTTGTTTACCCATAAACCATAGACTTTCTTTACAGATTCTGAAACCAGAAAAAATTTAACAAATGATGATGATGATGGATTTTCATAATATTGACCTTATTAAATTCGTAATCCTCATGTAGGAAAACCCTAGAATACATAATTGCCCCAAATCATAAAGGTTAGAAGCTTTAAATTCTATTCCTCTGCTGTGATACAATAAAACCAAGTAAAAAAGTGTCTCAACATCTTTCTCTCATAAATTTCTATAGAGATAGGTGAGGGTTTGTCATTAAACAAATAAGTTGCTTTGATACAAACGATTCCTCCAAAAATTTGAGCATTTTTCCTTGAAAATTTACGAAAATTGATACTTCAGACATACTGTATTATCAAAAATAACTTATCGTTTGAAAAATCCTCACCTATTTTTGTAAGGAAAGACCTACTCTAAAAAGCTGATGGGTTTGTGTCTAATCTAGATATAAAATTGAAGGGAAATTAGCTCTCAAAAAACACGAAAAACTAAGTAACGTTTATGATTTGGGGCATCTTACATAAGATTTGAATAAAAAACAATCTTGCTAGCTAGAGGCCTCAACAAACCCGATTGAGTAAAACAAACTATCAATTGATAGCCGGGTACCGTCATTTTAAAAAATTATCTGGTAGTTAAGATCGACCAGCCGAACCAGTATTCATTGAAATAAAAATCTAGAACTTAAAACTCGATCAATTTTCAGAAATAATTGTTTTAATTGTTTAGCCACAATCGAGAGTACTTCGAGCTCGATTTTCGTCAAAACATGGTCATGAGCCCGGCTGAGCTAAACCTTTAAAGAATTAACTCATTGATTTATAATGAGCTCGTCTGAACATTTAAAAACAACCCACTGTTTTTGATAAGTCTTGTCTGAATCTTCTGGCGCCCCAGAGAGATTAACATGTTCGACAACGCCGATCCAGTCTCGTAACATCTGATAATGAATCGAAAAATTCGTTGATTAATTCAAGTCGGTTGAGTCAAAAGATTAATGTTTAGAGCAAAGGCTGATTCAATTACAGAGCTTTCAAAATTAAAAAAAAATCTTTAGACTTTCAGTTTCTTCATCTGTTAGCGAACCAGTAAAAAATTTATGATCAAAAATTATCTGTTAAGAATTTACATCCCTATGTGCTTTTTTTCAGGTTGATTACGATGAAGACTTTGAATGGTTGGAACGATTGATGAAACAGGCTCAACGAGAGTTTTTTTTTCTTCTAATTCAATTTTGAATAATTAAATTAATTCTCTTAAAAAAAAAAAAAAAAAAAAATTCCAAACAAAAAAATAATGAAATAAATGGAGAATTCTTACAAATACATACATAAAGGTTCAAAATTTACCATTAACCCTTGGATAATATTTAAATTATTTTTATTTAAAGGTCAAACAAACGCTAAATTTTATGGATGTTTTAATGTTGTTGACAAATTTTTCAATTCGCCTCATGGTTACTTGTACAATGTTGACATGAATGTTCAAATATGCAAAGACTTTTGTCACAACTCTCTTTACTTGTGGCTCAAAAAAGGGTACTTTAATCAAACTTTTATTGAAAATATTCATTTACAACTGTTTTTTGTTAAGAGTCGAGTGTACTTGTAGTGATGGACTTGAAGATCTACGTCGAATAAACGAAAAAGAATGTAATTTAAAATGTAGTGATTACAACACTTGTGGTTCAACACAAGACGGTGTTTTTAGTGTTTATACTAGAGAACGGGAGTATAAAAACTTTTATCGATCAGATGATCCACCACCACCAGCATCAAATTTAAACATGATTGATTCCATTAGCTTTTTAAAATCAATCCTCGCACCTTCAACAACTGTTACTGTGACCCAAAAAACATTAGACATTGACAAGATATACTCAATATGCCTTTTGATTCTAGTCTTAATATTCCTGTTGATTTTGTTCGTTCTAATCGTTTACTTTAAAGAAAAAATTAAAACATTCATGAACAATTTAGTACTTTGTTTAATCAATTATTTGAATTCAAAAAATGAAGAGCCTCAAGTCGATGAGAGTCGACAATCGTCAACAAGCTCGACTAGTTCACTCAACAAGAAACAAAAACAAACGACAGATAACTTTTCTAATTTTGACCCTTGAAATGAAGAAAGACTTTTGTTGTTGTTGTAAAATTTATTGTTTAAAAATTTTTTGATTTTGATCAACTGGATCATTAATTAAAGTGTCTAAAGTTAATTTGACTAGTTTTAATATTTTATTTTGTCCAATTTGTTCGCCAAGAGCTTTTGATCCAGCATTTGTTGCTGTTTCGACTGGTGCAGCTGGTTTAGTTGCTTGAAGAATTCTTTTAGTCGTAGTTTCGACTTTTTTTGTCTCATCAGTTGTCTTTCCATCAAGTATGTTCTTTAAAGCTTTACGTAACATTTTAACAATGTCTTGGGTCTCGTCTTCGATTAGATCTCGTTTTGTTGTCTCATGATCCATATCAACATGTTCATGTTCAACCGAATCGTCATCGTCCATTGACTCATCGTCAATGAATCCACGTAAGCCTACTAAAACTTTGTTAAAATCTCCGAAACGCATATCGGAGGCCTTACGAATTATCGAAATAAAATCTCCCATTACACTTTGTAATTTATTTTCATTTAAAGTTGAATTTACCTTTTGTTGTTCACAAGAGACAACGATGATTAAACAACAAGTTATTACAATTAAAAATTTCATTTTTTTTTTTCATTGAACAAAAAATTTTTTAAAATAGAAAGAAATTTATAGACTTTTTTTAAAAAAGGTTTATTTTGACTTTGCATCATTTTTGTTAAATGAGTTTAAAATAATCTTGTTTAATTCATCATTAAAAAAATTAAAAATTTTATCTATTTCTGTGTCTACTTCATCTTGTTCATGGTGTTCTAGAATACGTCCAATTGATTTAGCTTGTATTTGTTTTTGTTGAAGACGTGCTTTGCGACGTTGACGTATTAAATTTGATATTGAAAATCCAAATTTAATTATGTCGCTTACTTTAACAGCTACTAGTTTATCCAAAAATGATAAAACTTGTGCTGTTAATGAACCATTGTCTTTTTCTGAATCATTGTCGTTATCAGCTTTTAATTCTAAACAAATTTTGTTAATCAAGTACGGTCTAGTTAACAAAGAGGAAGGGATTACTTGAAGTAGTGTCACAAAATACAGATCCTAATAGAGACATTGTTAATAAAATAGCCCATGTTATTTTTGTTTGATTTTTCATTTTTTTGTTTGGATTAATGAGATTTTCAAGTCAAAATTTATACTTGAAATTATTTTTGCGTAAAGTTCGTCTTATTCTTTTAAAAATTATTTTTAGATCAACAAGTGAACTGATTTTTGTAATGAAACAAAATTTCTTATTACGCTTGAAGGTAACAAAAATGAAAACAAAAATTTCTCATGTACATCTTGAAATAAAAATTAAGCTTTTTTTTCGATTAAATTTGTTTCTTAAAGAGCATTTCACGGCTAGAAAAAAAAGTCTCAAATATGAAACCATGATAGCTTTAAATGATGGGTTTAAAGTAACCTGAAAGAGCATAGTATTTACCATTAGAAAAAATTATTCTCAAGGATCCTTAAGCTATTTTTAAGGTGCGATTTTTTGAAAAAACGGCGAATTTTACCGTATTGCCTCATTATAGACACAATGATCTTTTAGCTGAAAAAGCAAGTTAACACTCTGGTCTTAACTTAACCTTAGGAGCGTTTTAGCCAGGTGTCTACATGAAAATCTTTTAATAAAATTAAAAAATGGGTTAATTTTGTTTATTTAAGATTAAATTTTGATTTAAATAAATTAAAAAAGTTTTTATTAAACAAAAAAATTAACTATTCTTCTAGTTATTTTTCGATTAATAAATACAGGGATTGCCATTCACAAGTTCCCTTGCTGAACCTTCATCTTCATAACCTTTCATTATTTTTCATAAATTTTCATAAACTTTCATTTTCTTTCACGTCTTTTCACAATCTTTCACATGGTCCATTTCTGTTAGCTCATGAAATTGCGTTATCAAATGAAGATCGTCTGCTGACCCGAAACTGTAATCTACAAATCTCAAAACCCAAGTTTACTATGTTTTTTTCTGGTAAAATTATCAAAAAACTCTTATTTGCGTGGTTATTTTCTTCTATTTAATCATTCATTATGACGTGTTCAGAACTAATTTATTGAGAATAGAATGTAAATTTGAGCTATCGACAAGGCCACATCAATCAAAATTTGTCTTTAACAAATTTTAGTCATGTTGATGCCATATTTGCAGTACCCATTCAATTACTTTGACATACCCTTAAGATTTTATATTATCTTGTAAGTGTATGATCATTTGTAATTGATGCAAAATTTATTTTTCAAATTTAGACCAGATGCAAAATTAACTGGTATTTTTATTACCTAAACTGGTATTATACCTGGGACAAGCTCATGGTCTTATATTCGAGTATTTCTTATTACCACTGGTGTCTATCATGAAGCAATACAGTAGCTCTTTTTTTCTTTTTTTTTCGTGCTGATAAGAGCCTATTACAATCGAAAAGAGAATCAACAGCAACAACCACTTAACAGCAATAGTCCCTTAATAATTATTTGAACTTTGTAACAAATTAGAAAAAGAGGTAAGGAAGCTCGGAACCAACTCAAAAATATTGCCCTCCGTCTAAGCTACAATTTGATATATAGAAGTCCTATATTCAACGTAAAATAAAATCGAGTTGTATATGAAAAACTCTGACCTTCCCGTCAGAAGAAAAGTTTAGGTCCGTTTTTTTCAAAAAATTGCATGTTTTATGAACAACCGAAACCAAAGGGAAAAAGAAAAGAAAAGAAGAGCCATATGACACTTTAAATTCGTAAATGTTTTACTTAATTTCTTATTTCATTTTTTTAGAGTAAACATGGGGTACTTAAAAAAAAATTCTGAACTAGGCAGAAGTTTTAACATGTTCTAAAATGTAAACCCATGCAGTAAAGGCTTTATTTTCATAAAATATTGCATTTTTTTTAACCAATACAAATATTTCATTAAAATTGAAAAATTGCCTTTTCAAGATCCAATCATTAATTAAAGAGTAAATAAAACTTTTAAAAGATAAACATGGTACCTATAGAGAATAAAAATTTTAATTTCGTTCCACAACAAAAAAAATTTAAAGCAAACAAATAATTTATTTTTAAAAATAATTGAAATCAAAAAATTCAACTTCCTTTTTTTATAATCCGGAAAAAAATGTTAAGAATTTTTCTTTTAATATTTGTAAGCTTAGTAGTTGTAAATGCAACAAATTTTTCTCTTGCTTATAAGCGAGAAAACAATATGGACATTCTCAATGGATTGATCAAATCATTCATGACTTATCAAAAGTACGAATGCTTTAATCAATGCAATCAAGATGATTTGTGTGTTTACGTTTCATGGAATTTAAAACTTTGCAATCTATACCATTCAACTGGTAATTTATTGCCTTCAAATGGTTCTCAGGTTTTTCGTAAAAATTATATCGAAAAGTATATTTTTTTAATCTTTTCAGACCTTTTTCTCACCTTTTTTGCTAATAAAGCTTTTGTGATTCAAATCCTTGTTTAAATGGTGGAACATGTGTTGCCGGGCTTTTCGGATTCAAATGCATTTGCCAGAGTCAAGTAAAAAATGAATTTTTTAACTACCTTACATTTATTGCTAAGTTCTAAGCTCGAAAATAAGAACATGCCCTCACTCTAAAGTACAATTTAATAAAATATAGTCGAGTTGCAATTATATCACCCTATTTGTCATTCCATCAAAAATGAAATGTGACTTAACTGATTTGCATTAAAAGTGACCCTTTTGTCTTAATCTTTCCAGTGATATAAATGTAATAGTGACTTAAGTGGGTGGTGATATAAGTTGGACTTGACTGTACTCGACTAAAACAATTCAAGTTCCCATTCTTAGTTTGAATATCTTATGCTCATTTAACTTAGTAATTATGTTTGCATTCTATCGGATTCCTCTAAACGCGTCTTCCAAATGTACTCCGGAGTTAAGAATTGATGCTTGTTTTTAATTTTAAAAAAACGGAGTGTCTATTGACAAAATATGTTGCAATAGTATGGGCTATTGACACATATTGTTGCAAAAGTATAGGCTATTGACACATGATATGATTTTTAATTTTTTATGATATAAAAAGCAAATGAATTTTTAATTGAAATACAAAATTATAAATTTTAAGTCGTAACAAAACAAGTATCAAATAATAATTTATTTTTTGGATCGCATACGCTTTGAAACGGGGCTTTGTGCATCGATATTCAGGTTCTTGACAAGTTCAAGCTCAAGTTCTAGACACGATTTTGGCAAGTTCGGGAATCGATCTTGGAAGATTCCAGTTAAAAATGAGAAATTTGAAAGAATCTTAAGTAAGAAGATGTCATGAAAGAATAAGAAGTAAGATTCTTTAAGCTTCCGGTGAATTCCAAATTTTTCATCAAAAAAATTTAAATATTTTAAAGAAGCTTAAAGAATCTTACTTTTTATTTTTTCATGACATCTTGTTACTTAAGATTCTTTCAAATTTCCCATTTTTCACTAGAATCTTGCAAGATCGATTCCTGAACTTTCAAAAATCGTGTCAAGAACTTGTATGATAAGACATTTTTTAAGAATCAAATCCTGAGAAATGATTTACTACACGATTGATTTTAATTTTCGGCGACAAATCAAATTGAGTTTGTTGACTAATGCTTAAATCGGTACCAGACTCATTGTTAAGTTCATTGTAAAACTCAATTAAAAAATCACTTCGGCAACAACTTGTTCTCTTGGTCAACAAACTCTTGTTCCCCGGCAGTACACATAACATTAGATCCTCGGATAGATTTTTAAACTTACGATATTTCTGCTCCGGGGTGCTAGGTTTCAAATAGTCATTTATCCACTGCCACAAAGGTCTTTTAGAAGAACAAATACTTTGTGACAAACATTTCAATTGATTATCGTCGTCCAAACAATATAAGACCTTATTGTCAACATTCATTCTTGATTTTTCAATATTTATAGTCTTTATGTGCCAAAAGTGTAGACTATTGGCACATACTGTTGCAATAGTCTACACTATTGACACATATTGTTGCAATAGGGTCGCCCAAAAAAAATCATCATAAACGAATAACAAAGTTAATTAAAAAACGTCATGTAGATCAATAAATTTATCTATAAAACTTTGACTTTTTAAGCTGTTCAAATGGTCAAAATTATGTTAATGGTAATCGAGGCAAGCTGTGGGTGGATCAACAGGCTAGCGTCCTTGTTTAATTAAAGACTGATTAACTCTCCATTATTACAAAAAAATAAAAATAAAATGAATAAATTGAATAAAAAAATTTTGTTTTAAATAGTTAACTTCTACCGAAGTTTTGGTGGCAAGCGTACCCGTACCAAACCGAAGCGTACCGTTCCGTACCGTATCAAACATACAAAAGCGTAGCGTACCGAACCGTATAAAGTCTTATTTTAAAGAATACCAGATCTAAATTCGGAATTAGACCGGACCTTACTTATAGAAGAAAGTTAAGTTTTGTTTAGTTAAAATCGTAAAAAAACATAATTATAAACCGTAACCTACATTCTTTGAATCATCTTTGTAATAATGTAAATTATGTAAAAATTTTAGATGTAAGGGTATTTTTTTTCTTAGTCTAAAACAGTCATTTTGTCTTCAAATCCATTTGATTTTTGATAGTTCAGCTATACCCGGACAAGCTTCAACAGCATAAACATGTTTAGCACTGGCTTGAGCAGAGAAAAAAGACAAATTTCCTGTACCGGTACCAACGTCTAGGACCAATTTATCAACAAACAAATTTTTTGACTTTAAATTATTTTTGAATAGAGATGTTGTCATAACTATAAAAAAAGTTCCTCAAAAATGGTCATTTAAACAAAAGCTTTGAATCGAAGTTTTTGAATTTGAAAAAAAAATTTTTAAAACAAATTTTGCATTCCCATTATGAATTTCGCAAGAGTTTGTTCAATTTTGAGGCTGTTTGAAAATTTTTTGTCTTGTTTTAAAACTTGGTGAACATTTAGTTTGCAGTGTTGTACATAAACTAGTTCAAAATTTAAATAAAATGCTCACATTTCATTGACATAGGTGTCAGTAAGATTAGTGATCAACATTTGAAAAAGCCATTTTTTTTACTTTTTGTTAAATGATTTAAATTATTCACAATAAAATTTCGAAAACCATCGTGAATGTTTCTGTTTACGGTAAGTTGATTTTTGTTTTAAAATTTACTTTTATTTGATTAATTCCAGTATTTAAATAGTCTGCAGCTGATAGTCAGCCTAAGTTGTATAAACCATGAGAAAAATACATTTTTTCAATAAACTAACTTTTCTTTTAGCTTAAGACTCTTATTGACCATGGTGGATTTTTTTCAAAACTGTTACGGACAACAAATTTTTTTTCCTCAAATCATTTTAAAGATTAATTGGTAAAAAATCAAAAATTTTATCCTTCAATCCTCCTTGTCAAAATTGTAGGACTTTAAAGTTTGCGATTAGAGTAGGCAAGGTTTTACGCATCTTTATTCAAATTTTTAAATACTGGTTATTAAAAAAGATATTATTGTTATGAAGGTACTATGTAAGGACTAAAAAGTTCTCATTGACGCTGGTACCCATCGATTGGGAAAAATTTCCGAAAAGCCACCGTTTGAAAATGATAAAAAAAAAAGGGAAATTTCATCAGGTCCCTAGGGATACCGTTTATCCATATTTTTTTAAGCATCTGTTTTAACTACAGGCGATTCTCTTTTATTTTATTTTATTAGCACACAAATCAAAAAACGTAAAGATGAAGAAATTTTCAATTTTTGAACCAAATTTCGTAATTCTCAAACTAGAATTTGTACAGTATGCATGGAGTAAGATTTTAGAAATTTTGCCACACGAGGCCGGGGTATATTTTGCCTGCCAAAAAAGCTTTTCTGATAGCTTTTTTTACATGTATTATAAATTTTTAAAATGTAAAAAAAGTTCAAAAATTAAGGGGGGGGGGGGTGTTTAGTAGCAAAACTAAAAAATTTCATTTAAAAAAATTCATTAATAATTTAAAACTCTTTCACTCCTACTGTACTGATTTTCTTTCCCTCTCTTTTGATTTTTATTGAATTTTTTTTTCGGCACCAATTAAAGCAAATTAAAAATTGAATTCTCACAATCATTCAACTGAAAAATTTAGAGATTTTATTATTTATTCGGTTTACCTCTAAAATCAAATACCAGAAGACAAGCTTTGAATGGATAACGATTCTTACGAAGGGATGCATGAAAGAGATTATAATTATAGTCTAGTTTGAACCATGAATGGATTATTATTAAGAACAGCTAAAAAAAATTACCTTATACACTTTTCAGTAAATGAGTACGAGGTGAGGGATCTTCGAAGATTTTATGAAAGAAGGTCCAGAGGTTCGCGACACTACTCAAAAGTTTCTGACTACGCCTCTCTTGCTTTGTTATCTAAGATTAAAAAGTGGGGTCGCATTCTTAAATGGAAAAAGGTTTTTTGACAGGGGGGAGGGGGTCTAGGCATGTAAAAATTTCTAAATAGGCCTCGTGTTGGGAATTTTTTTTTCAAGTACCCCATGCAGTATGTCTAGAAAATTTAGAAATAGGGGTTTTCAGCAACATAGGATTGAATTTTTTTAATGGTGTCTTTGTTAACTCTAACCTCATCAAATGTAGAACTAAAGTCAGCAGCTAATGGCCTATAGCTGATTGAAGGGTTGACTCTGACTTTTTCTTGGTTTTAAAGATGCATTCCTCAGAAACACCAAATAACTCCGCTATTTCTTTTTGAGACTTGACCTTATCTTTCAGCAGACCAATTATTTGCCATCTTTTGGCCTCGGTTACTTTTTATTTACCCATTTTTATGGTAAAATTAGAAATACTGTATAGGTTTTAGAACTCTTTTTTATGTTTTGTACATGGTATCAAACGACTAATTTGGACGTTAGAAAGGTTGCTTACTCGAAGGAATCATTTTCGAGAATTAACTACAGTGTCAGCCTGAAATTTTTAACCTTGTCGGAGTCTAAGTTTTGGGTCTTTACTCGGAGAAGAGGCTCTGTGTTAGATTTACTCCGACTCTGACTCCAAAGTTAAAAAATTCGGTCTGACATTGTATACAGAGTCGTTTATGCAAAAATTAAACGTTACGCTCACAGCTCACGGATCGGTTACTTTGAACGGATAACGGAACCCTTCTAAATGTCCGTTACGTTTTAAGAACGACTGCGAACAAAGTGTTACTTTTTTCAAGAACAATTCTATGTTTTTGGTTTTATTTTACAATAGGATTACGAATTTCGGGTTAAAAGTGACTTTCCGATTTTTGGTATTTATTACTTTCTTTTAGTCTTTGAATAGCAGATATGTAGGCTTAGAATTTTGTATTTTTTACCCCAATCAAAAATTGTTTGTCTGTGATTTTCAGAGTCATAGAAACAGTACATTACAGTTTATAATGACAAAATTGAAAAATTCAGATAGCATCGATATGCTCTCTACTTTTTTTTAATTTGCTGTAAAAGAATCTTTTTGAAGTCAAAACAAAATTTAATTATAGCTGATTCGGGCAAAATTTTTTTATAGCAGATTCTTACACAGAACTAAATAGGGAGTAATGTTGCCCACAACTAAAAAATATTGGAATGTTTTTTAAGAAATTTGTTATTTTCTAGCTTCACTTTGCTTGATTAAAAAGTTTCGTTTTCGAAAATATTCATTCTATGATAAAGCATGATTGTAAATGAGGTTATTGTTAAAACACGGATCAACACTTTTCCATTCTACAAAAGGTTGACTAAATTTCGAAGACCGATATTCTTGTTCATCATTTTGTGCTCTTTCTTGCAGACATGTTTGCTAAGCTCTGGTACTTTAAGTTCGGGCTATATATTCGTTCGTTCGATCAAATAAAGAAATTGCCTTAAAGAACTAACAGACCACCACTTTTACACCTACCTAAAGGTCCGCCAGCTTCCGGGCATCGGTTTTCTTTATACTATTTAATTTACTTTCTTGTTAAATTAAGATCTAAATTCAAGGACATTCGTTAGAGTAACAGACTCAAAAAAGATCTGAATTTTTTAGAATATTGACGGACCATCATTTTCTGCCAATTTCAGGTCTGTTTTTGCTTTTTCGAGTCCAATTAAAAGTCCGTCGGGTTCCGGACACTAATTTTTATGATTTATCTCGCTATTACTAGAGCTAAGCTTTATCCGCCCAAAGCATAAAAATTACAAGTAAATTTTCACCGCCCACCACTCCAGACCTCACCAAAAACCCCGCAGTTCCCGGATACCGATTTTGCAGTAGAACTTTTTCTAAATCTTAATCGAATACGTTTTCTCTGTTTTAATAACATCAATTTCGGCGACATACAGCAGGCTAAAGTTTACAGCAGTAGCCCGGAAAGTGTGAAAAAAAAAGAATAAGTATTGGAAAATTTTTCTAAAAATTTTGTTCTGATAATGATTATACTACTCGGTTGATTACACTATCAGGGTTAGGGTCGAGTAAATACACAAGGATTAATTTCCAAAAGGCTCAATTTAAAAAGTTCAAAAATTCAAATTAAAAAGTTCTTTATTTAATTTTTTACCTACACTGTTTAATAAATTCATAAGACCAAAAAAAAATTAAAACAAACAAAAAAAAAAAGATAAGAATGAATTAAACATTTTTTTTTCTTAATTTTGGCGTCTTTTTGTAATCATCATCAAAAAAACAAGTAACGAATATGAGCAAGAACAATAAAAGAGTCCAAAAAAAAGATTTACATTTTTCGAAAAAAAAAACTAAAATTTTGTTACAAAATAATAAAGAAAATTCAAAGAAAAAAAAATAAAACAGATGGTTTTTTTTTTGATAAGTTGTCTTAAACATTTAAATCATTGAAAGACCCTTTTTAATTTTTTTGTAGTAAGGATACCCCCACATGATTAAGAATACAAATTTCGATTGTAAATTTTTTTCTAAGCCAAAAAATAAAAATCAAACAAAAATGGAATGATAACCCATATAACAAACAATAAAATTTTTTTAACAAAAAAAAAATAATAAAAACAGCATCGGGTTAATTTTGTACACTTTGAGTCACTGTGACTTTCTAAAGTATACCTGAGAGCCTCGCACTAACAAGGACTTGTCTGTTTTATTTTTATTTTTTTTTTACTCGGTAACATCGACTAGACTTAAAGATTTGTTTTTTTTTTCTTAATCACTGGTCAAGTTTTTTTAAAATTCAAGTCTGTATTTGAATTCGAGTCCGAATTATCGAATAATTGCATCATCCAACTATTCGAATCATCGTTAGTTGAGTTTTGTACCTGTTGTTGTTGCTGTTGAGACTGTATTTGTTGATGCTGTTGTTGAAATATTCGATTGTTTAAATTAAAATCAGTGTCTGTATTTATAAAATTATTTGGAAATGAACTCGAATCGACCATTTGATACATTTTTGACTCGTTTGAAGGAGTTTGATTAATGGGTTGTTGATACACTTGGGTATAGTTAATTTGTTGTTTTTGCTGCAGTAATTGATTCAAAGGCCTAAATTGAGGTGATGGTACATTTGTTAATCGATTCGTATTGTAAACACCAGGAGATAACATCATATTTTTTTGATGCATTTGATAATTAGTTAAAGTTTTACTCGTTTGTGGAAAATCGTTTAAATTGTGATTTAACTTTTCAGTGTTGTTTGTTTCATTACTAAAAATACTTTCTTCGGGCGAAGGCGTCATTGGCATTGATATATTTTGTGAATTAAGTAAAGGATTAATTAAACTAGTTTGTTGAAAGTAAGATGATTTTTGATATATTGGTTGATTGACACACAATGGTGGTGTTTTATTTTGATTTTGCAGAATATTAACCGGTGTTGTACGTAGTGTATTTTGGGAAATTATGTATTCAAGTTGACTGTTAAATGGATTTTGTAAAGCGTATAATACACTCTCCATTGTAACATATGTGTTATTTTCAAGACGAAATCGGTATTCATGAGTACGTATTTTGTTATTTTTTGAAGGGTTTGAAACTACTTCTTGAAATGCTTTTTTTAATAAATTTACATCATCTGTATGTACATGATTAAACAACGATTCGGATAGAAGTTGATGTGGTAAATATCCAATCAACGAGTGAACTCTGAAATGGAAAAAAAAAAATTTTAAAATTTATTTAAAAAAAAAACGGGTGCTGATTATTCTCCAAGAAAATTTGACGCCTCTCATTTTTTAATCCTTTTAAAGGCAAAATTCTTTGCAGTCAAATTTTTTCTAAATCTTCAAAATACCTCCAAGTAAAATTTTTCCTACATTTTGGTTTGGTAAATTTATATAATTATTTCATGATTGCCGATCAAGGCTACTTCCAAAAGCGGTTATATCAGGTTTTCAGATTAATTCGATCCATCACCTTTTTTATGACCCTACGGTTACAACAGTTAACATCGACATTTTTTCAGTGATCTTCATTTTTAGGTTAATCTGATGAAGAGCGATGTTTTTTTCATGTAGATTGGCTAATTACTAACTCCATTGGAGGCCGATAGGTAATTTTATAACTGCTAAGGGCGGTAAGGGTGGTTTTGATCAAAACAAAAGTTGCTGCAATTGAAACAAATTCTGCAAAATCTCTATTATTTAGACATATTTACCCGTTAATTTTAATGTATCGGGTGGGTACGGGTTACACAAACCTCAATTATTGTCGTAAAAAAAACCTTAACCTTAAAATATCCTAATTTAATGAGTTACCCATCCCAGACCGATAACTGAAATACAAAATTTCTGGGTAACATATACCCAATACCTTATAATTAATGTTAAATATGTCTGAAATCATTTGAAGTGTTGTTTTTGCAAAATTCGCAATTTAATTGCAGAGATTTTGCAGACTTTGGTGTTCTATTCAGCTAAATTTGCTTCAAGCCTTCAAGTACAATTTATAATGCCACTTTGCGCAGCTTTTATACAGGCTTTGGAATTTACGAATAAGAAAACTAGCAAGTACACAACAATGCTTTAAATAATGTCCAATGGTGGTGGCGTGGTGTAGTGGATAGCGTGTTCGACTCTTATTCAAAACGTCTAGGGTTCGATCCCGTTTGAAGCTATATAGGAGAGAGTGCAATCATCTCTTGACACGCTATGCACGACTCGGGTCGAGTATAAACTTTCGCAGTTGAATCTGCAGTGTGACGATGCGTTTCACACAGACCTCGGATAAGTCGCTGCATTCTGTAGTTGATAGTTTCTACTTCTGACCTAGGCGAGAATAAATAAGCTTACCAATGTTAGTTGAATTTTCAGAAATTTTTCTGAGACTGAGACATAATTTATTCTTAGCCTATTTGGGAGTCTTCTCCCGTTCGTCTGAAATTGCCTAGATTAGTCATCCACCTCGATCAAACCAACTAATTTTATCAGACTTATATTTCATTCTTAAATTGTAATTTTCACCACTGTTGTCTTGACTTTACAGTTTAGTGAATCCTAGAGGGTCTTGTTGTAAACAGTAAATTTAATAGAAATTCCCAGCGACAGACTCAAAAAAAAAGATTTACATAGACTGTTCCTATTGAAACAATATACCTTAAGACTCTTATCCAGATTATAATCAGCTTGATTAGATGATCCATTAGAAAAATTATACATACCCTGGTTCAATGTAAATATATTTTCCATCTGAATCGTGACGTGAAATAAATTTATGTTTACTCGATTCTTCTGTTTTAGAATTAATTTGACCGTAAGCAATTAAATAATATTCCAAAATAGCTGAATTAGAATTATTATTATTAATATTCGGGCTTATACTCGAACTTGTTTGAGCTTGTCCGGTATCGTTTGAACTATTATTTGATAGCTGCGAGTCACTATTAAAATTAGACGATTCCTTTAACATTGTAATGGAATGAAAATTTTTGAACGCATTCATTTTTGCCGTATTCATATTATTAAAAAATCCCGACGATTCGCTTGAGTTTGTTACATTTGGTGATAAAATAGTTTGTTGTCCGCTTGATGTTTGATCATTTTCAAGACCAAATTTTAAATTCGAATTCAAGTCAGACCTTAAAAATCCAACAAAATGAACTGTTTTATACTCGGGTTTTTTATTCTCAACATTCGTGTAAACATGATCTGAAGATTGACGATTATCTTGATTTGTGCCTGTACGTATGCGACAAATAAACGAGCGTCTATCTCCAGTCGTGTAAGTTTTTGTTTTATTGAGCATAAAATTATTCACCGAACCAATGGCTAGAAAAAAAAAATAAGACTTAAGAGAGAGATTTTTTTTTCAAAATTCAATTCATTTACCATTTTGTTGATCGAAATAAGTTAATTGATCTTTGACTTGTTTACTATCGGACGGATGGACTATTTCAAAAAACACCTTGTCTATTAAATCACTCTTAAAATTTTCAACAAGTCATAAAATATTCATAGCAATAAAGTATTGTTAAAGGACTTACAGAAGAAAATCCAATACAATTTGAGCTAGATTCAGATGCATATAAGATTTTGCTTGAATCACATTTAATAACCAAAAGAAATTCTTCACTCTCTTTAAGAACAAGCGATTGAAGTTCAAATGGTGTTATATAATTTTGACATAAAAATGAATCGCTTAAAATTGACGATGAGGCTTTTAAATTTTTCATATGTTGAACGGCCATTTTGAGAATGGTTATTTTGTCTGGTTTTTTATTTTTGTTCATTGTCATTGGCAAATGAAATACAAGCTCGTTTAAGTGCTTGTTCATTTTTTGACGACGACGTTTTTCTATTTCACTATGTGTCGCTCTTTTAAAATATTTTAAAATTAGAAAGTTTTTATTTCAACGTGTTCTTGGGCTAAGGAGCCTATGTAAAACGGACACTTAACCCAATTAAATTTTTAGTTTAAATACTTTTCCGCCATTTTCAAACACATTTTTGACATTTTTCTAAAATTTTAAAGACCAATTTTATAAAAGCCGGTATTCCCATAAAATTTCAATCCCAGTTGGAATAGGTCATGTTAGACACTCCTCCAACGATTTGGCATATTATCAAGGATCCCTGAATTATCTGAAGGCTTCAAAAAATGACCTAGTTGGTGCCTTTTTCAGAGCCTAAAATCGACTTTTTACATCAACATGTTTTTGGGGTTTTCATACATACGAATTTTTGGTCAAAAATTTGCACCCTTTAATTAACTCATGCATCCTTGATAATACGTTTTTCTTGTAGTAAATTTTACGCTTTTCCCGAATATGTATAAATAATATGGGATTGATGGGTTAGTAAACGAGGTTAAAAAGTTGAGTAAGAATTTTTAGGGGTCTTGACACTTTAGACCCCTAGGGTATGAAAAGAGTATTTTGGACAAGCCCTAAAAAATGGCTTTCCTAGGTTTTCATATGTGTAGAATACGAATTTAAGGTCGAAAATCACTTTCTTAGATAGTGTGGACTTTTTGCATTTCCAGAACCTTATAAAGTACAGGAACTGGGACAATTGAGATCTTTTTTTAAGTGAACCTGTATCACTAGACAGTAATTTACATAATAATTTTATCGATTTTTTTCAAATTGGCTCGATAGGGCGTATCTGAAAAATCAAGTTTCAAAGGGTTTAAATTTTTTTCAACTGTGTTCTCAATTCTAAGAAAAAGATGAAAATTGAATATTTTTATTTGAAGCGAAATAGAATTCGGAAGGGGTTCGTTTTATAAAAAAAAATTATCTTGAGCGTTTGTTTCTATTTTTATCTATTTTTAGAAACTTAAATCAATCAAACAAAAAAGACATACTTTTTCTCCGGATTATTAGACATTTGATGTTGAGACGATATCATAGCGTCTTGTTCTTTATTTATAAGTTTACTCAAATCACCGCGTGAGTCATCCATTTTATTATTTGGACTAAATTTATTTAAATTACTATCCATTTTAATTTTATAACAACAACAAACCAAAAAAAATTATGTTTTAATTCAAGTCGTTGAGTTTAAAGCTTGTCAGCATTTTTCGGAATCTAGGACAATTGAGTCATTTTGTTGTTTTTTTTCACGCCCCAAAAATAGCTCAACAAAAAAAAGTAATGCTTATATTGATCTAAAAATAAATAATTTGATTTTTCTATCATTTTTTTTTTATTTTGAAAAAAAAAATGGTTTTGAAAAAATTATGATTTTGCACTCTAGTTTCAATGTTGGCTTTTTTTGTGCGAATCTAACTTCGAATATGGTGCAAAGAGTTTTGCTTAACGAAATTTTTTTTAGGAATAGGAGGGTATGGAAAGAGAAGGGAGGGAAAGCATTTTGTTTCTCTAAAATTAGCATTTACACGTAAAATAAAAAAAAAATAATGATGTAATTTTAATTTCCAAAGTCTAATCCCAAAATGCGTATGAACAAGAAAATATATAAATTATGTATATTTTCATTTGTTGTTGTTGTTGTATAATAAGACAAGAATTTCCAAATAACGATTATTTCCAAGTCGACTCAAACAATAAATAGATTTATTCGTAATTAATTTTCATAATTTGAAACATTTTTGTTTATGTTCTTTTGCGATGCGTTTCGTTTTTTTTTTTTTTTTTAAATTTTTTTGTTCAGACTTAAATTATTGAATAAATAATAATAATTTTTTTCACGATTATGTCAAATTAAAGAAACACCCTTGACAAATAAGCTGAGCTATTTTTAAAACCATTTCTGATTTTTACTTGACTCCCCCCCCCCCCCCCCTCTTCACCTAATTTTTATTTTTACTCAAAAAAAAATATGATTCCTTTAAAATTTATTGGTCAAGTGATTTATAAAAAAACTTTTGAACAAAACAAAAAACAAACTAAAATCGACTAGTAAAAATAAATAAAAATAATTTATCGTAAAAAATAAACTTTTCGCTTATACTTTTTTTTAGCGCTGCAGATTTGAAAGTATACAAAAATTTTAGTTTTAATTTTGAAACTTTAACCTTTTTTTTAAATTGCAAATCTTTTAGAGCAAACGCTCAAATAAAGGGTTCTCGACAAAAAAAGGTAAAATGACGATAAATTGACGGATAGTACAGACAGTACATCCGTAAAACCGTAAACATTTTCAGGTTGTCTTAAAGCGAGCGATTCCGGAAGGTACGCTCCTCAAGAGCATCATTCCAAAATATCGAAAAAATTGCTTCAGTGACTTATGCGGTGACATGTCCTTTGCGAAACTCGTAGACCATGCAATGACGGATATGTTTATTTTTTCCTTTTGGCCCCTCCTTCATTACCGGTAAAAGACGGTTTCCTTTTTTTACAGTTGAAATTAGATGAAAAAGAGACAACTGGAGAAATAAACGATATCAAGTCTTAATTTTTTTGGAAATAATCGACCTAGTTCTGGCTCGCTAACAATCCTAATTGTTCCGAAAACTGTATGTACTTCAGCATTGGGAAGTTTAGTTCAAAAAGTTCAGTTCAATTTTGAAAAATCGAAATAACTTTTTTCACATAGGTCTTATGCTTAATCTTTATATGTAACAAAGTGTAACAAACATTGTTACACCATTGGGGGACCTCTGCAAAAAACTCTGCAAACTAATTGCGCATTTATTTAAATACTTTTTAATGGTGTGCATTTTGCAGTGGTCGCTCAATTGTGTAACAAAATTTGTTACACTTTGTTACATATGCAGAGCCAGCACATGACCCGTGCAAATTTTAATTTTTCAAAATTGAACTGAACTTTTTGAACTAAACTTCACAATGCTATGTACTTCGACAACTGGACCGTTTACTGAAACAAGTGCATGTTTGTCAACATTGATTGATTGAAACTAGTATTGGGCGCGTCAAAATTTATCCCTAAATGACTGTTACCCAACACTAATTGGAATCCTTAATTGAAAAAAAAATGGGTGTGGTCTAAATTAACCTTATAAACTCAAAATGAAGTGATCGAAAAAAGCTTAGTTAAAATGTAAAAAGAGTTTAATTAACTCTGTAAAACTGAAGCTTTGATTGAATTAAACAAAAAAAAGATGAAATTATCCTCTTGTTGAGTTTAATACGACTTGAATTCAACATTTTAATTAAATATTGCTTGAAGTAGCTCTTGATTCTTGATAATTATCGTATAATTTTCAAATTGAAAAAAAGAAATTGTGACTGAAGAATAATACCCTCCTACTTTAGCAAAAATAAAAAGTTCCAAGAAATATTCCTTGTACCGAGAGAAAGAGGGGAGTTTTTATGTTTTCAAGCATTAATTATTAATTCCTTTTAGACAAAAAATTGAGCCTACTGTTTTTTTTTATAAAGCTTCATTGCTCTTTTCTAAAGATTCAAAGTAAGAAAAAGAAAAAAGAGGAGGAATGGATCGATAAAATTTAGCTTAACTAAAAACTGTACATAACTTTACTTGCTAACATAACACAAAAAAAAGTAGAGCTAAATAAAACAACGGAAAAATTTAGCGAATTTTTATTAAAAGATTAAAATTGAAAGCTTTTTTTTTTTAAAGAGTGAGCAAAGTTTGATACACATATGCACCTTTTTTAATTGATTTAATTAGTTTGATTAAATTTTTTTAGGCAAAATAAACTTAAAAAAAAGTTTTTCTAAAATTAATCTTAATGAAAAGTAATTGTTCACGCAAAAAAAATAGGAGGGACTAGACCACGATTAAATTTTTAGATTTTAACTATGGAATGAAACAAAAAAATCGATAAAAGTCTACAGAGCTTCCTAAATGAGTGATCAATAAAACACAACATAGATAAATATTTGTCGAGGCCTTCACACAAATTATTTGATCTTGAAAAATAAATTTTGCAAAAAAAAACTAGATTTTGTGCTCGTTTCTTTTTGTGTCAATAAACAACTCGATTAATTGCTACCAAAACATGAAAGTAAAGGATGTTTTAATCGACAAGAGAAATTTTAAATTTGACATTTGCGTAATTACTTAATGAACCTGTTTAACCTTTTAACCCTGGAATCATTTCTTTTCTAAAGGGAAATCTGCTTTAAGTCTCATTTTTCGATCAAGGAATAAAAATTCAGAATTTTTTTAGGTACCGTAAATCCTTAAGTTTTGGTTCATGGTAAATTTTGGAACCCTGAAAAACATGCACCCAGGTGTAACTTTTACACAAGGTGAAGCTTTACAAAGTAGAGTAAAGGAAGGGCTACAAAATTATAACTTATTCTTGAGTAGAAAACTGATTTTCCACTTTTCAGTCTTAAAAGACCCTCATATACCCCTCATAGTTGTTTTATACTTCGATCATTTTATCCATCGAAAGCTCTTAACGAGATATACAACCGATCATTGGACTATACATCTATGTAAATCTCATTGAGAGCTTTCGATTGATTTAAAAAACGGAGTGTCTATTGACACAATATGTTGGAATAGTATGGGCTATTGACACATACTGTTGCAATAGTCTACACTATTGACACATGATATGATTTTTAATTTTTTATGATATAAAAAGCAAAGGAATTTTTAATTAATACAACATCTATAAATTAGTTTTTTTTTTCCCTTTAAAAAAGATAGGGAAGATTTTTTTTCGATTCTCCATGTTAAAGTATTAGTACATGAGGTTGACCAAATTATTGAAATTATTTATGTCTATTTTCTCCAATCGAAGTAAAAAAAACTTAACATATTGATTATTAATTTCAAAAAGCTAACATTAAATTTAAATTTGGAGCTAAATTTATTTGGTTCGAAAAGTATGAATGATTTTTTTAGAGCCTAATGTTTTCCCTTAATAAATAAAAAAAACAGAAAGAAAAATAACTATAGACTTATTACACTTTAAGAAAATGAAAAATTGGGAAGATTTTGTAAAATCTGTGAGGGCTTTAAACGAAGAAGAGCTTGAATTTAAAAATTTGACTAGTCGAAAACATAGTGATCAAGTTGATAATCAAAGAGAAGTATTAGCTAAATACGCCGAAACAAATTTTGGAGATCGAAAAGTATTTAGTAACATATTCATTTATTAAATTTTTTTATTAAACATAAAAAATATATTTTAAGCTACATGAACTAATCAGAATGAATACTGACAAATTTAAAAACTACCTTGGACATGTAGGTAATTATATCGAAGAATTAAAAAAGGTTGATTCAAATCGAATTGAAAGGTTGAGACGTACCCTTATTAAAAAAAGGCCTATTTAAAACAGTATGCGTTTGATGATTACAACATTTCGTATTGTGAATTCGACTCAATTTTAACAAATTACGAAGATAACATTTTAAGCCAGGTCGATTTAACTGTATTTGAAACTAAAAGTTTATTTAACAACGAACCTTTATTAGCAAACCGGACAATGTCCAAAATATTTTCAAATTGTTTGCAGATGACACAAAGGGTATAAGTGTGGTCGATTGCCAAGAAAAAAATTCACTCTTGCAAAAAGAAATCGTTAATTTGTACAGGTGGTCAAAAGAATATCGTTAATGAAAATACAATGAGGATAATTGTTTTGTGATGAATTATGGACCAAACAATCAACAATGTTAATACTTTTTGGGCTCAGCGGAAAACAGTCACAAGCTAACCGAATCATTTCAGAACGCGATTTAGGAGATGTTTTAGTATCAACTAGGAGTAGCTACTAAAAAAGCGAACCAGGTTCTAGGTATGATAAAACGCTCATTCAAGTACCGTGATAAAAATACCATAAAAAAACTCTAAACAAGCTTAGTAAGACCTCAGTTAGAGTACGCTGTTCAGGTCTGGAATCCGTACTTAAAGAAAGATATTTCAAGTATTGAAGGTATTCAAAGAAGAGCAACCAAAATTATTGGTTAACTACGTAATTTGAGTTACGAAGATCGACTGGAAAAGCTAAGCCTTACATCTCTAGAGGATAGAAGAATGAGAGGTGACTTAATTGAACAATTTAAAATAGTTAAAGATTTTAACAAGGTTGGCATTTTCCGTTGAACCAAAATGGAACAAGAAGTCACAATCAAGGATTTGAGAAACAATTGGTTCGAAACTGAAAACAAAGATTCAATTTTTTCACCAATCGTTGAGCGAATGCTTGGAACAATTTACCAAGGGATGTTGTCGAACAAACAACAATAAATGATTTTAAAGACAAACTTGACACGCACATTAAAAATATAAGAAAAACTTAGCAGGCTAATATAGTGCAACTAATCATTGCGTTAAGAATGATAATCCATCCTTTTCTTAAGCCTTTATTTATTATTATTGTTATGATAAAGTTTCCAAAAATTAGTCTGATGTAAATTTGTTGTACGGGACATACCAACTTTATCGTTTAAAGTCTTAATTGGTGAAGATTCATTTAGTTTGGGAACTGAATTTAAATCCATTGGGCTTAAAATCATGCCCTTCACATGGTCCTGTAAAAATTGATAAAACTCATCATAAATTCATGAAGTCGATCGTTGTTAATGATTGTAGAACCTGTTTAGGACATTTTTTAGTAAATTTTTCGAACCAAAACTAAATTTTAAACAAAAAATTTAATATATTGGGGGGAGGATTACAAGGAAGGGGGGCGAAGCCCCCCTCCTTGTTGAAATAAAAAATTATAAATTTTAAGTCGTAACAAAACAAGTATCAAATAATAATTTATTTGTGGGATCGCATACGCTTTGAAACAAGGCTTTGTGTATCGATATTCTTCACAGGTTCTTGACAAGTTCAAGTTCTAGACACGATTTTGGCAAGTTCGGGAATCGATCTTGGAAGTAAAAAATGAGAAAATTGAAAGAATCTTAATCTTAAGATTCTAGCAAATTTCCCATTTTTCACTAGAATCTTCCAAGATCAATTCCTGAACTTGCAAAAATCGTGTCAAGAACTTGTATGATAAGACATTTTTTAAGAATCAAATCCTGAGAAATCGAATTTTTTACAACTATTTTAAGGTCTTCCAACACGATTTACTACACGATTGATTTTAATTTTCGGCGACAGATCAAATTCAGTTTGTTGACTAATGCTTAAATCGGTACCATCCTCATAGATAAGTTCATTGTTAAACTCAATTAAAAAATCTCTTCGGCAACAAATTTTTTCCTTGGTCAACAAACTCTTGTTCCCCTGCAGTACACATAACATTAGTTAGATCCTCGGATAGATTTTTCAACCTACGATATTTCTGCTCTGGGGTGCTAGGTCTCAAATAGTCCTTTATCCACTGCCACAAAGGTCTTTTAGACGAACATTTCAATTTATTATAGTCCAAGCATTATAGGACTTTATGGCAAACATTTATTCTTGATTTTTCAATATTTATAGTCTTTATGTGCCAATAGTGTAGACTATTGACACATACTGTTGCAATAGCCTACACTATTGACACATATTGTTGCAATAGAGTCGCCCTTTAAAAAAATAGTGGAAGTATACAACAACTATGGGATATATATGACGGTTCTTTAAAACTAAAAAGTGAAAAATCAGTTTCTTCAAATATCTTCTCAAGGGGTCTTAATATGGTTATCTCCGAAAAATTATGAGAAGTCCCGAAGAGTTTATGAAAGGATATAAAAGGTACTGAAAACGCGAACGTTCATTTTTGGAACATTTTGGGTTTGTACTCTACCGTGTATGTTAAACCGCAAAACCTATGAATTAAATGTAATGAGAGACTAAAATCCTTAGCGCTTTACAATAAGGAAAATTTTATTCGTCTAAGTAAACTGATATACGATATAGGCTTAATTTGAATCGAGCAACATCTACCAAACGTTACTTGCGTTTAGTCTTAATTATAAAAAACAAAATATACTGTAATATGAGCGTTTTTAAGTAAAAATAAACCACATTGACATAAAAGAAATAGAAAAAATATTTAAATTAAATAATTCAAAAATCAGTGTATTGACTTCCGAATTTTATGAAAAAAATATTATGAAAAGGTCTTGTAAAAGTCAAATGCACCAGGAAAAAAAACAAAAAAGGATTTTCTCGATGAGATAGTTTCTAATTTTTATTATAAAAAAAAAATTAAAATATGATATAAATCAATTTTTATTCTGTTTTATATTTCTTTATTTATTGATTTTTATCTTATTTTTGATATGGAAATAATTATCCTTCATGATTAAAATGAAAATTTAACACAAAAAAAAAGAAAAAATTTATAATTATTATTATCATAGCTTTGGATTTTTTTCTTTCGTTCAGTGTGTTCAAGGGAATGTTAAAATTTGTTGAAATACTTTGAAATATATAAAATACTGTGAACATAAATCCTATTTAAGACTTAAAGTTTATAATTGATTTTTTGAATTTAATCCTTTAAAAACTTTTACTGAATTAATTCTGTTGAAATGGAAACTTTCCAAAACTCTGAAGAATGTTTTTTTTTTAAAAAATAAATCCAAGCTAATATGCTCAAGATTAATTGATCTAAAAAGTCTAGATACCGATTCATTCTATCATCTGATACTACTTTACCCCGATTTAAGTTCGATTCCAAGTGTTTTCTTTTCTACACTTGTCACTGTTAATTGGCGACCAGTAGCCTGTTTTAAGGAATAACAAAAAACGAGAAAATCTTCTGATGGACCACTCTCAGGTCTGTGTGAATAAGTGGTTAACCTGTGAAAATGGACGCGGAAGGATCACTTAGAAAATTTCTTAACTGGCGTAGATTATGGTTTTAGAAAGAATGGATTTGTTTCTTCATCTGCAATTACAGTACATTTCTGAAATAAGTTGACATGTTTCGGAGATTCGCTTAAGACGCTGAAGACCGGAGCATTCTCTAAGCCCATAAGTTTTCTTGTGAGAAAAGAGTGGTTATTCCGAACTGAAAAAAACGTTTTTGATCCGAATTTTTTGACTCTTATTAATTCTACCAGCTTTAAATGTAGAGTTCAAGTTAGACTAAATAGAGGTCGTTACCGAGTGGGTAAAACAACAGCTTTGAAAGCTAGATGCACGAATTCAAATCCTTGTCGAGTCTAAATAATTGTAAAGTTTAGCAAATTAAAAGGAAATGGAAAAGTGTCATTAGCGTTGTGCTGCTTGGAAACGACTAGAAACCTCTACTAGTCGTTTCCTAGATGATCTAATATTAGAACATCTTTGAAAATAATCGTATAGGGACTCGCTGTGACTTAAAATAAGGGCGTCGAAAGATGCAAACGTAGCTAAAAAAAATCTGAAAAAGCCTACCCGGCTTAGAGCCTAATCAGCTTATGCAGCTAATGAAGTCAAGATTTGTTCTATTGAATGCGCTCAGAAAAAAGTTCTTCTCCTACTACTAAATTAGTCTCGCTATTTCTTCTTTTTGTACGAAATTTACAAGGACACAAAATTTACCTACAGTTTTCTACCTGGTACAAAATTGATCAAAAAGTCAAATACTCAACTACCCCTGTGCTTAAAATGTCGAGCTAAACGCCCTCTTTCCTAAACTCATTTTTTTTTAGTATAAGTTTATCTAGGTCTAATCCACGTATAATCCTAAAAAAATCGTTCAATTTTTTTCGCTTTGTTCGTACCCTTACATTTAAGTATAATCTTCATCATCCCTAATCTGACTTGTCCGGATCGTTCTTCAAAGTACTAAGAAACCGACTTAAGACACAAATATTCTTTTATTTTAATCGTATTAAAATTATTGATTTTGTTTTATTTGATTAATGAAAAGTAGTTAAGGTGACAAAAACCGATCCGTTTATAAAATTTCTTGCTAACAAAAAAAAAAAGCATCAACGGGTGTATAATAAAAAAATGGAATATTTGAATCCTTGAATAAAGATAATTATTTCATTTCATTTGTAATTATATACCCTTTATCGAATTAATTTGAATTTTAGAAAAAAGAAGAAAAATTTTAATTTTACGTTTATGGATTTTCTCACTATTTAAGATTTGACTATTTTTACAAGATATCGATGAGAAGTTTATAAAATTTTAGAAAAAAGATTATCGACAAATTAATTGATTGATTATCAATTATTAAAAAATTATACTTATTTTTAGGTTTTAATTTAATATATATCGCACTAATTAATTAATTTATAAAATAGGGCTTTGAACTACTGATTTTTTGAAAATTATTTGAAAAACAAATCCGTTATAAGGAGAGTTTATCAATATAGGCAAAGATAAAATGCGACTCAATGCAAAATTAAACGAATTTTCAAGCTGCTATAATATGTTTTATGGAGATAAAAGTGCGCAATTTTATAGATCAGTGAGACTAAGATTTTTCGAAAATATGCTCGGCATCAATATAGATAGATCTTGACGCACAGATTTCAAAAATAATATTTGTTTTTTGAAATATTAAATAATTGATATTGTAACCTCTAATTGAATATCAATAATTAAATATTTTAATTATTAAAATTTTGGAACTTTTGTTAAGGATCAAAACTATTGATTTCGAAAAAGAGAACCTATAGCTAAGAAAACACTATAACTAAGAGAGAATTTTACACTCTTAAAGTCAGTGTTTTCTATTACTTATCTTTATTAAATAAAGTAAATAACTTTGTCAATCGCTTATGTCAATTAAGCGTTATTTTATTAAAATAGGAAAATATTGGTAAACAAATAAATTTATGTATCCAAGAAAATTATAAAGTAAAAATTTTCTCCTTTAAAATAGACCATAAAATATCGAATTTAAAAAAAAATTTAAGGCATGAACCAAAACAAGAGAATTAGCAAAAACACCTTTTAACGTTCATTTTTTCCATTGCCTATTGAAAAAAAAGTCGATATTTACAGGTATATCAACCTTCGATGTTTTTTTTGCGAAATAAGTCTAAAAGAATAAAAAAGGCTGGAAATTTTTTTTGGACATTTTGATATTTACATTAATTTATGTAAATTTACCTGATTTTACGTAAAAAATATTAATTTTACAAGAATTTACGTAAAATTTTGTAAAATAGAAATATCATAGCACCAATTTACTTCTTATTTATTGAAAAGGAAAATAAACAAGTTAAAAGTGTCTATCACAATAGACAAACATATAATATGTTTTGTGGCTAAAGATCATAAGGTCAAAAACAAGAACATCAAAACTAATAAAACATATTATCCGATTATTTAGTTGCTTCAATTTAGTATTTTTAGTTTGAAAAATGTATTTATACATCGAGGTGTAGACTATTGGCCATTAAATCAATTGACCTAAAACCTGAACCGTATATTGTCACACCAATTTTAAATAAGGTGTTTGATAGGAACATTTATTGAAGTTAAAAAATTAATTTGTTTTAACTGAAAATCGTTTTTAAATTCAACTAAACCTTATTTATACATTTTAGAATAATCTCTATCAATCCTTTAAGTAATATTTTGAAGCAAACTTATAGATCTAAAATGCTTGTTATACTTGAATTGAAAATTTAACGATTATACTACAGTTAATTTGTTTAATTAGTCACCGAAAGGAATATATTAAGTTTTACTTTATTTTATTTAGATATTGAAATTTTATATCAAATTTTAATTTCGGATAATATGTTTTATTAGTTTTGATCTTCTTGTTTTTGACCTTATGATCTTTAGCCACAAAACATATTATATGTTTGTCTATTGTGATAGACACTTTTAACTTGTTAAATTCTATTTTCCATCAGAAAGTCAAGGAAAGTCAAAGGTAGTCCACGTGAGTATTAAATAGATTCAGATAAGAAAAATCTTAATGTGTCAGGCATAATGTATATTTGATTCCAGTTGATAATTTCACATAAAATTCTAAAACCATAGATAAACATCAAATATGCTGAATATTATTCATGATTAAAACTGGATATCTTTAGATGCTCACAATGTATTCGTATTAGGACAAAGATTAATAGAATTCATTTTTTTGTAATGCATCAAAGTATTTAATTCATTTAAACCTGAGTTGTTAGTATTTGGTCATTCGGGAAAGCTCAATAAGCATAGGCGTTTGGCTTTTTATTAATTTAAGAATGCTACTAAAAAATCTTGGTTTCAAAGCAGCTGTGAGATTGTGTGTTTAGAGAGCGTACGATGAAAAATCTAAAAAAGATGTTTCTTAACTTTTTACAGAGAAAGCTGATTAGGTCAAGATACGCCACATTTCGCGTAAAAAAAAACTTAGCTAATATTTCAATTTGTGATATTTGACATTATAGATGTAACTTAAGACCCTCCAAAAAACAAGAAAATGACTTTTTTCACCGGATAAAAAAAATTATATGACAACACTCTGGCCTTTTACAGTGCTTTCAGTGCATCTTTAAGTTATCATGTTTGAAAAAATATATCGTTGATTTGAAGTTATTGTCAAGAAGCACTTTTCATTGCTAATAGGGTTCATCTCGATGAAGAAAATAGTTTCCGTACATTAATACTTAAGTGAAAATGATCAAAAAATGACAATTTCCAGTCGAAAGCTTTTTTTAATATCTCCACAACATCACCTTCCATTCAGAGTACCTTAAAACCGGCAGCGAAGCAACGGGATTCGACTAGTATTCTTTTATTTTAATCGTATTAAAATTATTGATTTTGTTTTATTTGATTAATGAAAAGTAGTTAAGGTGACAAAAACCGATCCGTTTATAAAATTTCTTGCTAACAAAAAAAAAAAAGCATCAACGGGTGTATAATAAAAAAATGGAATATTTGAATCCTTGAATAAAGATAATTATTTTATTTCATTTGTAATTATATACCCTTTATCGAATTAATTTGAATTTTAGAAAAAAGAAGAAAAATTTTAATTTTACGTTTATGGATTTTCTCATTCTTGAAAATTTTTCTTCCTGAATTAAGAATATTTCTAAATTACGATTTTGATCATGATTACATACAGGCATTTTCCATACAGTAAAAAATCTCTTTGTTTGAATAAGGTTAAACCCAATTTTTTTTTCTTTTCAAAAATTTTCAAGACTTAAAATAATTTAAGACGAAGAAAAAAAACAATTTTTTTATCATAATTTTTGGTCTACTTGATAAAAAAAACACTATGAAATATTTTAGTCTAGATAAACTTTTTAATAAGATAAAAATGTCAATGACAAATGAAAAATTAATCCCAGATGAATTGAAAAAATTTATTTTAAAAAAAAAATGATTTTCTAGTTTCTTTGTGTTTTATCATCGTTTACATTTTGTCTCTTGTAGTTTGTGTTCAAAGCAACTTTTGAAATAAAATAATAATTTATTTACTTTCATGAAGTTTAACAAAAAAAATAAAATTACTTGTCATGAATAAACCAATTAATATTAGAATGCATAGAAAAAAGTTACCATAAAACACGCCTATTTTTAGAATTAAGTATCCTTGAGTGTAGACACTTATGATACCTAAAATCTTAAAAAAGAAAATGAATTAAAATAATATTAAAAAAATAATCGACAATGTTTTTGATTTACATAATTAAAATTATATTCTATTATGATATTTAAACAGGATAATTAAGTTTCATAGAATTAATTTTAGAAAAATTCAAGCTCATTTTTTTCTCTCCATATTGTTGAATTTTAACACTTAATTAATAAGTGATCATTAGGCTAGTAGCAAAAATGTGATATCTTATCTTGATGGAATAGAGTAGAAAATCTATTTAGAAAATATTTCTTAAAAAACTATTAACAGTACAGCTGGAAAGCTATGGTATCAAAAGGAGTTTACTCAAGTGGATCGAATCTTTTTTATCAAGTAGAAAGATCCCCTTAAGTGAATTTGTTATGTTCAAGAATGACCGGCTAATTGGGTGTAATCTTTACTGGGATCATGAAATGAAGTAAACAAGTGAGTACGTCAGCTGGAAGGGCAAACATAATTTTTGGTCGAATCTTGAACGGTTTAAGAAATCACAACGCTGAGATCATCAAAAAATTGTATACAAGTCTTGTTCGGTGTCGGTTTTAGAGTACGCGGTGTCGGTATGGAATCCTTACCTAAAGAAAGATATTGACATCCTTGAGAGGGTGCAAAGGAGAGCGACTCGGAGCATACATGGCTTTAGAAAGTTTGATTACGTGGAAAGACTCAAACTGACAAATCTTACAACCAGAAGAAGAAGAGGTGATCTCATCCAAATGTACAAGCTCCTAAACTAGCAAGATCAGGTAAACTGGTATAAACGAGTTAATGATGCGGAAACAGTCAATCAAATTTACGAGACAAGAGGCAATCGATACAGAATTAAGCGAGAACTTACACTTGTACTTATACTTGTGAAAAACTGTGCACCAAGATTCAATTTTTTTTACAAACCTTATAGTGAATGACTGGAACGGGCTGTCAAATGAAGTTATTGAATCAAAATCAATTAACATTTTTAAGACTAATTTAGACAAACTTTTGAAAGACTAAAACATTGCATATGGTCTTGATAGAACCAGACTTAACGCGAGAGCGTAGCAATTATTTTTACTACTACCACTACTACTATTTCAGAGATAAGTTAACATTTAACCAATTAAAATTTTTGAAACAAATAATTGAAAAGTCGAATTCAAACTATGGACTTAAGCTTAGATCATTGCTTTCTTTAATAATATATTTTTACTTCGAGCTAAATTGAAAATGTTTTGACTTCGAGTCAGTCACTTGCAAATATTTTCGAGGCCTTTCATAAGTTTTCATAATTTTTCAGGTTCCGAACGTTTCCGAACATTATTTTTTGGACCCTTTTCAAAATTTTTCAGATATTTTCTTGGACGGAACTGAAAATTTATGAGAAGTTCTATAAGAACTTTGGAAAGCTTTTTAAGAACTCAGATAAATGTGAACTCTCGTGAAAGGATTTGAAAGTTCATATTTGGAACATGACAAAAAAAAGTTCCTCAATGGTAAAATTGAGTCTGTGGCGACCACACATTCCCTTAAATAGTTAGTTGGAGTGGTTCAAGTCCATCTTCTGATTACGCTCCTGATTCGGTTTATTTTACTTCAAAAATCCAAAACCAAAAAGTCGTGGAAAAGTCCTAATAATGGAAAAGAGTACACCGTCTAGTGACGTACTTGCAACCCCCATCTAAATATTATCGTAAGTTCGTGAAAAAGAAGACTTGAAAAGACTAAATCTCGTAATTTCTAAGTAAATTTCTCACTTTTTTGCATGATCAAATTAGCCTTTTGAATTTAGATAAGCCTAATACTGCACTTCCACCGAATTAAATGCTTGCCGTACCCGTACCGTACCGAATCGTACCCGTACCGTACCGTACCGAATCGTACCCGTACCGTACCGTACCGTACTCTTCACCGTACCCGTACCGTGCTGAACCGTACCCGTACTCATACCGTACCCGTACCCGTACCCGTACTTGAAGCGTAACCGTACCCGTACCGTACTCGAAACGTACCCGAACCTTAATCAAATCATAACTGTACCCGAGTTGTAACGTACCCGTACTAAAAAATCGCAAATTCATCGTAAAATCATTCATTAAAAATTTAGAGAATTTTTAGTACGGTTACGTTACAGTTATGATTTGATTAAGGTTCGGGTACGTTTCGAGTACGGTACGGGTACGGGTACGCTTCAAGTACGGTACGGGTACGGGTACGGGTACGCTTCAAGTACGGTACGGGTACGGTTACGCTTCAAGTACGGTTCGGTACGGTAAGGGTACGGTTCGGTACGGTACGGGTACGCTTTAGTACGGGTACGCCTTTAATTCGGCGGAAGTGCAGTAGCATGGACTATTGTTTTATTTAACCTTTTTTCCATCGGAATTAACAAAATCTAGACTTTAATGTATTTAAATCAGATAAACCGAAAAATACAATTAACATGTCATAGCTTTAAATGAAAAGTCTTAAGGATACAAGTTTGATTACTGCTAACAAAAAATTTTGAAAACAAAAATTGATCTGAATCAACTTAGCAAAATTGGTGCTGGATACGAAGTCACATCTTTAGATCAAATAGTCGAATAATGAAAATTTTTAGTCAAACATCTAATGTTTGTTTGAGGTAAATTTTCAAGAGAGAGAGAGAGAGAGTATTTTTTTTTAACAAATGGTCTTATCCAAATATTTAAAAACTTACAGCCGCAAATATAATCAAAAAACCACACGAAGTTGCTTCTGATATTGGATATGTTCTCTCGATTGTATACTCATAACTAACTGGAACATAAGCTCCTGAAAAAAATCTTTAAACAAAAAAATATAATTTATTAATTTTTACAAAGAATTTTTCTCATCATTAAAAAATACCCCAAAAAAAGAGTTGTACAAAATGGAAACCATATATCAAAATCAATTGTTACACTAAAAACAACCATACATACTAATACAATCGAATAGCTAGTAACGATCTGGATTCTTTAAAAACTAAATCTTAAAAAAATCTCATTGAATACTCAAACAACAAAAATACTTGAAAGATTTTGTGTAGTCTAAAAGTAAACCAGACAACATTGTACCAAATATTCCTGAGATTATAAAAAAAAGTTCTATTATCCCAATACGACTGCTATCTTCCTGAAAAAAACAAAAAAAATCATCAAACTAAATTAAATAAATCTAAAAATTATTAAGTTTACTTGAAAATAATTTTCGAATAAAATTTGATTTAACAAAAAAGTTAAAGAGTAACTCGAGCCTAAAATAATTCCATGTGATATCAATAATAATATGAAATCACGTTTGCACATGATGTCAAAAAATGTTGACCATGTGTATTGAAAATTTTCAATAAATGATCTTGATACTGATTTATCATTTTTTCGTATCTCTGCTTGAGCTAAACTTGGTGGCTTCTCTGGTTGATTCTTTGCCACTATAAGAAAAAAAAGGACTAATTTTACAGTGATGAAGAAATTTTTATCTGGACTTACATATCAAACAAGCTAACAGACAGAGAGAAGTCAACACTGCAACAGTCAGATATATAATATTGAAATAAAATTCGTTTCGGTCAATTGAATTAGTTTTTGTAATCAAATAAGGGACGAATAGAAATGATAAAAGTATACCAATCTTTGAACTTACCAAGCCAATCTATTAACAAAAAATAAATTAAAAAAATGTTAAAATATTGTGAATTTTGCAAAGTCAAAGGAACATGGTCAAAGACTTATACAAACTTCGGTTCGTTCAAGTTAAAAAATTACACTTATGGCTGTTGCTACTTGATTTCTATCAAACCAAAGAGCTGATAACCTCACTAGGCAAACACACACAAAAGCCTGTGATATTCCACAAACAGTTTGGCCTAGGAATAAAATTTCGAATAAAGCAGGACGTATAGACGCATATTTAATCCAAGAGCCAATACAACTCAAAATTGATCCAATAATACAGCAATACCGAAATCCGATACATTCGTTAACAAGAATTATCGGAATAGTAAAAATAATATTGGAGACTAGTTGAATAATGGATAACCAGTTTACAGGATTGTATTGGGACGATTTATCATTTGGATTGCCTGGTTTATAAATTGTAACAATCACAGTCTGAATATCGGAATAAAGATTTAAATGAAATGAGTTTAAAATTGAAATAAACGCAAAAAGTAACAAAATAATCCAACGTCTAAAATAAACATGTTGCAAGCTACTTGAATCGACTTCGATAAAGTCTAAGCTTTCTGATTTTTTAATTGATGTTTTTTGACGACCAAAATCTGGTTCAGATTTGACATCAATGTCTAAATATCTTGATAAGCCATTTTTGTTCATTTTTTTGTGATTATTTTTTATTAACAAATTAATTAGAGGATAAAAAGTGTTGGAGACTGAGATAAAAAATGAAATTAAATTAAAAGAATTGAGACTTTTTTTGTGTTTAATTTGATTTAAAAAAAAAAAATAATTTAATTTTTTTTTGTTTTTAAACAACAAAGAATCGTAACAAAAAATAAAATTAAAAAAAAGGAATATATTACAATTATAAAAGGAAAAAAATTGGATTCTTTTTTTTAGTTCAAAAGATTGGTGTTTATGTAACTGATTCTTGTTCTTCGATTTGTTTGATGACTATGTTGAGAGCTTTTTGACGTTTAAAATTTTGTTTCACCAATGCTTAAAAGATAAAATTTTATGAATAAAATTTGGTTCCAGACTCATATTTCCCGTGCCATTTAGTTTTTAGAGTGTATTCCGAAAATGGATAAGTAAAAAAAGTTTTTGGTACTTGAAATTGATGTTGCAGAAGAAATACATAATTTAAGAAATTATTCTTAATTTTAGACTCCTCCAAGCCTCCTTTCTCATTATTATAAATGAAAAAAATTTAATTCAGAATTCTGGTGCTCATCAATTCGATAATTTCAATCATTTAATCAAAGTGTAAAATATAAAAAGAAGAAGCTATGAGACAATACTTAAAATATCTATTATCTAAATTAAAATTTTGAATTGTTCAAAGCTTCATAAGTTAGCAATTGAAATAAACTCAATGATTGTCGAAAAAAAACCTAAAAAAACTATAAAATATTCAAATTTCAAGGTAACCCTCCCCAATACCTTAAAATTAATGGGCAAAAATGTCTGATCTTATCGGATGATCTGGCAGCTAGAATTTATCAAGTAATGTAGTCGTAAATTATTGTTCTTGTGCTAGAAAATACAAACAACTGAACTCAACTAATTGAAATTAATAAGGACGCTTATAAGAATCTAAAAATATAGGTTCTCTACGAAATACACACACTCGGGTATATTTAAACTTAAATTTAAAGTTGATATCAAATACATATTTAAATTCACCTCTTCATGAGCTTTCATTTGAATCCAATATTAGATAATTTTGATTACTATGATGTGGCTTCAAAATTGGATCTCTCTTGTTAGTTTCATCTACAGCACTGTTATTACGTACTCTCAGCGTACCCTTACCGTACCATTTTACCGTACTTTACTACTAAACACCTTCTATTTAATAAATATAATTCGGCTCCGATAGAAGAGTTTGTAAGCGAGTTAGTATTTACCAGGAGAGATACATTCCACTATTTATAAAAACTTGAATTTAAAGAAATTTAAAGCGAAAAAAGCTACTTCTTAAGGTGCTCGCGGAGCAAAACTTACAAACTATCTGAATTTGTCATTTTCGACATCGTAGCTGTAATCTACGACCCAAAAAAACCCAAGAAATAAATTTTTTGATGGGGTGAAAAATCAAGAATTTTACCACTACCCCTCCGCTTTTTGGTACCAAGTGTAAAGGTGCTATATTAAAACAGTCAAGATCTCATGAATGGTAAAATATATTCTTGCCGTGAATGTACAAACGAAATCTAAAAAGCTACTTTTGATGCCAGGACCAAAATCGTTCCGGTAAAAAAATTCCGTAAATTTAAAATCGGGTAAAAACGGTAGAAAAGCAGCATTTTTTCAGTTAAATCGTATCTGGCCCATGAAAACCCCCTTACCCGTATTTTACTACTATCTAGCATAAACAAGAGATGATTCTGCATAAATCTATGGGGCTACTTTTGCGATTTTCAATTATGGTGTACTAAGAAGTGCAAAAAGGCCTATTTTTTGAAATTTTTCAAAGATATGGGAATTGAAAAGATATGACTAAAAATTTTAAAACATCGTGCAAAACTACTCCAGAAAACATGTTTTTAAAGTCTCTTTGACTCTTTGAAAAAATGACTCGATTTCACAAATTTAATAGGACCCAAAACCAAGATTCTGAAATTATGATTTTAGGATCATCAGATACATGTTTTCTGATGTAGTTTTGCACGAGGATTTCTAATTTTTAGTCAAAACCTATCGATTTCCATATCTTTGACAAATTTCAAAAAATAGGCTTTTTTGCACCTCTTAGTACACCATAATTGAAAATTGCAAAAGTAGCCCCATAGATTTATGCTGAATCGTCTCTTGTTTATGCTAGATAGTAGTAAAATACGGTTAAGTGGGTTTCCATGGACTAGATACGATTTATATGGGGTACGCCTTTTTCTCACTAACAGTGGTGGTAAATTCAACGGCTTCTGAAAAAAGTACGTTTTTTTGTTGGTTCAAAATTTTGATGTTTTTCTTCAGGGTATTTTGAAAAAAACTCTTCGAATTGGAGAGTGTAGATGTGATGTGGACAAGTTGAAGACAATTTTTTTAAAAAAACTTAAAAAAGCTTTCGGCGTGTATTTCGTAGAGAGACGAAAATTTAATTTCTTAAATAATAGCATTTTCTTTCTAAGAAGTGTTAATTACAGAGTCCCTAAATAATTTTTCTAATCAACCCCCTTTAACATATTACTTACCAGTTAAAATTGTTCCAATAAATAAAACAGACACAAGAAAAATATTTCCATAAAATGGTCCACGTTTTATAACAATTCGACTTTGAATATACGTAAACAAAATACCAAATATCTTCAAATTAAAAATTAAGTTATGATTTTATTTTATTTTATCTAATTTACTTGAGCTGATGAATTTAAGAGGCCACAAGACGTGCCTTCTGAAACCGGATAAGTCACCTCAGCTGCTAGCTCGAATCCAACAGGCAAATAGCCTGTCATAAAAAATCTTAACCCAAAAGAGTTTAGAACAAATTTTTTTCTTTAATTAAAACTGTATAAAATACCCTAATAAAAAAGTTGTCCCAAATATGACCCATATGTTTATTCTCAAAGTGAGAGTAAAAACTATCATGGCTAAAAACGAACAAACATAGACAACCAATGTTGTATACCTTTTTTAAAAAATCATTAGAAACTAATCATTAGGAACACTTTGAATAGTTACTTGAATTGTTTAGTTCGGTCAAGTATGAACCCGCATATTACGGCGCCAATAAGACCTGAAGCCACAAGTATTAAACCAATCACTCCAATATTTTCATTCTCATCCTAACAAACAAAGATTTTTAATTTTTAACACTTAGTATCATTGAAATTAAAATTTACTTGATAATATTGAGTTATGATCAAATTCAAGAGTGTGCTTATGGAATAATAAACCCCAGTGTTGATACCATACGAAATTAAAATTAAACAATAATCAAAATTAGTGAACAAATTGACTAGAGACGTTTTGAATATTTCAAAATCATTATTCTCTTTTCTATTATCTGATCTTTTTCGTATTTCAAGTTGAGCTCTACTTGGTGGCTTATCAGGTTCATCTTTTATCACTTCAAAAAAAAAAAATTAACGACCCTCTAAGACAATTTTGATTTAACTTACCTAGCAAACATAAAACAAAAAACACAGCGCATATCAACGCGGCTGTGACTAATAAGATGAAGAGATTTCTTTCGATTAATTCAATCGGATCATTTTTGTCAACAAGTCGTGGCGGAACAACAAATCCTATGGCAGTTCCCAACTGGTTACCAAAAACTCCAATCTAAAAATAGAATGTTAAAAAATGGTTTGTCCAATACAAGATTCTGAATTTGTAAAAATTGACTTGATAAACGCGTTCTCCATTAATGAAATCCTAGTTCCAGAAATTTTTAGTCGAGAAAAATTTGATTCAGAGGTGTCTTAACTGTTTTTTGCAATAGTTGGTCCTAGTTTATCGTTAATATTTATGTCAAATAACCATTTATATAATATGTGTGATACTGATTCTGAAAGAGCGAAAAATTTCACACATTTTAATAATAATATAAAATTGACAGGGTTTCTTTTTTAAGGCGAAAAATCGAAAAAATGGACTAATTTTAAGCTTTTTTTAATTCAAAAGTTTAAAAATGGCGGATTTTTGTCAGTTTTTACAAAATTCAGACAGAGTGTGCGTTTTTAGATCAAATATTTAAGGCTTACCGAGGTCGCAAGGCCGACTTCATTAGGTCCAAACCATAGAGCCGAAAGCCTAGCTGGTACACCCAGCGTAAAAGCTTGACCTATAGCGCATAAAGTTTGACCAGTCATTGCCAGATAAAACAAGTCCGGTCTCACTGAAAAACATTTTAAAATCGAGCCTAGTAGAGTTAAAAATGCACCGATTGTACACGATAATTTAAGACCTTTACGTTCCAATAAAAACATTGCTGGAAATACTAATGGTATGTAACATAACATATAGACCATTGAAAACCAATTTACAGCGTCTATTTTTTGATCATGATCATCGGGAAGAGTTTCATTGTAATAATGTATAACAACATCTTGAATAATACTGTATTCGATCCAATTGAAAGCGCTTAGTAAAGATATGACTGAAAAAATAAAAAGAATGAGCCATCGTTTGGAATATGTTTTGATTTCGTGTTGATCTTCATTCTCGGTTTGATCGTAAATTATTTGAATTTTTGATTCTGAGCTGTTCTTTCTCAAATTTGTTTGCGAAGCTTATTTTAAATGCGTTAATGTAATTAAGGATTATCAAAGGTTTCGAGTAATTACTTTTATGTGTTGCTGTATCATGATTGGAATGGACATAGAGGTAGAGCTTATCGTTTAATTGTTCTCTTGAAACTGCTCTTAGTTCGAGTGAAGAGTTACCAATTGGTCTTAACGATAGTAGACTTCCACCTGGCTAAAAATAAATCTTCAATTACAAAATCGAAAATATTAAATTTTCAAAAATTTGACTAGCTTAAAGTCCAAAGACCAAAATCAAGCGGAACATCAATTTGAGCATAAGCGATAATAATTAAAGCCTAAATTGTACCTACACAGTTTTTATTCTGTTTTATGTTAATTTCTGTATCTTCCATTTTATGGAGTCCTATAAAACCTTTAAAAATGGGGTCTTAAAATATTCGCACTATAAAAGTGTCCATTTATAGAAATCGTGAATCTGCCACTCTTAAGTCAAGCATGAGCGAAAAGGATCCAACATCAATGCAAAAGAATCGGTTAGACAAACTTTCTTTAAATTCGAAAGTAAACTTGCCTTTACTTATTTGAAAATTAACCGAATTGGAGTAGAAATTTATATCGAATACCTGCATGTTTAATTTTTAATTGGTCTTTAAGGAAGTTAAATGACTCTAAGAGGTATTAAATTAATGAAAGTTACTTACCCTCAGCATTATAATTCACGAGGCCAGAACACGCGTTGTTAAAAGGAATTATTTTTGTCAACAAAAATCAAATTTTGATTTCAATTTGAAGACACTAATCTATTTAGGAACAATTGAGAAATTTTTTCATTTAAAAAAACTCGTTAGCTTTTTCACAACAAATCTTGTAAATATTTTAGTGTTATTTTTTTTTTGATTTTTTATTTTAATTTTCTTGCTCAATCTAGGATTTGCAGGCAGAAGAAAAAACAACAAAAATTAAAATCGAAAATAATATTATGTTGCTCTTGTTTATTTCTTTCACTGATTATAAAAAAAATAAAATAAAAACATCGATTTTCATAATTTTGCAGCTATGAATTTTTGTTATAAGAAATGAAAAAAATATATATTCTTTTGTTGTTGGCGCTAAAATGAATTCCGATTTGTCTAAGGAATATTTTATTAACTGAATGATAAAAGTTCTTTGAAACTTTTGATGTTTATACCATTGGGATCCTAGCATGAACGAAAGTTAATTCGAGTGTAGTTTTCTATTAATCGTGAACAGTAACTTGGTCTTTGAAGAAATTGATGTTTTTTAAACCTGATTTGTAATAAGATAGAGAGTGGAGCTACGGTTGGGTTAAAATTTAGCCCAATTTCCGATTTTTCGAAAAATCATGACTTCCTAAAAAATCTAATTCTTGAACATTAACAGTGATTTATACACCAAAATTTTAGGTGTATGTGTAAACTGCAATGCTGTCATCTTTAGAACCAGATACGTCAGAGAACAGGAATTGAAACCTTTTTGATAAGTTTTTTTTTACTGGAACTTTCTAAATGCGCTTTGAATTGAACTTTAAATTTTCAAAACGGTAGATCGAAGTCCGGGTACAAGTTTTAGACTCGAAAAGCTTGAGTCCATAAATTTTAGATAACCTATCCCTTCTACTGAAAAGTTTTAAGGAAAATTTCAAGCATTTTATCGGGTTGCATTTTGGTTCCAATAAAAACAAAAAGTTGAAATTTACCGTAAACCTCCGATGCACTGGTACAAATGTTAAAATTTCGCTTTTGGTTTATTGGAAAATTCAAATTGACACTTTCTGCCATAAAATGACACTGGTAAATTTTCAGGCATATCCCGACATAATATGAAAAAATCTCGCTAAAAATAAATAAAAAAATATATTTCTCTTTTCTTTTTTTTTGCTTTTTAAGTTAGAAAGTACCGTAAAACCTTGCATACTTGCAGTGTTAGCGATTTCGATAGATAGTTTAAAGGGTTTCATTGATGAAGAAGTGTTTGGAATGTCACGAACCAATTACTCCCAAAGCCTTAAAAATGCTATACGCTTAAATGCGTTGCTATAGACTCTGTCGATACCGCAGTGCAAACTAACTACAGTCAACCCTCGCTAATCCGAACAGGAAAACTTAAGAAAGTTTCATTCGGATTACAGAAAAAAGAATCGACTGATTTTGCATAAAATATTCAGAAAATTTATTCGAATAAAAGAGATTTTCGGATTATCGGACTTCGGATTAACGAGGTTTGACTAGCTATCCGACCCTACTATCAAACTTTGCATGCATGTAGTCCTCGTCTAAACCAAGCGATTAGCCTCAAAACATTATTTTTATTAATCTGTCTAAATGCTGTCTATTTTACGGTACGCTTATTTCAGATAAGCGTACCGTAAAGTACGTAAAATAGTATTAGTCTAACACTATTTGCAAATTAGAATTGACGACTCTCTAAAAAAATATTTATAAATAATACATGAACCAAGTAAAAAAGTATTTAGAATCGAAAAGAAGTTTGAAGTTCTTCTTCTCTAATAAAAAACTTTGATGAAATCACTGACTGATAAAATTTAATTTGAGCTTATATCATAAACACATTAATTTAGTTCATCTTCAAATAATATGAAAAATGTCTATTCGGAAAAAATAATAATTTTTAAACTGTTATTGTCATGTAAGACTTTTGAAAATTTTATTTTAGAAAAAAAAATTAATTAAAAACAAGTTTGATGTTTTATTAATGTAAATTTACATTAAAAATTAAAATTGATTTGATAAAAAGACATAAAAATGACAACTTAACATTATTTAAGACTTTTAAAATTTTATCGTGGAAAAATCAATTCAAATGGCAGTTCATTATAATCAAGTAAATTTTTGTGTTAGGAAGCCAAAATTACTGGGGTCTCTATTATTAATTATAAATGGGTTGTTTACCGCGATCAACTTTTAATTGAGCTAGGCCCTTGACCTTGAATGAAAAGAAGAGATATCAAAGTTGAAAATTTGCAAATAAAATTTATTAATTTAACTTAAATTAAAATGGAAAAAGATATTTTTTTTCAGACTTTTAATGCTTTTACTGCATTCATAACAGATTGATCTTCTTTGTATTCAAATAAAACATTCTCTTCAGTACTTGAATCATAATAATCATAAACACGGACTACAACTGGTTTAATATCGCTCACTGGATAAGAACGAACCATTTTCCATTTGAAGCATTTTTCAACCAATTTATCCGATTCGAAACCATCTAAATAAAATGAAGCTTCTGTTTTGTCTTCACTCAACTCAGCTAGTTTAACTTCTCGAATCAAATCTAAATCTTGTTTAAAAACTTCATAGCCTCCAAAAATACCCGATTCAATAACAACCATACCGGTACTAGCTTTACTTGAAACACATGTCTTGATCTCAAGTGTTCTTTGACTTGTGCTTTCGTATGTTTGACTCAAATTAAATATTCTACGTTTACTTGATAAAGATTGAATTACATTATAACTTGTTATTACTTGAACAAAAGCCGAACCAGTTCCTGCAACATTTAGTCTTAAATTTACACCATTGCATTTAGGTAACTTCCATTGTTGTAAAATTAACATATTTTGGTTGTTTACAGTAAAAGTTTTTGTGTTTGATGCATCGACTGTGGCTGTTACTTTTAATGAATAACTTTGACCAAATTGATTTTTGAGTCCAAATTCAGACAATGATTGCAATGCTAAAACAGTGTTTTGAGTATTTGAATAAGCACCTAATGAATTACTCTTACCAATTAACCATCTTGCCAACATGAATGCATTACTCATATCATTTCTTAATAAGTTAATCAACAAACCATAACTTGTCAATTCAATTTCAGATGAATCACTTCCTGTTTTGAGATACATTTTACCATCCGATGTCTTGACTGAAAATGAATTCAACAAAGCAAATGCTGCACCAGCTTTTTTACTATTAGCCAAATGTAAAGCGTAAGTTATCAACCCAATTGCATATGCATCATTCTTCACAAGGTCCATTTGTTGTTCGAGATAAGCAACAGCTGATAAAATAGCACTAGACACTGATTTTAAATCTAATTGAGCTTCCAACAATGAAATTGTTATGTAAGCTGTAATCGTTTGTTGATTGTTTACACCACCTTGCATATCTTGGTGAATTACTCTACCCGGTTCGTTGAATGAACCAGTTTTAGATTGTTGAGCAACCAACCATTCAGCTGCTTTGTTAATTACATTTTTATCGATGCTAACAAATTGATTAGCTTGTGCAAATGATTTCACTACAAATGCAGTTAACCATGAACTACCAGAAGCATCTGAATCGCCAAAAGCACTGAATGAACCATCTTTTCGAGCATATTTCAATTGATTTTGATAGCCATATTTAATGTTATCGATTGCATCATTCTGCAACTTTTCAACATTTGAAACCTTTGAGTCCATCGATTTTAAATACTTCAAAGCATAAATATTTGGTGTCAAAGTCAACATGTTTTGTTCACCACAACCGTACGGTTTGTTGATTAAATTGTTTAAATTGTTAAATGCAGTTCCCAAAAAGTCTCCGATTACTTGAACAACACAACTCTCTGAACCTTGAACGAAATTTCTCGGTAGACTAATGCTAACATTTTCCCTTTGAGTTGAACTCTTCAAATTAAATAGAAATGATTTTGTGTCGATTCTTTCGACTCCTTCAGCTTTAACTTTTATAAATCTTTCCTCAGTATCACCAGCAATCGATGACCTCGCACCTGCAGCTATTTTAACTGAACCAATTTTTTTAGGTGAAATCAAAAATTTAAATGTTCTCGCTTGACCAGCTGGAATTGTGACCGAAGTGTATCTGATATCACTTGTAATAATTTTAAATTCATTTTCAAACTTTGAGTTTAGGATGACTTGGTTAAAATTGGTTGTTCGTTTGAAATCAACAATTACATTTTTAAGATCAAAATCATAATAGTTGAACACAATTACTTGAAGTACAAATATTTCACCACGTGTTAAACTTGTTGGCAAGATCATGGAGACAAAGAAATTTTTAAATGTTGTAATCTTGAGAGAGAGAAAGATAATCGAAATGAAAATATCGAAAGTATTGTTTTGAAAATAAAATATTTACCTTAGCTTTATTGGCCAAAGCTAAACCGAACTTTTGATTCATTGAAAATCCAGATACGACCCAACTTGTTATAGTGTCTGGTATAACTGATGAAATTGTAAATTTTTCATTAATCCTTAAGAAAACAGAATTAATTTTATTTTAAGATTTAAATAAATTAACTTACGTGTTGTTGAATGTTTCCCAGATCCAAACCTCTCTAAAATCACGTCTCACTTGATCATTATTTGAGCCTCCACTGTTTTCCGGAGTCGCAACTTCTCTGGCCAAAGCTAGATCATTCATCATAATAATTGGCAAATATGGTATCACATCTTTTATAATTCAAAATTAATTAATCGAATAAATTCTTAAAATTAGGAGGGTGTCTATACTATTAGATGGATCCAAACTTTCCATATCAGAAAGAACAACAAGACCTTGACCCTGTAAGAAAAGATTAATTTTTGAAAATACGGAAAATTTTAAATTTTACATTTAATTTTAGCAATGGTCCTTCGTCTTGTGCATAACGAGGTCTTATTCCAAAGAAGGGTCGCACAACATCTTTGTCTTTTTGATTTTCAAAAGTCTGATAGAAATAATTTAAACTCAACTGGTTTAATTGATTAGTTATTTGATTCGCTTTGAGTTCATTTGTTGGTCCAATGAGCTCAAGACTTTGGTCAATAATGCACAAAGAAATCGCAGAGAACCCTTTTGTGTTCATTGTAATGTTAACTTTTTGACCTGGTTGAACCATGTCTTGACCAAATGTTACATTCAACTAAAATACAAAACTAAAATTAAGAAATTTTTTCGATGTTGAAGAGAATTACTTACATGATTCGAGTATAAATCATTACGTTCGAATTGTAATGAAGCTGTACTAACATTATTTTTAGCATCAATAAAGTAGCTCACAATGCTTATTGATGGCCCGTATGAGTCATTTAATACAAGGTCGATGTTGATTGAATCACATATTCTTTTGGTTTCGAATTTAACTATTGAAAGTCTTGTTAAAACCTTGATAGAAAAAGTTTCATTCAAAGGGTAAATCAAAAATTAAAAGTCTTGATGAAGAATTTGTAAAAATATAGATTTTATAAAAATCAGACTTCTGTTTCTATTTCAAAGGATCGAAGAGGACTAAAAATTTTACCTGGAGGGATGAGCATTCTTTTAATCGATAAACTGAAAAAATGTTTTAAATCGTCGTATAAAATGTTTTATATATATCAAAGACCATTCTCTGCTTCCTTTGAAAAAATATATATCAAAGGAAGAAGAGAGTGGTCCTCGACGGTGTAGCCTCTAATGTGTAAATTATTCGCAGATGACAGCAAACTAATCAATGTGATAAGGAACTCAAAAGATCAGGAAGAATTTCAATCAAACATCAATAAAATCCTTGACTGGACCGTAGACTGGAAATTGGATCTAAACTTAAGTAAATGCAAATTAATGCACCTGGGTAACAAGTTAATACATCGGAATAACCACTACTCGTTTAAATCCGAAGACCAATCGTACATAATTGTAAATAGTAGATCAGAGCGAGATCTCGGGGTAATCATTCAAGACAACCTGAAATGGGATTGTTTTTATCCCATTTCAGGTACATATCAAACACAGTACATATCAAACACAGTACTACTGCACTTCTACCGAACTTTTGGTGGCAAGCGTAGCCGTACCGAAGCGTACCGTACTAAACACACCAAAGCATACCGTACCGTACCGTACCAAAAATATCATCAGAAGCCGGTAGCATCAGAAGCCAGAACACACTCTACAGGCAACTTGTTAAATCATGCCCATCAAGTCATAATTTTTTCACAAATAGAGTAATACCTAACTGGAATAGTTTGCCGAATGATATGGCAACTTTTTTTTTCATTAGATATATTTATTTATTTTCATTAGCTTCAAGAACAAATTTGGCAGTCATATTCAAGCATGTAAGAGCCAAAAAACCATCTGCCATAGTTAAGTACGTTGGTACTTAGCTCCGCGGGGAAACTCGTTGTAGATTATTTATAATAAATCTCGAAAGTCTAAGATTGTCATTTTACTCTATTTAACTGTTTTTATTCGCCGAATTTTTTTTCGACCGAATTTTGAATGTTTTCCAGTATTTTGGTGGATTTTCATACGGTCAATAAATTCTCCTCTAAGACCAAACAAGAGACCAAATTTAGATGTTTAAAAACTTTATTCTGATCGTGTGACTCCACGATCTACAAACGCCAACGTCGAGCAAAGACTTAGTCACCTTTATGTAAAAACATTCATTAGTGTTCTTGAAAGGGTTCAGTGGAAAGAAAAAAATCCTTAAGAGGAAAAACAAGATGACTTGATCTTGTTAAATTGTGCGTATATAGAAGACTAATAGGTAAATCGATGTAAACCGCTATTGTAATTTTGTCGTAAATTCTTACCAAATATCTTAAATTGTAGCAAACGTCTGATTGATTTTTAATAAATTTAAGTTTAACAACATAATTTCTACTCAGTTTATCAGTTGGATTGAGCCATTCAATTTTTAAAGGATTCACGTTTTTTTCTTTAGGTTGTTCAAGTTCGTTTTGTCTGTACAAACTCATTTTATACGGTTTTTGTGTTTCATCATAAATTGGATAAAACTATAAAAAAAATATAAAACCATTTTTTTTTAAATTTTTCCAAAAAAAAAGTGCTTACAGTAAATTCAACATAACTTGTCTTTCCAGCAGCATTAAAACTTATAGAAAAACGACCATTCAAATCAGTCTTTATTTCAAAACTTTTCTCATCTATTGAATTAAAATTTATGCTCTCTTTTTGTACAAGAACTATTCTGAATTTTTTGTCCGGCATTGGTTTATTATCAACCACGGATGATACAGTTATCTTAAAATTTATCCTTCATGTTAATGTTTAATGAAATAATTTATTTATTTACTTGATAATTATTTGTCTTGTTTGCTTGAAAATTGTTTTTATCAAATTTAATGTTAAAATCGTTATTACTCAAACTTAAGCCAAATTGTTTGGTAATATTTTCATTGATTAATTGATCGATAAATGTTATTTTAACAGTGTAATAGTAACTGCCTTGGGTTACTTGAAGAGGATAAGAGAATTGAAGTTTTCCATTTGTTGTTTTATCGTAGAAAACTTGGGCAGATGACAATTCAGGTGATTTCATTGGAGAAAACAATGGAGAAAACCGAATATAATTTGGCGATAGGACTTCAATTTTAACGTCACCATCAGCTCCTTTTCCATAAGTGTATCTTTAAAAATTTTTAATAAAATTTTTTTTTTCAAAATTTATTTTTGGAAAATTTTGTTACTTTGCTTCAATGATTCCTTCTAATTTTGGGTTTGATGCAAGAACAAATTTTGAAACACTTGCTGTTAAGATAATCTTTGGCAAAACTTAAACAGGCATTTAGAAATTTTTTCATTTCAGATTAGAAGAGTATTTTACTGTATTCTTTAACTTCAAATTCTTTGATATTCTCAACTGACTTAAATTAATGATAAAAATTAATCAATTTTAAATCAGGATTGGTTTTCGGTTTTAGTGACATGATGTCTTTGTTTCAGACCGTTAACCAACACTACTAAAATCGTTAAAAGAATTCAAAAATTACATTAATCATTAGTTTTATTCTCCATTTTCCGTAGATGGGACGATTAGTTATTTGGAATTCCAAGTTATCAATCAGACCTTAAATATAATTTTTATCAGTAATATTAGTTAGACGTAAAGCAGCTTTGTAACAAAAAAAACAGTCTAGGCCTCTTTAGCAGAGTCCCAATCAGGCAGGCATATGTACTCATTAATTTTAATGTTTTGGCTGGGTATGGGTTACCCTAAAAATTCAGGTGTTGAAATTTTAGATTTCAGGTATGGGTTCTTTCGAAATCACTTTATGAATTTTTCGAAGATCTTGGTCATTTAAGTTACTTCGATAATAGAGAAACAAATAGAGAAAGCAAAACGTCTGATAGTTTAATTGTGGTTTAAACAAGGCCCCGGAAATGCAAAATGTCCACACTAATTTTTAAATTGATTTTCGACCTCAAATTTGTAATCTACATGTATGAAAAATTTGGAAAGCCAATTTTTAGAAGGTGTCCAAAATAATTTTTTCAGACCCCAGGGGTCCGAAGTGTAAAGACCCCTCAAAAACCCATACTTTGATTTTTAATCATCAACATCATATTGTTTGTACATATTCTGAAAAGGCGTAAAATTTTCTACTATTTAAAAGTATTTTCAATGATCCTTGAGTTATTTGAAGGGTGCAAATAAAAGGAAAAGGGCAAAAACCAAAAATCAGTAAGATTAGGGATTTAGACAATTTTGACTAAAAATTCGTAATCCTTATGTATGAAAGCCATTCAAAAGATACACGAATATTTTATAAAATGATTTTCAATCTTTTTCAAAATTATTGCTGAAACACGGACCACCTGTTATTGATAAAACACGGACTACCACTTTTCCTTTGAATAAAAGGTCGACTAGCTTTCGGAACGACCATTATTCTTGTTCATCTTTTTGTGCTCTATCTTGTGGGCCAGTTGGTTAAGCTCTGGGATTTTCGGTTCGGGCTACAGACTCGCTCAAATAAAGAAAACACATAAAAAAACTAACGAACCACCACTTTTCCGCCGACAAAAGGTCCGCCAGTTTCCGGACACCTAATTATTGATAGGAAATTTAATTTCCTTTCTTGCAAAATTGAAAGCTAAGCTCTAGGAAATTCGATTCGGGCTACAGACTCTTAAATACAACAACAGACCTGAAATTTTCAGAATACCGATGAACCATCATTTTTTGCCAGATAAAGGTCCGCCCAGTGGTTAACGGATACCGATTTTCTGGTAGCCTATTAGCCTATTTAGTGCTCTGGTAGCCTATTTTCGCCTATTTAGTGTTTGCGGTCTCCGAAAGCTAGTCGACCTTTTATTCAAAGGAAAAGTGGTTGTCCGTGTTTTATCAATAACCAAATAATAAGGGGTTTTCATACATTACGATTTTTTAAAAATTTGTGGACGTTTTGCATTACCTGAACCTTACCTACGAAAATTTCGTCCATAAGGTTCGTAACGAAATTTATAAAATATACACCAATATATGGTATGAATCATCTTCCTCAAACACAAATCATCCGTTGTTAAGTCATTTTCTTAATCAGCCCGTCAGCCCTTAATCAGCCAGAATCAGCTTTTTTTTGCGTTAATTTGAAAGAGAATTAAAAAAAAACATGTAAAATCAGTTAAAAAACTCAAATAATAAGGACACAAAACAAAGTTTCTTCATTTTTACATAACGGTACCGTAAATTCTCGTTCAATGTTATATGTAACTAAACCTGAATACTCGGATTGAGCTCGCGTTTCTGATTGATTAAAAAACAAAAACTAGTCAGAAGACAGTCGCTTATTTAAAATGAAGAGGATATTTACGAGCCTTTCATTTTCTGTCAAGAAAATTCAAGATTACCGTTATATAAAGAATACTATTACAGAGAGTTAACATCCCTGTTTTTTTTAAATACAGTACTTTCCGGTTATAAGAAACACGGTTTTAAGAAATTTTCGGATATAATAAACGTTTTCGCCAGAACAAAAACATTTCCGACCCCTTCCATGTATTTTTAACTGTTTATAACAAATTCATGTATAGCGAAAATTCGTATATAATAAATTTTTTTTTAGGTAAAATTAGAGTAAGACCATTAAATTTAACTTGTTTATAAAAAATTTGAACTTTTTATGAAAAAAAAATATGAGGCGGGTCTAAAACTATTTAGCGATAAGCAGTTACTAAAAAAGGATTAACACTAGAAGCACCGAATACGCTATTTTAGCGTATTTCCAAAATTTTGAACGCTAATTACTATTTTAAGAAAAATTCGACCAAGACGATTTTTGACTATTTTGTAGCCTTTATTTCGAGCTTCAAAGTGAGCTCCCTTTTGAAATGTTATAATCTGTATTTAATGATATAATCTAGTTTGAAAAATCAGCTAAAAATGGCCGGTGCTTCTAGTGTTAAAAAATGTTAATTTATCTTTCAGCCGTTACGTATACACGACATTTTTTAAACAAAATCTTGTTTCGCTTTACTTTTGTTTCTAGAAAAAAAGTGTTTACATCATTGTAAAAATGTTTTTTACTGGACAAATATAATAGATATAATAAATATTCGCCTGCTTTCTCTAAATGGATTATTCCTTCGGTTTCTTTATCAATTATCACCTCACTTGCTAACTTAAGATAATGTGAGTAAAAATTATGCAGGAAAACTTTAATTTGTCTATAAGAAATCTTCGGATATAATAAATTATTTTTCATGCAAATTGGAGTTTCTTATAACCGGAAAGTACTGTAATTATATTCATATAGTTTTCCTTATGACACCCTTGAAATTCAATTTTTAATTTTTCTGAAAATTGAACTCATACAATAGTCTATCTAATTGTAAAATTTTTGAAAATAAATTTACCATTCGAAAATTGAAGATCTTGATTTTGATCAACAAAATTTCCATTTGGATCCTTTAAAATAAACATTTGAGAATTCTTTAAAATCTTAATTTTAAAATTTGAGATTACAATAATGAATAGTGAAACGTTTGCTTGATTTAATGGTTTGAGAGATGAATCAATCGACACAATTCTAATTCGAACTAAAATTAAAAGCTTAATAAGCTTGCTGGAAACAATAAAAGAATTTGTTTTAAACCTTTTTCAGCCTCTCTGTAAACAGATTTATCAGTAATAATATAAACACCAGTTGTAATTTTACATTTGACATCAGTATTACTTTTGATAAATCTTGTTTTTCCATTTGCACTCACAACTTCAACCGTTACATTTAGTTTACTGGATTTAAGACTATCTGGAATCTTGAAAAATAAATTAGAAAACTTTAAAAAGAGATAGATCTCTTTATTTTAGGGTTCTTACTTTGAATTGAATATTGGTCAGAGTTGTATCTTGTATTTTTCTGGATATTTTAAAGTTATTTCTTTCGTTTGCCTTATCAGCTATTGTTATCTTGATGTCACCACCAGCGTAAACTTTTTGGTCTAAAAAATCAACGAATATTGATTGACTGACTGAGCTTTCACAAAGCCATTCATGTGGAGTCAATACCAAGACAGTACTTGAGATTAGAATTTAGTGAATAAGAATTTTTTTTAAATTATTTCATCTTACTCTTGGCATCTCATTTTCCCTATGTACAGCATAAAAACTATCAATTTTAATTTAAAAAATATCATTTCTAGAAAGAGTTAAAAGATTTAAGTTTTTAAAATGGCGTTTCTTGAGAAAGCTTAAGAAAAAAAACGAGAAAGTGTTCCATCCAACGGTATGTTCTGTTCAATACAATCTTTTCTTGAAGGGCAAACATGAATGGGACATTTTTTAGGTTTCATTATTTTATATCAAACTTTGATACAAAAAGATATTTTGAAGTATTTTAACTAAGGATTGAAAATGACAAAATTTAAACAAGTATTTAAATAACATTCAATTGTCAGAATATAAGCATTTATGCATAGCCACAAACTGTTATTTCCGATTGCTACAGAAGTTGTAAATAAAGAGAGAGAGTGGAATTAAAATCAAGTATCAAACAATTGAAAATAAACTAAATAATTTATTATTTCATTAGATTCAGATTCAAATTTTATTTTCTATTAAAATTCAAATTTTCCTTGATGAAAATGGTTGCATAAGGTGTCAAACAAAATTGTTTTATTTGAATAGAATTAATTTAGCTATCTCAACAAATGAACAAAATTTGTTACTGCTTTAGTTATGGCTTAAACGATAAATGGCTTTTTTGAAATTTGTGTTGACTACAACATCGGTGACATCTTGTGGCAAGGACTCGTGTATTTCAAATAAACGACATCCTCTAAAAAGAAATAATGAACCTTTTCATTTTTTGAAGATACTTGGATGTCTTTTCCTTCTGTTTTAATCTCGGTGTTTTTGCTCGTCGCCACTTGTTAAATTCTAGGTTCCTAGTGATTTTAGAAGGCAATAGATACTTTTATGTTTTATATTTTAATGAAACAAAAACTAAACTTAAGAAATAAAATAAGAATATAACTTAAATTGTAACTAAGACATCTATTTAAAAGCTCTTCAATTAATCAAGAGTAGCTTGGATATCACATAATTCATGGCCGACAAATCCTGAGAAATTTTAGTAATTAGAGTACAGTTTTAGATTTTGTTTCATCATTTAGTTGAGCTAGGAAGCAAACATTAAGATATTCGCGGGTATCTTAATGTTTGCTTCGCGCGAAGCAGAGCCTTTTATATTGCGAGTAACGAAGCGTTAATTTTTTATCTTACCTTGACTGTCCCTTTTTCTAAAATTTAAACAAATTCCATTAGCTGATAAAAACATAGCCAACTCATTCATAAGAATCATTTTTACCCATATTCACTTACCGTATTGCCTCATTATAGTCTATAATGAGGGACTCGTTGTTTTTCATAAGACTCAGACTCGAGTTCGAGTTCTTTAAGACCCTGAATTTTTTTTTTTTTTTTGCCTGATTTTTTTAGCAGTCAAGGGCAATTGAATTAAGGTCCCTAGATTCGTCATCCAACGCTCTAACAATAAATTGGCGGATCCAGAAATTGAAAGGAGGTATTGCGAAATAGGGGTCTATATACTATCAAATATTTGAATAATGTTTAAAAGCTTTAGTATGGCGATCGCCAGAGTTCGCCGTTCTATGGATCCGCTACTAGCCAGCAGCCAGCAGGGCAGCTTAGACCGAGAAATAGTAAGATGCAGCAAGCCATAAACCCGAGTTGTCAAGGGAGTCAAAAAATTAAGAAAAAACATCATACAGTCCTGGTCATTCCCAGGTTCCTTTCATGAACGTTCATGAACGTTCACATTTAAATTGTTTTCCAACGTTCACCAATGTTCCCAAGTTTTCCCAAAGTTTCCCAAAATTTCCGAAAGTTTCCAAAATTTTATAAAAGTTTCTTTAAAAAATTTTAATTTTTTTAACTTTTTTCAAAATAATTTGAAATAAGAAAAAAGGGAATTTAGTTTTTCGTAAAAAATTTAAAAAAGTAAAAATAAAAAAAAAAACTTTTTCAAAAAAATTACAAGTTTTTAATGTTGGCTTACTTTTTTTTCTTCGGGAAAGTTGTAAAGGTAGCTTTTACTCATCCATTGAACCCAAAAGCTTTCCAATATTTAAAAATTGGCGAATGCTTCTAAAGTGAAATAGCCTAATGAGTTGGTTAAGAAAACGAGTGTAAACCTAGAAGAGGTCATATTTTAATTTTCTGATTAAATTCCCAATTGATATATTGTAAAATTTTTTTGAAAAAATTTCTTTTATTCTATAAAAGTAATTTCTTTATTCTATATAAGTTTCTTTTTATGCGTCAAACGATTTTTTCCGTTTGCATAAGGATGATATCGAAGTTGAAAAATTATATCATGTTTGAATTATAAAAAATTTTTAACGATGCTAAATATTTATGAAAAAATGAAAATTCTCTAAATTAACTATACATTTCCTAAGGAGGTTAAACGGACTAACGAAAAAATATCTCATTTGCCAAATTCACAAAATAGTTAAGTTTCGGCAAAAACAATCCAGAAAATTGTTAAGAGATATCACAGGCAAAATTTTTCTTACCTGCATCTTATTAAAAATAATCGCTTTTATCTCAATTCTGAGTTTCAGTTGATCTTTAGGTCGTGTCAGTGGTCAATGACCCATCCAAAACTTGTTTTAAATAAACATGATTTGAAATTGTCTTTCTTAAGAAAGACTTAAAGACTTGTTCAGTGAAAAAAAAATCTTTATACTTTTTATTTAGGAAAGGTTGGATCAAAAGTTTCCAAAACAAGAAAACTCAAAAAAAATAATATTAATCGACGAAGAATTAATTGCAATTAATGAATAAGTTTTGAAAAAAAGGAAACATCATCTCACGAGATTGCAAAAAAGTTGAATCTTAAGTGTAGTGCTAGAACAGTTCGAAGAACCCTCAATCTGGGATTTTCTGAAGGCTTTTTTAACAATTACTCTTTTGTGACCGTATTCGGTTGCACATTAACGCAGTGTTATGCAAGTGGAAACGATAATTTATTTGTATCTCCATTAATTCTTAACAAAACACCTAAATTTAATTTTTTGTTGCTTCAAATTATTTTGAAAAAATTTAAAATTTAAAATTTTTTAAGGTAACTTTTAAAAAATTTGGGAAAACTTGGGAACATTGGTGAACGTTGGGGAACAATTTGAACGTATCATGAACGTTCCCAAGAGGAACCTGGGAATGACCAGGACTGTAACTATGTTTTTTAGGGCCAAAAAAACAAATTTTGATCAAAAAAATTTTGAACATGGGGTATAATTTTTTGGTCAGACCCTCACTAATCTAACGCTTCTCACACTAGTTTAGATAACATTAATAGTCAGTTAATTTTTTTTAATCTAAACGCTTAAAACACATAAAATTATGATATTTAAAATATTTTTTTCGTTAAAAGAGTTTTGTATATAGTGTTTGAAATATTAAACATAAAAAAAATAGGTAAAAAAACGAAATTTCCACAAAAAACCTATCAACTCCCGAAAGAAAACTCAATAAATCTCAAAAATGGTCTTAAATTGTTCCTCAGATTCTTCCTATCGAACGTGGTAGGATCTTGATGATATTTTAAAATTAAGGTATCAAACCTATTTGTTTTCAAAGACATACTTTTCATAATTTTATTATTGTTTTAAAGAATTTCATAAACTTCAAGAATAAATCAAAAAAAGCAAAAATTTTTCTAAACTAATTTTAAATAATAGTGTTTTTTTTATGTGTTATGATTTGACTTCTAAATTTTGTACCAAATAAAGCTTGTAACACTTCTTGGTATGTTGAATTATTTGCATACATTTCCAATGCCCGCCAAAATCGATTCCATAATTTTATGTTTAATATTTTTGTTGTACTGCACTTCCACCGAATTAAATGCTTGCCGTACCCGTACCGTACCGAATCGTACCCGTACCGTACTTGAAGCGTAACCGTACCCGTACCGTACTCGAAACGTACCCGAACCTTAATCAAATCATAACTGTACCCGAGTTGTAACTTCCCCGTACTAAAAAATCGCAAATTCATCGTAAAATCATTCATTAAAAATTTAGAGAATTTTTAGTACGGTTACGTTACAACTCGGGTACAGTTATGATTTGATTAAGGTTCGGGTACGTTTCGAGTACGGTACGGGTACGGTTACGCTTCAAGTACGGGTACGGGTACGGGTACGCTTCAAGTACGGGTACGGGTACGGGTACGGGTACGCTTCAAGTACGGTACGGGTACGGGTACGGGTACGGTACGCTTCAAGTACGGTTCGGTACGGTACGGGTACGCTTTAGTACGGGTACGCCTTTAATTCGGCGGAAGTGCAGTATATTGTTTAAAGCCTCGTAAAATTGAAGCTCCTAAATTTTTAAAATCTTGTTCATTGTACTTTCGAACATAAGATTTTACATCGCACCAAACTCCTTCAATCGGGTTCAATTCACAATGGAACTTAGGACAAAAAAGGATTCTGCAATCAAAAGTTTCAGCTAAACATTCTAAATGAGAATTATTTTGGTTAAAAGCAGGGTGCTTTGATAGTTTTTTTCTAAGCTCTGGTAGTAATAAATCTTTTGGTTGTTGGTCTCGGTTGAAAAGTTTTAGTTCATCACAAATCTGTATCAATCCTTTGTAAGTTCCATTATCATCAAAACACTTAAGACTAAAAATGAGAAAATGAATAAAATTCATTTTGAATTCAATACCTTTTTTCAATATCATTTTATTTCTATTTAATTTCTTCATATTAACAATTTGACCCAAGAAATTTGTTAAACATTTGAACATCGTAAGCATTGTCTACAATAATATCGATCTTATGGTTTGAAAAAGCTCGCTTAAACTTTAAAAGAACAAAAAGCCGTCTGAATTGTTTTAAAATTGACTCGTTATCAAAGTAGCAATCTTTTTTAGGCTCAATCCAAGCATTAGCTGATCGCTCATAATAATTGATATCTTTGTCACCTTAATCTAATTCAGGAAAATTTTTTTTGGCATTCTCAAACTCTTCTTCATCAAGCTCAATTAGATCACAAACATCACTTTGAACCATAAATAATGAAATCATAATACTTCTACCTTTTCCTTTATTCTAAAAAGGCGACTTATCTGGAAAAAGCCATCGACGGGAAGGAATTTCACCCGATCTGAAAGTCGTGCGATATTAGAATCCGTCTATTTCTCATCGGTCATAATTACTCTAAAACGTTTGAGCCAGGAAAAATGAACGGAACATAATAAAAATCTTTTGAATCGAGAAGATATTGAATATACTTTTTTCTATCTTCAACAACGTCCGAACGTTCATGTTCTCATTGAAATCAGTAAACTCGATTCGGCTTTCGTAACGCATTTGAATATTCCTTCGATTAGCTCGTTTTCTTGTTGTAGGGGGTGGCATCTTTGTGTTTTGAGCAAATTCAACGAGTCATAAAACTTAAAAGTCAAAATATGTTAAAAGGGAATATTTTTCAGTAAAAACACCTGCAATTTGGACAAGAAAGATAAAATTATTAACAGTTTATTTTTTATATATTTTCAATGGAAGCTTTTTTTTTAAATTTTAGTATCACGTTATTGTGTACAGGGTTTTAGATAGCTAAATGAAGCAGTAGTTCATGTCACATGACTATTATTATAATGAGACTAAGTGAATAGATTGTTTGATATTTTTTTAGTTGAGATGATTGTTTTCTTTTTTGTACATTAGATGATTGTTTGTTTTATTTTCGACTAGCGGGTATAAAAGATATTGAGGGTGGGTTTAGTTTACAACTTTATTTTTATTTGAATAAATTATTTATCAAGTTAAACAAAGCTCTTTCCCTCATAGGATTGATTGCAGCAAGTGCTGGCTACAACAACTGGCAACGAGGAATAAAAAAATAAAATAAAATAAAAAAAAAATTTTAATTTTCTTTGTGAATTGTATCTGTTGGTAAAATAATGGCGCACTTATTGGCACCACCAGCGTTCAATGTTGAACAAGAGGGTTGAAAAAGTAATGCAGTAAGATGGGTGAACTGGCTACGACGTTTTGATTTGTATGTTGAAGCAGCGCAGTTGACCACTGATAGAATCAAAATAGCCACATTGTTGCATGTGGGAGGTGAGCAACTTGAAGAAATTTATGAAGCAAAAAGAAACGCGACCGCAGCTAAGAAGGATGAGAAATACGTCGATGTATGCAAACTATTGGACGATTATTTTTCGCCGCAAAAGAATGAAGACATTTCAATTCTGGAATTTCGAAACATGGCACAGCGTCAAGGTGAAGGAATCGATGCATATTACATTAGATTGAAATCAGTTGCCAAAGAATGTGAGTTTGGAACAAACGTTGATAAAGAGATTAAGTTGCAGATCATTAAAGGTTGTCTTGATAAGCGAATTAAACAAAAAGCTGCACAAGAAAGCATGGATCTTGATGTGTTGTTGAGGTCCGCTAGATCCTTGGAATTTGTTAACGAAGTGTCAAATAATGTTGTAATTAAGAAAGAGTTTGGTTCTTCAAAAATCGAATCAGTTAACCAGATTGCATCAAAGAGTTCAAAGAGTAATTTTAATAACAAGACGTGTTTTAAATGCGGAAGGAACTATCCTCACGAAAAGTTGTGTCCGGCTAAGGGCAAGAAGTGCCTTGGGTGTGGTCAGCTTGATCATTTTAAAAAATGTTGTCCTAAAATCAAGGACTTCAAGGGGTTTTCAAAAAAACGAACAAGAGAATCAACCAGGTTCAATTAGCTCAAAACGAAGCGAAGTCTTTTAATGAGTGTGATAGCTCGGGTTATAGCATCTTTGCGGTATCGATTGGTCCTAAAGATTGTCCCCGTGTAAAAGTGAACATTTTAAGTAATTTTATAGATTTCGGAGTCGACACTCAAGTCTCTTTGAATGCAATTTCGAAACAAACTTATGATCAAATGATCAAAAGACCGAGTTTAAAGATTGACGATTCACGAGTGCATTCGTTTGATTGTTTAAGTCCATTAATCTGTTGGAAAGTTTAAATCCAAAGTGGAATACAACGGTAAAGTAGTCGATGCTAAGTTTACGGTTTTTGACGGTGTCCGAGACAATTTACTAAGTTATACAACTTCAGTCGAATTGGGCTTAGTCAAGATTACTTACGCGATAAGTGACAACAAAGATGATTTTCACAAGAAGACGGTTGAGAAGTTTCCAAATTTGTTTAGTGGTCGAATTGGAAAGCTTAAAGATTTTAAACTTAAGTTTCATATTGACAAAAATGTAAAACCGGTGGTTCAGAAAGACAGGAAAGTTCCATTCCACATAAAAGACAAAATCGAGAAGGCGTTGGATGAAATGATTAAAGATGACTTGATCGAACCAGTTGCTGGTCAGCCAACACCTTTTGTTTCCTGTTTTGTTGCAGTTCCAAAACCGAATAATCCAAACGAGGTCCGGATAACACTTGACTCGAGAGAAATTAATGGTGCAATCCAAAGAGAGAGACATAATATTCGTACGGTAGATGAATTGATTGATTCAATAAAGGTTTTTTTTTAAGTAATTGTAGATCCAAAAATTGAATTCAAAGTCATTTAGTACAAAATAGCTTAGTTTTTATTTTTTTCTCTCTTATTATTAGTAATCTTTTGCTCTAAAGTTTGATTAGAAAAAATTTAAACATCGCTAAGATCCTACCACGTTTTGTACACAAGACCAAACTGTGCATGTTAAAAAAAAATTACGCAGATATCACTGAAAATGACGGATAGATTTTGAATAGAGGCAAAAATACAACATTTTTAAGAACCTTCTTAAATTAAACGTCTTTGTTTAATATAAAATCAATTTTTTTTAGAGCAAAATATGATTATATATAAATCAGCATTTTTCGTTTTGACTTAGAGAAAAAATTTATTGAAAAATATTTTTATTGATTTTCTGCAAACTACCCAAAAATTACGCATTTTGGAAGCAGAGTTGGTCAAAAGTCAAAATTTCAAGTCAAAAGTCCAAGTCAATTACGGACTTTGACTTTCCTTTTTTTTTCTGCTCAAGTCAAAGTCCGACTTTGACTTTTAATTTCTTTTTGGCTCAAGTCAAAGTTAGACTTTGACTTTCAATTTTATTTTTGCCCAAGTCAAAGTATGACTTTGAATTTTTTTTTTGCCTTTCTATATGAAATAATAAAAATTAGAAATTATAACATGAGACTGTTTTGTCTAAAATACAATTTTATTTTATTTTTAACGTAAGAATAAACATTAAAAACTTGAACTGACTTCAAAATTTTTAAATTTTTGAAGTCAAAACTTGACTTTAAAATTTTCCAACCGCCTTAGAATTTGAATGTGAAATCTTAGAAGGGGGTCTATTTTAGAAGCATGGTACTATTAATTTCTAAATAGACCTTAGTTTTTAATGTGCCTCATTGAAAAATGTGGAAAAATAAGGCTTTGTCATCTTGTAATAGTCAAGAAGTTTAAACTGGTAATCTACTTTAACCCTTAAAAGACTTCTACATGGTTCTCTTTAAGCTTTAACCTCCAGTCGACGATAGCTCCAGAGTTAAAAAAAAGCTAATTCTCATTCCCTGGAAACGAAACATCAAACGTAACCTCAGCATCATTAAGAATTCATAAAGTTGGACCTAGCGATTTTGTCTTTATCTTAAGGTCAAATAGGCTAAACTGGTTGTCTAATGAACCATAAAAAGCTTTCTATAATATCTCAAAAGATTTCAGTTGTAAATAGGCTTTTCATAGAGCCAGCTGACATGGACATGCAAAAGGGTGACATTAAATTTACACCTTGAAAACGCGCATCCAGGTGATTTTTTAGATAACAAACACCCAGGTGCAAAGCAATATATTAAAAAATAGAGTATGATATAAAAGGTAGAGTATGAGCTACAAGATTTCACCCTTGTTTTTGGGCTCAAAATCATTTTTTTCATTTTTTCGCTACAAATTCGTTTGTATTATTGAAATTGTAAAAAATTTATCTTTAGTTATGATCAGGAGCTAAAAGTTTTCATTCAATTGTATTTTTTTTTAAGAAAAGCTTTTATTTAAATTTATTAATTGACGAAGCAAGGAATTTTGAAATTTTTTGCCAGGCGGCGAAAATTTAAGTCGAAACGCACTATTTTTGCATATAAATAGGGAGTCTAGGACCTTAGTTAATCGAAAGTAAACTTCTCCAAAAAAAAAAAACGTTTCTGTAGCAATATTTTTATTTTCAAAATGAAAAAAATTAACATTCATAAACTTATAGGAATTATAAAAAAAAATTTGACTAATTTTAATTAAAAGCTTAAAAATAAATGAAGGTGAAAGTCATCTTAATTTTATAATCATAAAAACAAAAATTCTTGCTCGCTCTCTTTCTCACTTATTCTTCAATAAAAAAAAACAAATTTTACGATTAAAAAACTTATTTTTGAGAATATAATATTATTCAAGGAGTTCTTTTTTTGGGCACCTAGCAACAAGAATAATGTATTGTTTAAATCGAGAAAAAAAATATATAACAAAACTTAATGAAAAAAAAAAAAAATTTTCTTCAATCATCAGTAAATTAAAAGAGCGCTTTTTTATAATATTTTATTTGTTTATCCGAGATACTTGAAATCCATAATGGCAACGAGTACCGCTTTTTTACCTAAAGAACGTGCTGCTGGTCCACCACTACCACATGTAAGAACTCATACTGTAACTGGTACTGATATTGGTCTATCAGCTGAAAATGAAGCATACTTTCCCGGTTATTACCCAGGTTATACTTCTTACCAATCATTAGACAACTCTAAAATTGAATACAACCCAAATGTAACTGTAAATGTCGGTCCGGATAAAGGTGTTTCTAATGTTGGCTTCCGTGCTAATAAATACAATCCACAAGAATGGCATCATAATAATTATGCAAAATATTATCAGGCTTTTGCTGATCGAAATGTGTCCGAACAAAATAGATGGGAGTCGAATAAAGTCGAAAAAGAAACTGAAGAAACTACTAATAGAACTCAAGCTTTATCGACAAAACGTCTACAAGAACGTTTACATGATGTCAACTTTTGGAAACGTGAATTACATCGTGAAATCGAGGACATAACTGCAGAGACTGATTTGTTGGTTCAACAAAAACGTCGTACACAACGTGCTTTGGATGCCACTACATCGCCATTACACATTGCTTCTGAGACTTTGAATAATAGAGAGTTACACAGATATGGAGTTGATCGTGTTGTTGATGAAGTTGAAATTCATTTAAGAAAAGAAATTGATTTGATTAATAATGTACAATTTTTGTTAAGAAAAACAATTGATGAAGCTGAGAATCAAATTAAGTAAGCTCTTGGTCAAAACATGTCAGGGGTTTTATTTTTTATTATCTTTGAAGAGCCAACCGAAACGCTAAACACAATTTGGAACACGATTGGAGCAATAAATTTGAAACAGATCGCGCTGATAGTAAAGCATTGTCGCGTAAGAACACAGATGTTGATATCATGTACTACCCAGGCGCTGCTAGATACCAAGAATTGTAAGGAGTTTTTATTTTAATTATTCTGAAGAGGAATTTTATTAAGACAATTTTTGTGTCATAGTCAATCGACTCCTGAATCATGGGCTCAAAATTCTCATGATAATATAGTAGCTGCTGAGAATCAAAGAATGGCATCGATTCAAATGAGAGAACTTATAAATCAGATCATACAAGACGCTGCCAAGGACATGAAAGAAGAAGCCGATCGAGTCGAAAATGCATTCGCTAGACGTATTGAAGAAATGGCAGCTGCTAAAGCCAAATTGGAAAATCAATTAGAAAATACATTGGACGAAATATCAAGACAAGAGAACAATATTGTAGAGTTAAAGAAGGCTATCAAGGCTAAAGAAGCTCCAATGAAAGTAGCTCAAACAAGATTACATGATAGATCATACCGTGGTGGTATTGAGTTATGTAGAGACCCAGCACACAAACAGTAAAACTTTGAGCTATTTTTTTTGTACACCTAAATTTAAAAATGTCTTTTATTTCAAGATTGGTTGGAGAAGTTTTGGAAATTTCTCAATCGGTTGACGAACTCATAAAACAATTGGCACAAGCTGAAGAAAATCTCAACAAATTGAACGACGATCGTATGATTTTAGAAAAAGAAATAGCCATGAAAGCCAAATCGTTGTACACTGATAGAGATAAATGTTTGCCAATTAGAAACGCTTATCCAAATATTAATCGTCTTTTGGGATACAGCAGTTAGACCATTTCTAAAGAATAATAAAGACTGCTAAAATAATATTCTAATTTCTATTCTTTCTTTTAAATTAAACTTTCGATGTTTATTATTTAAAAAAAAAAAAGTTTATCATATTTTCCAATAAATTAACTTAAACCGAAATTAATGTAGCTAATCTTAATCTAGCTCGTCTTCTAATTAAGACTATCTGAGTTCCGGTCTTGGTACCGAACAAAGACCATCCAATGTTAAATATTCGCATAACCACTCAAAAGGAAAAACGAATTTTGATGAACTTAACATTGAGAAAAGCATAAAAGTTTTTTGATTCTTTAGGAAATGTTCAAATTAAGTACGGATTAACACGCTCTAATCAGAGAATGTAATTAAAAAAAAAAGTCATCTGGCACCTGTTAACCAAAAATTATGATATCGGTAACCTAATGATACACGTTAAGATCAATTACAGCATTAAAGCAAAAGCTTCATTTTTTCAAATTTCTAAATTTTCGTTTAGAGACGCCATGTAATTGATTTTGACATTTAAACTTTATCGACAACTGGTAGGCGTAACATTTTGATTAGATTCACTGTAGTTAACCATTATTTTAATCTTTTCTTAAATTCAGTAATCAAAAATTGTTTTTTTTGTAACGATCGCAAAAAAATTTGAAGTTTGGCATATATAGACACTTAATATCCCGATATTCTATAAAAAAAAAGGTCATTTACTTGAGACACCTCTTTCAAGAGACATCACTCTTTATGCTAGAAATTGAATTTTTTGCTTAAATTCCCTTCTCAATTGATCTTTTGCACCCTCGAATAGTTAGCATTCTTTATTGGCGCAAAACACACATTTTTTTGGCATCTTATGTTTGGAGCGATGTTTACAAACTGTACTTTATTCGACTTGGGAAAATGAATGGGGTGTCTTCCGATCATAAAATTGTATGATTAGCAAAAAAAGCTTCGAGAGAATACTCTTATGCATTGTTTAAATTTTTTTCTGAAAAATTTAAAATTTTTGTTTCATTCTGTATTGAGATTTGAAAATCGGATTTTTGGTTGTCATGAAACCACATCCGATTTTGATAATTCCGATGCTCTAGTTGATTGGGCACCTTTGAGATCTCAAGGGTCTACTCCTAAATAAAAAATGAGTGGATTTTCGAGTTCGTCGACCCTGAAAACCTTCAAAAATAAAATGTTTCTTATCCGTTACATACTTATTTTTATCAAAAAAGCAAGAATATCTTAGTTGAAACTATCTAAATTTTTTTTAAGGCATTTGTACCTACCGTACCACCGCACCGCAGACCGTACCGTGTGCTGCCTAAATTCATGACCATCGTATCAAAAAAAAATTTTTTTACCACCCCTAATGAAACCGGTTTTCCTAGGTTTTCATATGCGTTTATTACGATTTTTCTATCGAATATGGTCGATTTAGATAGTGCTGTCGTTTTGCATGACGCGAATCCACGATAATTTGTTTAGAAAAAAGGCATTTTTAGGGTCCGATTTGCTCGCTTAAATATTTTGCAGTGTAAAAAGTTGTCAATTCATTTGTTTTCGCATACCTGAGTGACGCAGATCCCAGCGCATCACTGATTTATGCTAACATTTTTTTCAATGGAGTTCAATTTTTAAATGCCTGGTTACATTTCAATTTTTTTAAAAGTGTTATAAAAGATGGGCAAACTTTCTTTAAAACCCTCTTAAAATTTGCAACAAGATTGGTTTGAATAAATTGTAATCATAAAGTTGAGTTTCTAGAATGTGCTCTTCACAAAAATTAATCTTAGTTGTTCTTTTTTTCAAAATTTAAATTCTTTGGATCAATCCAAACTAACAATCGAGCCATTTTTGTTTCCATCCCATTTTTTATTCAAAGCCACACTTGTTTTTTTGTTTATTTTTCAAAAAAGAAAATCTCATTCCTCGAAAAAAAACAAGCCCATTTTAAACTAAATAATCCAGATATTTTTCTGATTTAAGAACATAGGTTTTTAGATTTATTTATAGAAAAAAACGCAAAATTTAAAATCATGTCAGATAATAAGGATATTGGGTACCATTTTACATTATGTAATCAAAGTAATGTTAATTTTCCCAAAACTTTTTCAGTTGGTACACAGACAAACGAGTGTACAAGTACACTTAGAAGTTTATTCGACGAAATTAAATCTGAATTAGATGCGACAATTGCAAATAATATAAACAGCCATCTAAATTTATTCAATGCAAATATCGATCTAAAACTAAATAAACTTAAGCAGTCTATTGTAGAAGATCTTACTGTATCAAGTAATGATATTGAGATGGCTTCATTAATGCAAAATCTGGCTACAAGTGAAAAGAAACCAATAAAATGGACATGTGACACATGTCTAACTTCTCATGAAGATAGGTATAACAAGTGTCTTTGTTGCTCAACACCTCGACCCGGTCGAAAGAGAGAATCTATAACAACATCAACAACAAATAACACGCTTTCAAGTGAATCGATAAATTTCAATTTCAGTAAACCAGCAGAAATTAAAACGTCATCAAGTTTGTTCAATTTAGGTAAAACAGAAACCCAGCCTAGGACACCAGTTGTTGGTTTTAACATGTCGTTTAGTTCAACAGCACCGGCTCATACAATCTCGGCAACAACAACTGGCTTCACTTCCAACTTTTTTAATTCTTATAGCAATAACTAATTCATCTTTGTTGAATTTTAAATAAACTCTTCTAGACCAATAACATCTTGTTTGATTCATCCCCTTAAGATATTCAACAAAAAACCAAATGGAAATTGTTATTTGTGGAATTAGGTTAACATTTGATGATTTTCCTTGTTCATCTAGATACGAAGATGTTTGATCTACACTTGTGGACAATTGAGTAGTCAGATACGTTGTATTATTGTGGTAATATACATTCCATTATCAAATAAATTGTTCTCATTTGTTTCGAAAGAATCGATCTCATCATTTTCATTAACCAAACATTTCGCGTAACCGGTTGATTCACATTCTTTGTGTACGTTGTTTCTTCTTTGATTATATTTTGAAACATACTCTTTTTTCGAACTTGCAAACTCAGAACAGCTGGTTGGAGCAAGTTGGCCAGTCTGAGTAAAGGCTGGATCAATAAAATTTCAGTTTAATGTTTAACTTGGAAAAATCTATCTTTTTTGAGTTTGTCTGGAACTTACAACAAAACTGAAAGCCTCTCCCTTTCAGCACTCGTTGTGACAGGTATGGATTGTAAATGACAACCCACTGGTTATCAACATTGTCTGGAGAACGCTTAAATGCTGGATATGTGACTAATTCGAGCAGCAGGAGAGTTAAATGAACCACATTTTCCATGACCGTTTGATGAGTTTGAAGGAAAATATTTTTTACAGGCAATTTTAGCAGAAACTATTTCATTTATTTGGGAAACATTTAGAAATCATCAAGATATGAGCATGTGGTAATCCTCGTTTCAAGAACATGAATTTTCAATAGATCACCAAGAAGCGAGTTCAACTTAATTCGAAAAACCCTCAAATAAGATCTAGTCTGTCGTTGGGGTCTTGAAATTATCTTGATTGATTAGTGAGTAGATTTTGGATAAAAGGTCATGGCGAGACCAGGTAAGCCTGGGTCTCTTACGGCGGGCATATTGTCTTACAATTCAAGTTAAAAAAAAATAAAAATTGCATGTACATGCAAATTCGAAAATTCAAATTTGAAAATTAAAATAAATTATCATAAAAAACGAGTTTACTCGTAACCGAACGATTCTAACTAATTGTTGTTGCCTTTTTTGTTCTTTTGTTGCCTTTAATCTTTTATTTACTCGTACCTACCCCATTACAATGAACCAAAACCATAATAACAACGTTTTTGATATCTTGAATGTTTACAATAATTTTTATTGTACCATTAGCCAGGTGTTTATGAGACTCCAATTGATTGAAACAAATCTCCAATCACTATCAAACTTTTTCATACGTCATGAAGGTCTAAACAATATCAAGGTTAGTAAGTTTTCTTATCCTTACTATTTCCAAAACGACCCATTCCAAAACCATCTTGAGTCATCTAAATGGGACCTCTCTGAAAACCCAACATTTCGAGCGTCCGTTCTAAACGTTTTACGAACTGAAGAAGAACATACTACTCGAAATTCAAACAAAATAATCGTTTTCGGCTTGACCTATTATCAAGGTAATGACCGATCAATAATTAACCGATTATTCAATTCGCTAAACGTTTCACCGCCTAAGAGATTTAAACGTCTATTCGCTAATAATCGAACTGTCCATCCAATAGTCTGTACCCTTAATGCTTCTAGTGATGTTGGTAAAACCCTGACAAACGCAAGTCTGCTTGGTTATCACCCTGAATTTTCGAGTATAACAATTAAACCTTTTACATCGATCGGTCAAAGATTGTTGAATTCGAAATCGAAATCTACCAACTTCAATTTCGTCAAAAAAAATGAACCAAAGGACTCTATGAATCATCTTATTACTCAGTCAATTAACCAAAGATCGTCTGACCTAGTCATAAATCAAGGTACCTTGAATCCTCAGCAAAAAAGTACTGAAAAGATGTCATCAGAGGTTTTATCACATGATATAGTCCACCATGAAAATCCTAAAAGAACAGCAGAGTCACAAGAAAGTGAATCTGGTAACCATCAGTTCTCTTATGCTAAGGAGCAAACACCGTTACAGCCACCGAAAGAATCATTTGCAAAAGATCAAGCAATACCCAGTATTATGATTAGTCCTTTACCACTCGAGTTGATCAAAAGTAACCGTAACACCAAATCAATTGAAGTAAATGATAATGAAAAACTGTATTCAAACAAAGGTTCTAAAATACCAAAAAAAAAAAAATCTACATCAGAGCAAAATAAAAACTACTACTCCTTCAAGTTTATTGTCAAAAGTTGTTTCTTCTCAAAATATCCAGAAATGTACTGGTCCAACAACTCGATCAAAAACTCGTGAGATTTCTGAATCAGTTATTGATCTAACGAATACGGATCCTCCTCTCCCATTCCTTGAGAATATAAACTCGTCTTTAAAAACAACTAGTAATGATCGTCTAATACTTGATGGTGATCATGAAATTTTACCAAAAGACATTTTAACACTCGATCCTGGGAAAAGACTCAATGACAATATTATAAACTACTATTTATATCTGTTGTCAAAAAGTTCAAAAAAGAAATGTGTGGCCATATCATCATTTTTAATTACCAAAATAAACGATAACGATCAAAAATCGGTCAACAAGTGGTGCTCAAAATTACCGAATGCCAATGATTTTGATCTTCTTCTCATCCCAATATTTATTAATCAAAATCACTGGTCGATAGCTATAATTGATTGTATTGACGCAACAGTTAACCACCTAGACTCAATATATCAATTTGACCCAGTTCTTGTGAATACTTTAGTTAAAAGTCTGAAAAAAGCCCTTCCAAGATTGAACAAAATCAAATCATGGAATTTTAACACAATTAAGGCCTTTCCCAAACAAGAAAACAATTCGACTGATTGTGGTGTCTTTGTTTGTTTATATGCACGCTCAATAGCTCAAAATACAGCGTTTAACTTCAATCAATCGAACATTATTCATCATCGTGAAATAATAAAAGCAGATATCCTAAGCAAAAAAATCGAAAGTTCAGAAAACTGACTAGAAGCTTGTCAAAGAAATCTTTATTTAGACGAAATCCAAAGATATAGTACATCATCAAGTTTTTCATTTCTACATCTAAACGTAAATCATCTCGAAAATAGTATAGATGAGATTGATCAAATCCTTAATTTGAATAGTTATGACTTGATTTTTCTCAATGAGACTTGGCTAACAGATCACACTCCATCAAATTTTTATTCAAATAACTCGTATTCAATTATTCGTCGTGACCGATCCTCTTCAACAGACGATACTGGTCAGCGTGGTGGTGGTATATTAGTTTTTGTAAAGAACGGTGTAAACGTAAAAAAAGTTATTAGTAATGAAGGGGACTACGAACTGATCTTCATTCAAATTGAAGTGGAGAGACGGCTGATAAACTTTTTGTCATGTTATAAACCACCCGACTCATCAGAACAAGACTTCTTAGACTTTCTAGAAGAATCGATCTATTCAGTTAATTTCCAAGACCCTCTTTTTATCATAGGGGATCTGAATATGGATCTACTGGACGACACAAAAAATGAAAACATCAAAAATTTTTTGTTAAGTAATTCATTAACCAATTACGTTGAGAGTCCGACTCGAATCAACACTAAATTTCACCTAAGTTCAAATAATTATATTTGCAAAGACTCTCTAATCGATTATGTTATTCACAACAGTGATCTCATAAATCAAGTTCAAGTAGTACCCTGCCCATTTAGTGACCATCAATTCGTTTCAGTGAATTTGACAATCAAGAAAATGAAGCATATCTACAAAACAATCAACTTCAGGAATCTGTCTAAAACAAACCTTGACAAAATAAAATCGTCGATTGATCAAATCGATTATAACATGATTCTAAAAACTGATGACATAGAGGATAAATGGACTACATTAAAAACAATGATTATTGAAATACTTGATAGAATATCTCCAGTTAAATCAAAACGTATAAAAGATACAAATCATTTTGAATGGTTTGATGATGAATTGAGACATTTTAGAAATAAAAGAAATGGTCTCTATAACCGATATACGAAAGCGAAAACTGAAGATAATTATCGAGCATTTACCGTAGCCCGTGACGAATTTAGAAAACTCCATGACCAAAAACTGATCGACTATTTCAAAGAAAAATCCATGAGCGACTTCAAATGCTGTAAAAAATTTTGGGATTTTTACTCAAAATGGATAAATATTCGTCAGAAGTTGGGTCAACAGCCGATTTTCTCAAGCTTAAGATATGGTGATCTTGTATCCAATAATGACTACGAAACTTGTAACATGTTCAATGAATATTTTACATCAGTCTCTTCATCGTCAAATAAAAATATCAATGAATGCATCGGCTTTAATAATGAACACTTTGAAAATATTCTCAAAACAAATAAAATAAAAAAACCAGAGTTATTTGAATTTAAAACGACAACTATGAAAGAAACTCAAGAATTGATCAATGAAATCGATACGACGAGTGGTACAGGGTGCGTTGGTATACCAACAAAAATCTTTAAACTCTCTTCTTTTAAATTGATCTGGTCTGTAACAACTCTCTTCAACGACTGCATAAATAAAAGCTACATTCCAAATGACTGGAAGACAGGTGTCGTCACACCGCTGTTTAAAAACAAAGGACAAATCGATGATGCTAATAACTATAGGGCAATCTCTGTTTTACCACCTATAGCTAAATGTTTTGAAAAGCTACTTGCTAAACAAATTGCTTTTCACTTTAGTAACAACAACTTATTCACAGAAAATCAACATGGCTTCAGACCAAATCGAAGTTGTGAATCAGCTCTTCATGAGATATTGTCTGATATGAACAAAATTAGAAGTAAGCGGCTCATTGGAATTTTCCTGTTTATTGACTTCAAAAAAGCTTTCGACACAGTTGAGTTCCGGATTCTCTTAAAAAAGCTTGAATTCTACGGATTCTCGAAAAATTCGTTGAAACTAATCGAAAATTATTTTGCTAATCGTTCTCAATTCGTAGTTTACAAAAAATCATATTCGGATTCTAAGAACGTCAATCTCGGAGTACCCCAAGGAAGCATCCTTGGGCCCTTATTTTTCCTCATCTATATAAATGACTTAGTTTGGTATATTGAGTTCTTATGTAAGCTTTTCGCTGATGACACCACCTTATATTTGTCAAATCAAAACCTTGTTGAGTTATTAAAAAGCTTCAATCAAGCAATCCCTAGTGTTTTAGAATGGTGTCTTTATAACAGGTTGGATATCAACTGGTCGAAAACTAAAATAATGTTTGTTAGCAACAAATATAGACTTGAATATCCCAAAGAATTGACTATCGGCTCACATAAAGTTGAAGTTGTAACATCGTTTAAGCTTCTTGGGATACAAATCGATCAAAAATTAAATTTCCAAGAGCACGTTACTAACATACGTAAATCAATAAACAAAAGGATGTATTCGATTTACCGACTTTTTCAACTTTCGTTTTCAGTTCGACTGCAATTCTTTAAAACATTCATACTGCCATATTTCGATTATTGTTCAACACTTTGTATTTATTTTCCAAAAAGATCAATTCAAAAACTAGCAAATACATACAACCAGTGTTTGTTTAGGCTGTTTAAATTCGAAGAACAAATTATAGTTGATGAAGACTATAATCGTTTCAACAGTAAACTCAATGAATACAATATTTCCTGTTATCAACATCGATTAATTAAACGCTTAATAACATTTGGCGATCAAATCATTCATAAAGAATCTTCTCCGAGTAATTTAAAGAAGTGTTTAGTCAAAAGATCCCAACGAGAATGTAGTTATGACTTAAGGAACAAAAACGATTTAGTTCTACCGGACATTGGAAAGTTTAACGACTTTGGAAGAGATACATTTGGTTATTTTTACCCGGTTTTAATAAATAAGGTTGTCTCAAAAGTTTTAAATGTTAGCGGAAAAAGTTTTGTCTCAAAAATTATGGTGAATATCAATCAACTCTTCAATAAATTTATTGTAACATTCGGAAAATTCAGCTTAAATTACAAAATAAATACATATCTAGCTAATTAGTCTTAGAAACACGTACTCTAACTTTATTTTTTTTTAATTAATTTTTAATTAATTTTTAATTTTTTTTTTTTTTTTTTTGTCTAATAAATGGATTCGATCTGCTCATAATTGAGTTATGACATGCAGTCTTTAGATCGAATTGAAAATTGATTGAAACCGGTTTTCCTAGGATTTCATATGCGTTTATTACGATTTTTCTATCGTATATGATCAATTTAGATAGTACTGTCGTTTTGCATGACGCTAATCAACGATAATTTATTTAGAAAAAAGACAATTTTAGGATCCGATTTACTCGCTTAAATATTTTGCAATGTAAAAAGTTGTCAATTCATTTGTTTTTCGCATACCTGAGTGACGCAGATCCCAGCGCATCACTGATTTATGCTAACATTTTTTTCAATGGAGTTCAATTTTTAAATGCCTGGTTACATTTCAATTTTTTTAAAAGTGTTATAAAAGATGGGCAAACTTTCTTTAAAACCCTCTTAAAATTTGCAACAAGATTGGTTTGAATAAATTGTAATCATAAAGTTGAGTTTCTAGAATGTGCTCTTCACAAAAATTAATCTTAGTTGTTCTTTTTTTCAAAATTTAAATTCTTTGGATCAATCCAAACTAACAATCGAGCCATTTTTGTTTCCATCCCATTTTTTATTCAAAGCCACACTTGTTTTTTTGTTTATTTTTCAAAAAAGAAAATCTCATTCCTCGAAAAAAAACAAGCCCATTTTAAACTAAATAATCCAGATATTTTTCTGATTTAAGAACATAGGTTTTTAGATTTATTTATAGAAAAAAACGCAAAATTTAAAATCATGTCAGATAATAAGGATATTGGGTACCATTTTACATTATGTAATCAAAGTAATGTTAATTTTCCCAAAACTTTTTCAGTTGGTACACAGACAAACGAGTGTACAAGTACACTTAGAAGTTTATTCGACGAAATTAAATCTGAATTAGATGCGACAATTGCAAATAATATAAACAGCCATCTAAATTTATTCAATGCAAATATCGATCTAAAACTAAATAAACTTAAGCAGTCTATTGTAGAAGATCTTACTGTATCAAGTAATGATATTGAGATGGCTTCATTAATGCAAAATCTGGCTACAAGTGAAAAGAAACCAATAAAATGGACATGTGACACATGTCTAACTTCTCATGAAGATAGGTATAACAAGTGTCTTTGTTGCTCAACACCTCGACCCGGTCGAAAGAGAGAATCTATAACAACATCAACAACAAATAACACGCTTTCAAGTGAATCGATAAATTTCAATTTCAGTAAACCAGCAGAAATTAAAACGTCATCAAGTTTGTTCAATTTAGGTAAAACAGAAACCCAGCCTAGGACACCAGTTGTTGGTTTTAACATGTCGTTTAGTTCAACAGCACCGGCTCATACAATCTCGGCAACAACAACTGGCTTCACTTCCAACTTTTTTAATTCTTATAGCAATAACTAATTCATCTTTGTTGAATTTTAAATAAACTCTTCTAGACCAATAACATCTTGTTTGATTCATCCCCTTAAGATATTCAACAAAAAACCAAATGGAAATTGTTATTTGTGGAATTAGGTTAACATTTGATGATTTTCCTTGTTCATCTAGATACGAAGATGTTTGATCTACACTTGTGGACAATTGAGTAGTCAGATACGTTGTATTATTGTGGTAATATACATTCCATTATCAAATAAATTGTTCTCATTTGTTTCGAAAGAATCGATCTCATCATTTTCATTAACCAAACATTTCGCGTAACCGGTTGATTCACATTCTTTGTGTACGTTGTTTCTTCTTTGATTATATTTTGAAACATACTCTTTTTTCGAACTTGCAAACTCAGAACAGCTGGTTGGAGCAAGTTGGCCAGTCTGAGTAAAGGCTGGATCAATAAAATTTCAGTTTAATGTTTAACTTGGAAAAATCTATCTTTTTTGAGTTTGTCTGGAACTTACAACAAAACTGAAAGCCTCTCCCTTTCAGCACTCGTTGTGACAGGTATGGATTGTAAATGACAACCCACTGGTTATCAACATTGTCTGGAGAACGCTTAAATGCTGGATATGTGACTAATTCGAGCAGCAGGAGAGTTAAATGAACCACATTTTCCATGACCGTTTGATGAGTTTGAAGGAAAATATTTTTTACAGGCAATTTTAGCAGAAACTATTTCATTTATTTGGGAAACATTTAGAAATCATCAAGATATGAGCATGTGGTAATCCTCGTTTCAAGAACATGAATTTTCAATAGATCACCAAGAAGCGAGTTCAACTTAATTCGAAAAACCCTCAAATAAGATCTAGTCTGTCGTTGGGGTCTTGAAATTATCTTGATTGATTAGTGAGTAGATTTTGGATAAAAGGTCATGGTGAGACCAGGTAAGCCTGGGTCTCTTACGGCGGGCATATTGTCTTACAATTGACGTATTTATCGAGAGCCCCCAGTAAAAGTTTTTTTTACCTTTAAACATTAGTAATTGATCACATAGAGTGGTCAGTTTCTTCATATCAAATGGTATAGAAAATAGACCATTTAAGTAGAATCATATAAGTTATATGATTCTTTTAATTAAGCAGTCAAGTGGTTGGTTATATGATATAACCAACTCCTAGCTCGTCTACATAATCAGATTTCGTATTTATAGTGTACAACTAATCGTTATATGACTGTGTTTCTACTATCTTCGCCGTTTAGCTCCAATTACACCACGGGATTGCTAAAGTAATTGTTAATGCTATTTACGCTTTTTACATGAATTCTAAATCTGCCGTTTTTGTGGGGAACAAACTATCGGATGAATTCAACATCAATTCAGGAGTCGTGGTTAACCGAATTTTAGACGGTTAAATTTAGTTATTGCTTGATTAAATAGTCATCATCTTAAAAAAATCATTTCAGCTTGTTGAACTTAAAATGTTCTATCGGTTGATACCATTTAGTCTAAAATTTTATAAAATCTTTGATGACTACTTTCGATTTTCTTGCATAAAAACATTCGGTTAACTTAATCGGTTAAAAAAACGGTTAAATTAAAATTTTGGATAGTCATGGAAAAAAATGACTTATAAACTAGGTGTCAATCGATAGAGAATTTTAAGCTCTACAATCTATTACCCTTTTGAGGGTATGCTTACTTCTCAGTTTTTAAAAAATTTACTTTTACTTTTTTAACCGGGTTAACCGTCAGCAACCCTAGACATGAAGTAAAAAAAACTATGGTTTTATCTATAAACAAAGAAAGAGCCGAAGACATTGTGACCATAGAATAAGCGACCTTGACTACGCCGACGACATTGCCCTTCTTGAATCAACAGTTGACTTTGCTACTAATCAATTGCCGAGCTTAAGTGAAGAAGCAAAGAGAGTAGCTCTCGAAATAAATATTAAAAAAACTGAATGTAGGATCCTAAACGGGCAATCGACAGCGACCGGTTTACCGCTTGGAGACCAACAGGTAAATTAAGTTGAGGATTTTAAATATTTTGGTTCGAAACTCAAGTCCACTGAAGCGGATTACATCCATCGTAAGCCACTAGCATGGGCTGTCGATTGGAAAATGGAAAAGATCTGGAAAGCGAATTATGTCCCAATCAAGTTGAAAGCTATCATATTTGAAGCTACAGTAGTGTCCATACTTCTATACGGCTGTGAAACATGGATTGTCAACAACGAGATAAAGAACAAGCTGAATAGTTTTGCTACGACGTCCTATCGAATGTGACTAGGTATAAAGCCTTTGGAAAAAGTAACAAATGAAGAAATTTACAAAAGAGTCAAGCAGAAACCCATTGTATCGAAGCTTCTTCAAATACAGCTCTGCTGGGTTGTTCACACGCTCAGAAGACCGGAAAGTGAGCCAGCAAAAATTTTTATATTTTACGAACACGAAGCCGGACTAGGTACTTGCGAAAGAGGACGTAAGCCAACGAGCTACTTTAATTACATCAGTGAATTATTGTTCCCAAAACGAGCGGAGGTAACAAGAGCTGAAATTGAGAAACTCGCCAGTGATCGCAAATTATGGAAATCATACGTCGCCAAATGTTGCAAGACAACAGTCAAATAAAAAAGAAGAAAAAGAAGCTCCAATCAACTTCTTTTTTAAAAAATATTTTTGTACTTTTGCGTACGAGGATTTACAATTAAACCTAAGAAATTTAGAATTTTTAATTTTTATTTAAATTAAAATAAATTTCAAAATTAAATCAAAATATCTGTTTTTCTAAAAAAAATCGAGAAATTGTTTAACTTAAACCGCACAAATTAAAAAAAAATCACACTCTCTTAAAACACATAAAAAAGAAAAGAACCTCTAGAACTTATAAGTCAACCACCACATAAAAAACGGTTGCAATAAAGATATAAACAGTAAAACGTACATTCGACGCTTATTACCATACGAACCATGCTCATAGCCGTTACCATTTGTCTCACCTTGTTGACCATTTCCAGCCAAAATCATTAACTTCAAATTACGAACCATAAAGTACGTAAATGAGAGACACATGTAAATTAACACTATGTAATAACCATTCTCTGGGACTAGCAACTCGCCTAACAAACATAGGATCATACCAAAATATTTATAACCACAAAATGCCATTATGTCAAAAGTCTTTAGTGCTGATTTTATACTCAAAATTTGAAGGGATAAAAAAATCATTAAAACTTCAATTACGAACCAACCGAGTGCTGAACTTGCATAGATTCCAAGCTTTTCTGGTGAGAATTTATCTTGAGTAATTAAAGTCACACCAACCATTAGGATATAAGTAACAAATGCCATAACTGGTATGTACATATCAGGTGCGTTTACATCCAATTTAGGTGGGCATGCAACATCACCTTGGGAATATTTTACAGACCAATCTCGGTTTAAAAATGGAAATAGAATTATTAAAAGCTTTTTGGCAACGTAATTTGTGTCAACTGCAAAATAGTATTTGAGTTTTGAAACTGCAAACCATTTGTCTACATTTTGTTGTACAAATTCTTTACCTTGATCGGCTAAGTTTGAACCATATTTGACAGCCATTGATGCCATTGGATCATTGAAAATGTTCGGGTTGAAAAATTGTGGTTGTTGGGGTTGGTACGGTTGTTGTTGCGGCGGTGGTTCATAAAACCCGTCTAAATTAAACAAAAAAGTTAGTCTTAGTATCAAACTAACATCAAAGGGTTTTTACTTCCAGGTGGTTTGTAATAACTTGTTTGATACGGATCGTTTAAAAATTGTTCAGTCTCATTAAAATAGGCCGTGTTTTGTGTCATGTTCATACTTTGACCCATCACAGTGCTATTAGCAATGGGACCGTCAAAGTTTACGGCTCCAACATTTTTACGTCCTTTATTCAAATTCATTTTCTAAAAAAAATCATCAAAAACGCTTCAAAAAGTGCTGGTAGACCTTTTCGGGGGTTAGACCGAATATTGTAAATCAAAACCAAAGACTCATAAAACCAAAGTATTTATTCAGAATCATTCAAAATTTTGATTAATCTATTTATTTTTTAACATGAGCGCAATCGTAAGCACCGCGTACGACTTTTAATTTTAAACCCGGTACGTCTTTAGTACGACCACCACGTATCAAAACAATATTATGTTCTTGTAAGTTATGACCTTCACCAGGTATATAAGCAGTAGCTTCTTTGCCATTCGATAAACGTACAATAACACATTTACGATTACCCGAATTTGGTTTTTTAGGTTTACGGACAACTGTTTTCAATACAACACCTTTCATTTGTGGTTTATCGTCTAACAATGGTTTTTTAAAAAGTGCTTCATGTTCTTTACGAAGTTTAAACGTTGGTCGAACATGCATTTCCCATAGTGTAAAGTTACGTGTTGGGATTATTTGACGGGTTAAGTTAACCCCACTTTTTAACAAGTCTTAGAATAAAAAAATTATTACAAGGAAACGGAATACAAACCAACAAGGTTTACTTGAGTTTAATATTGAGTTAAACAACCAGGACATAATTGAATAATAATTTTTCCTTTTTTTTTGTTACTTTTAATTTTATATTATTAATAATAAAAATATACGTTTACGTGTTCCTATGATTTATTTTTTGTAAAATTGTTGAAAATAACTTAACTTTAAGACTTGAAAAAAAATCGAAGTTTAAGTGCTTTTGCACGCTTGGTTTGGGGTTCCAAGCTAGTCGATTGTCGTTAAAAAGTCTTGTCTTTTGACTCGATCACACACGACATCGATGAACGTCCCCCGGATTTTTATTCAAAAAAGTCAATTTTTTGTTCAACCAAAAGGTGATGGTCACACAATTTTAATTTCAAAAAAACTTCAATTTTAGTTTCATTTGAAAATAAAACAATTTTTTTTGTAAAAATGGAGTCAATTTTGGATTCGAAAAGTTTTTTACCCAATCGACTCAAGACTTTCAAAGGGACTATCTTCGATAAAAATAGGTCCAAATGCTCATCGAAAAAGGTTAGTTCGATTTATTGGCTCTAAAATTTTTGAGACTAATGATTTTTTATTTTTGAAGATGGCCGAAGCTGGCTTTTATTCTACACATCCCGATAGTGATCTAGTGAAGTGTTTCGCTTGTGGTATTGAGATTCAAAATTGGTCAAAGTCAAGCGATGACCCATGGTCTCAACATCATCAACAAAGTCCAGATTGTCTTTATCTAAGACTTAAAAAATCGTACTCAAACGAGTTGACTGTTAAAGAATTTCTTGAGATTGAGAAATACAGATATTTGAGGAATAATCAAAAACAGTTTGAGGAACGAACCAAAAATATCAAAATGATTTTTGAAAAAGTTGATAGTTTAGGCGATGATGAAGAGTTGATGTTAAAATTAGACGAGAATAATGAGTTTCAAGTTGATACGGTCAAAAAATGAAAGATGACTGATGATTTTTGGTTGTAAATTTGTAAATTGAATTTTTTTTACTGATAAAAATTAAATAAAATGTAACTGACTTTTTAAAAAAAAACATGCATAGCTAAAAATTAAAAAAATGGGACATAAATTCGTCTTCAATTTATTAAACAAGTTGATAAATCGAGTAGCGCCTTACGGCTATAGCAGTTTTTTTTCAAGTCCATACGACTTCTACCATTCATCTAATTTTGCATTGAAAATTTCAGTTAAAGTTGCTTCGATTACTCTTTGTGGCAAACTATTCCAGTTGTTAACAACTCTATTTGTGAAAAAATTAAAACGAACAGCACAGTTTTTAACCTTCACTCAGACTCACAAGTTGTTCTGTGGCAGAATCTATGGACGATTCGAGGAGAGCTATGTCGTCGGCGGAGTACAGGTCATTGACGATCTTGTCAGGATGTCTTAGAGATTTTCTGTGCTTATAAATTAACCCCTAGCTCTTACAGTGATTCTTGCGAAAATGTAACGTTCCGTTTGGGACGCGTTCAGAACGGTATTTAAAAACAGTTCCGTTCTAGTTCCAAACGTTTTCCAAAAGGTACCGGGACAGTTTCTCGTTTTTCCTTAGAGGGAAACGAGTTTAGAAACTGATACAAAACATGGAACTTGAACGGAACTGTTTTTAAAAACCGTTCTGAACGCGTTCCAAACGCAACGCAAGAACCACTGTAGTGCTTCGACACATGACGAAGTCGATTACTATGGTAAACAAATAAGGAGCAAGAACATCGCCCTGAAGGACTCCTGTAATGATTTCAAATTCATCCGACAGTTTGTTTCCTACAGAGACGGCGTAGTCAAAATGGGGTCTAACAAGTGAACCGTATAACAATCATAAAACGTTTAGATCTAGTTATTTGAAATTATTTCGAATAACCCCAAGGATTCTATTACTACGTCCACAACAGTGTCTTATTTAAAATCCTTGCTGAAAAACATGCCTAGGTCCTTTTGTTCATTGATCAAACAATCCACCTGATCGTTAATAAAAATTATGAAAAAATCGGACCAATTATCAACCCCTTTAGAACTCTACTGGTAACATCAAGCCATTTTGAGACCACTCAATCAAATATGACTCTTTGTTTTCTACCTGAAAGAAAACCAATTTAAGATTTGACCGACAAAGCCATTTTTGAATTAAGAGCATGTGTGAAATCCTGTCAAGGGCTTTCGAAAAATCATTATACACTATGTCTGTATGGCAATTGTGATCAGGTCAACTGTTTCTATCAGATTTGTTGTACATGACCTATTTGGGATGAAACCATGCTGTGCACTGGGCAACAGTCATTTTATTCACGATTTTATTTTTTTAACACAAAAAGGCCCGATTTTTATAGCATTAAAGCCCGGTCGTGTCATTTTGACACGACATTGGTTGTTTTATCAAGCAAGAAGAAAATAAGCTGATTTGACCCAGATTTTTCCTTAAAACACTAAATTGATGTTCTTATTACCAAAATATGTACCAAAATATGTAACAAAAAAGTAAGAATTTGTGAAAAAACTTTCAAACGTTGTATCTTTTGAACTATACGACCAACTTCAAAATTAAAGATATTTTTGAAATCAGCTCATCAAGATCTTTTAAATCATACCCTGGGAACGTATACTTACTTTGCATGGTATTCCCACAACATGTCAAAATGACACGCCGGGCCCCGCTGTTAATCGATCTTCGGATTAACAATACTTGTCTTCAATATGTCTTGAAAAAAAAAATTAGTTGGACAAGTCAGTAATATTATTATTATTATTATTACTTTATTTAAGCCTCATAGGCAGACATATAAAAAAGGATTCAGAAAAAAAGAATAATAAAAAAAAGCTTTTTACAAATTAAGTATAAAAATTTATCTTGAGTAGATCATTTACTAGTTCATAAAGGTAGAAATATTCTAAATTTGTATTCATCAAACTTTTAATTTGAATAAAAATATATTTAATTGAGTCGACCAAACCATCATTCTTGCATTTGAACAGGTCATCAATTAGAGCCAACGAGATGTTGCCACTGTATTCAACACAATCAATAAAAATCTTTTTTCCAACATAGTCTAGTTGTTTGCAAAATGTCGTATTTTGCCTATCAAACGTTTTGTAGTACCCTTTAAGATAAAGAAGAACGTCTTTACATACTTAATAGTAAATGAATGATTTAATTAAGAGAGAAGTTTTACATTGAAGTTGAGTTCAGAATCCAGTCGTTAACTGTGCTCTTGAATTGCTACTAGATTAGAAATACAGTCGACTCGCTTTAATCCGTAACATTCGGGACCGGGAAAAACCCATTCCGGATTAAATTATACGGATAAAATTTAAACCGGAAAAGGAAAATTTTTTGAAACCTTCCGATTTAAAGAAATTTTTTATCTGTTCTATAAGTTTAATTGCTAGAAATCATAAAATTTTCCATCATAATTAACTAAAAAAAGATATTGACTGCTCTTGTTAACTTCAAAGTCTTAAAAATGTAAAAAATAAGAGGGTTTGATCATCACAATTAAGAATGGAAAATAAAATTTTTGGATTGGAGATTTATTTAAAATTTATTTTTTCACTAAATATAATTGTCGGTTTGATTGAGTCAATTATTGAATTTAAATTTAAAAAAAAAAGGGATTGTAGAATAAAAGTTTTTTTTGGTATTTTTCTTTGTTTGAAAATTAAAATGAAAAAATTACGGATAAAGGATTGACTTTAACATGCATGTATATTAATAGAGATCATTTTTTTCTGTTCCGAATAGAATAATAATCCGAACTTAATTACGGATTAAGACAACAAAATTTGCATTGAAAGTATTAGAGAAGGGGTAGGGACCGGGGAAAAATGTACGGATCCCGAATTTTACGGATAAAAGCGTTCCGATTAAAAGCGAGTCGACTGTAGAAATAAAAAGAGAAGTATGTAGTTTACGCACGATCGATTACCCCAACGCATTGATTCATTCTCTAATTGTGTTGAGAGTAGACGTGCTTTTGAAATTTTGAAAAAGAACAATGTGAAACTAGACCATTTTATCGTCAGGGCTAAATGGATAAATTTCTTGTCGGGACAAAGTGGACTAAAAAAAAGGATGATTTAAATTTATGGATATATTTTCTTTTATTTCAATTTTTATGGTTATCTTTTTTTTTAAAAAAAAAAATTTTAGATTTTTAAAAACAAAAAAATAATAATAATAATAATAATTGAATCCGTATATTCTCAATATATATCTATATATATAAAAAAATATTTATAAAGAACAAAACAAAAATAGAAGAAAAAAAAAGATCAATAATTAAAAAATAAAAGTTTATTTGTGTGTGTGCTGAGGTGATCGTGAAGAGACCTTCCGATTCTGTTTGACAACAAAAAAAAAATCCAAACAAAAATTTTAATCAAAAATCCAAAAAAAGAAAAACGAAAACAAAAAATGAAAAGAGATGAAAATTTTTTTTTTTGAATTTAAAAAGACCCTCAAAAAAAAGCAAAAAAAATAAATTTCTAAAATTTTATTTTTTTTTAAAATAATTACTTCCCGATTTACTTGCTCTCTAAGTTTCAATAAATTACATATCAACCTTGGAATATTTAGACATTAAAAGAAATAATCACTGCTTTATGATTCGAAAAAAAAAAAATTTTTTTTCTTTTTTTTTTAAACATTCATCGAAGCTTTCGTCTGGCTCGATGCATTCGTCTTGATGATATTTCACTACCGACATTGCCTGGCGCTGCACCATTTCCATCAGCACCCCTTTAAGATAATCATTAAATTTATTTTTGGAAAATTTTATTGAAAAAATTTTGGCACTTACGAGAATTGTACGACTCCATTTTGACTTTGTGGCACACCAAAATTAAAATTCATACTCCCTGGATTGAAATTAAATGCTTGATTCTGTTGCTGTTGTTGATTTTGTCCATTGTTTGGAATTTTAGCCTTTTGACTAAACGAATCATCCATCATAGAATTACTCGATTGATCAAAACCGTTCATAAAACCAGTCTGATTTGAATTTGGAGATGAAAAATTTGAATTACCAAAAGATCCAAAACCTGTGTTTGATCCGAACATGGATTTTGCAAAAGATGTTTCTGTTGGTTTATCGGGTTGAGGTGTCGCAAAAAATGTGCTACTTGGAGTGGTTAAATTGAACATACCAGTTTTAGCTGGTTCATTTTGAGATGGAGTAGACCCAAAAATCGAGTCAATAGTTCTCTTTTGAGATGTTGTATCGGACGGGTTTGGAAATATAGACGACCCTGGTGTGTTCGGAGTTGTTAATGAACCGAATGGAGTGAAATTATTCGTTGTCGTTGTTGACTGAGTCGGTGTATTTGAACCAAATGGTTTGTTAAAACTAAAACCCGTTGTTGTAGATGGTGCTTCTGTTTTACTAAAGTTAAACGATGAATTTGACGTTGCAGTTTCTGCTGGTTTTCCAAAATTGAAAAGTGTCGATCCACTTGAATTACTCGTTGTTCCGAGCATGCTTTGATTGGTCTCAGTTGGTTTTGAATTGAATAAGCTTGGTCCAAAAGACGGATTCGTTGTAGTAGTTGTTTCTCCAATTTTTGCCGAACCAAACAAACTCGGTTTCTCTTCAGTTGGTTTATTAATTGAACCAAATGTAGTCGTTGTTGTTGTCTCAGTACCTGGCTTGGGACCAAACAAAGACGAGCTAGTCTCAGTTTGTTTAGGCCCTCCGAATAAAGACGAGCTAGTTTCAGTTTGTTTAGGTCCTCCGAATAAAGACGAGCTAGTCTCGGTTTGTTTAGGCCCTCCGAATAAAGACGAGCTAGTCTCAGTTTGTTTAGGCCCTCCGAATAAAGACGAGCTAGTTTCAGTTTGTTTAGGTCCTCCGAATAAAGACGAGCTAGTCTCGGTTTGTTTAGGCCCTCCGAATAAAGACGAGCTAGTCTCAGTTTGTTTAGGCCCTCCGAATAAAGACGAGCTAGTTTCAGTTTGTTTAGGTCCTCCGAATAAAGACGAGCTAGTCTCGGTTTGTTTAGGCCCTCCGAATAAAGACGAGCTAGTCTCGGTTTGTTTAGGCCCTCCGAATAAAGACGAGCTAGTCTCAGTTTGTTTAGGCCCTCCGAATAAAGACGAGCTAGTTTCAGTTTGTTTAGGCCCTCCGAATAAAGACGAGCTAGTTTCAGTTTGTTTAGGCCCTCCGAATAAAGACGAGCTAGTCTCAGTTTGTTTAGGCCCTCCGAATAAAGACGAGCTAGTCTCAGTTTGTTTAGGCCCTCCGATTAAAGAACCTCCAGAACCAAAACCAGTCTGATTTGTTTTAGTCTCTGCTATCTTCGGTGTGTTAAACAACCCATTTTTTTCTTCAGACTTATTCGCTAATCCGAAAAGAGGAGTCATAGTGGTGCTACCGAAAGCGGTTAGAGGTTCATTCGGTTTCGCTGCTCCGAACAAAGATGAGCTACTCCCAATTGTTACGTTCGGTGTGTCATTATCCTTTTTGGTACCAAGTGACGGGAACGATGTGAAAGCTGACGGTGTTTTCGATTCTTGATTAATCGAGCCAAAAGCTGGAAAAGTTGTAGTCTTCGGTTCATTGGTTGCTTCTGAACTTTTAAGTCCAAAAAGATTCGAGCTTGAACCGCACGAAGATAACGTTGTTGTTTTTGGTTCTTCGGGTTTTTTGCCAAAAGAAAAATTCGTCGAGGGTTTTTCTTCGTCTTTTTTCGGGGCTGGAAAGACGTTGGACAACCCTGGAAAAGCAGGTAGAGTCTCAGCATCCTTTTTTGGTGAAAAGTCTTTTTTATCTCCACCAAAAAGAGGTGTACTTGATCCAAACGCATGCTTATGCTTTTCCGGCTCACTTGATCCGAATTTGAATCCCGATTCTTTCTTTTCCTCTGGCTTTTCAGTCGATAGTTTGAACAAACTCGAAGCATCTGAGCCTAACGAGAAACCCGATGTCTTTGGTACTTCTAACTTTTCTGGTTCATTTGGCTTAAAACTGAATCCAGTACTTGCTGTTGAGTCTTTCGATCCAAAACTACTTCCGAAACTAATACTTGACGGATCAGTTGACTTTGATCCGAATTTAAAGCCTCCGGTCTCACTCGGTGCTGAACCAAATTTAAGACCCTCGGACTGAGGCAAGACCAAAGTCGGTGTCGAAGTTAGAGTCTTTTTAGCCTCATCTAAACTCTTCACGTTAGGACCATCAGTGCTACAACATACACATTTCGATGCATCTGGAGTGTTCTCGACCAGGCAAGTCGAACATTTCCATTTACCAGTCGAAGTTTTATCAACTTCTTTTTTTTGACCAGGTCGAGGGGTCGAACAACATGGACATGTATCATACTTATCTTCATTACCCGTAAGACAGGTATCACAAGTCCATTTTTTGACCGATTGAGTATTTGCAAAAAAACTAACTAACTTTTCGGTTTCTTTTTTTTGACCAGGTCGAGGTGTAAAACAACACGGACATTTATCATGTTTATCCTCATTAGCAGTTAGACACGTGTCACAGGTCCACTTTTTGGATGCTCCTTGGATGCTTGAAAATAAATTTGTTAACGGTTTTTCAGTGTCTTTTTTTGTACGAGGTGTCGAACAACACGGACATTTATCATACTTGTCTTCATTACCCGTCAGACAAGTTTCACAAGTCCATTTTGCTTGTGAATTAGAAAAAATACTAGGTGTTTCAATTAACGGTTTTACAGGCGTCTTTGGCTCAACTGAAGACTTACAACTCGAACAAACTGACTTTTCTTCATCGGTAATTTTACTCTTCTTAAAAGGACTTTCATCGGTTAGATTATCAAGTTGAGATTTACTTGGAGATTGTATTGAATCGTTTAATAATTGACCATGTTTTGCTTTAGTCGTTGATGTTTTTACCCATCGACAGTTAAGACAAACAACTTTAAGACTATCATTTGAAAAATTACAATGTTGACATGTCCATTTTTTGATATACGGGTTTGTTTTTTGTTGTTGAAAAACTGATTTTTTACGATAATAATCATCGTCGTGTAAAATTGATAAAATATCATTTTCAGTTTTTTCTGATTGAATTTCTTCAATTTTGAATAGGGATTGCTTTGATGATGATACTTGTACAGGCTTACTAAACATGATTGTTTGGGATAATGAGGTTTTTTGAGGTTTCAATTCGGGACGAGACGAACCACATATTGAGCAAATATCGACTCGATCGGCGTGTTTAGATAGACATACCATACATGTCCATTTTTCGACTTGTGAAGATATTTGAGGTTCGTGTTCTTTTTTTAACGGGGTTAACTTGGACTTTGGTGATGTTGATGGCGTTGTTTGACAAGAAGTCTTTAGTGTTCGACCAAAGACATCACCTTTAAGAAAAAAAAAAGTTTAGAGAGGGGTCTGACAAAGGGTCCATGTCGGTAGACCAATAAGACCCTCCAGTAAATCAAGTATTTCAAAAAAAAAAAATTTTTTTTTTATAAAATTTCTCGAAGGCTTACTTTCATTAGAAAATTTTTTAAGTATTTCATCAACACTTTGATTAATTTTTAAATCTTTAGGTTCAATACGAGGTAAAATTCGTAAATCACACTTGGGAGCACCACTATCAGCCAATAGCTGTTTATAATCCAATAAACTTGAACGATCAAGTAAACAAGTTTTAGCACCGGTTTTGTTAAGATTTACAAGAGACAATGAGTCAATTGGTTTTGTGTGTTTAGGACGAACAAATATTGATTTAAAATTAGGGCCAAGACTTTTAATTTGAGCTAATATTGCATTACTGCTACTATTACGATTTATTTTACTACCCACTTGAGGTACGTGTTTATCAGTTTTTGTATCTGTTATTGTAATTGAACTTGGTACGGGTATGATTGAGATTGGTTCATTTGTTTCGGTTGGTCTAACCGAATTGTTATACGGATGATTACGATTCGAATTAATAACAACTATATTGTTATTCGATTTGTCTTCTCGTTCAGGTGCTTTTACTGATTTGAACACGGAAAATGGTGCTTGATCGACTATAATTTTGTGATTACGTACAATCGGCTGCGGGTTTGTTAAAATTGTTAACTTTATCGGTTCATTAAAATTAAAATTTATTTTATTCAAATTTGAAAATTTACGATAAGTTATTTCGTTAACGGGTCGTGTTAGTCGAGTCGGTTGGGTAAATTCGAATAACGGCGGTGTGGGTTTAAATATTAACCCGGGCGTTTGTGATGTTGATTCATTCAACATTTCAATAAATCATTTTAAAATTTAAAATACTAAAAAATGTGTTCGTAAAATCGGACTTTTGTTTTTGTTTTCGAGTACTAAAAATTCCGTTTTTTTTTTTTGATCTAAAGAAATAAATTGCACGTGTGTTAATACTTTTTTTTATCTATTTTAAAAAGTGGACGAATTTGAAACAAAAAGTTTTAAAAATTTATTTTTTTTAAATCTTGTGTGTGTGTGTAGATGTAGAGAATGTATTTTTTTGTTATCGAAAAAAATAAAATGCGAATAAGAAACAACAAAAAAAATAAGAGAACAAAAAAATGAATGGAAAAAAATGCAAATTTTTATTTTTTTTTCGTTAAGTGTTTAGAGCGTGTCGTTGTGAATCGCGAGTGTGTGAGTTACTAGTCACATGCTACCGTGAGTTCTAAATTAAGAAACGATTGGGAAAAAAAAAAAAATTTTTGTGTTCATGTACTCGTTACTTGTTTCGATTTTATGTGTATACATGTTTATAAAATATTTTCGTATTTTAAATTTAATTTTTAAAATTAACTTAACTTTTTGTTTTGTTACACCTATACAGGTAAACAAAATAATAATTTTAAATCATTGTTGATAGTGTATCAACAGGGTTAGCTTACCATTTTATTTACAATGTGAATTTATTTTTCAACTCAAGTTACACTACTGATGGTCACAAAGACCCTTTAAGAGAGACTTGAGACACTGCTATTCCTTGAACTCCTGTAATCCATGTTCTGAGACTGAAGTAAACCATATATGAACCCATGTCCTCAGTCCTGACCAGGATCTGAACAGATCATAAAATTTCCAAAATTTGGCGAAAAAAGTTAGTTTACTTGTCAGAATCCTTTAAACATATCTTCAATCGGATTGAGTTAGAAATATTTTATTCAAGAAAATTTTGGAAAGCCAAAGAAAAAATGAATCATTAGGATTCTTTTACAGAACAGGCTGGTTTTACCTATCAGGATCCTGTTCAGGAATCAAAACCTCGGAATCAGGTTCTAAAAGTGCGCTAAAAAAATAGGATTAAATTACCACAGGTAAAATCTGAATTTTGTTCAGAACCATGCCTGGTTTCAGAATTGCAATTTTCTTCGGAAAATTGACTTTTTGTGTATTTAATGTCATTACAAAACATTTGGCTGCTTACTTTCATACATCCTAGCCTAAAAAATAATTTTGAAACCCTGACTTTGCCAAAAAAATTGGCCAACCCAGATTTTAATAAAATGGGAATCAAAGTGCGCTTTACCAGATATATGTACCCATTAATTTTAAGGTTAATTTTATAGGTTAGCCGAAAGATTCAGATTTTAATAAACACTCGAGTCTCGTTTTGAGAGTCCCTATCTCTGGTTTTAGATATAAATTTTATGAGTTACCCAACCTAGACCGATACTTGAAATCCAAAATTTCTGGGTAACCGATACTCACCCAATATCTAAAAACTAATGTTTACATCAGTCTACATTTTACCCTTTTGATGCTAAACAAAGTGCTCAAGGAACTGATCGAGGGAATAAATTATTCAAAGTATTCAAGTAAATTTAAAATAATTATTAGATTGATTTAAACAATTTAATAATTAATTGTCTATTGTGACCTAGAAAAAAAAAAAAAATTTTTTTTTGTTTAATGATTCATATCTTAATAATATATAAATTAGCTTTTAAAAAACGTAAGCGTTCTATCTTATCATCATGTGCATTAAATTTCGTCACAATAAAATATCGATTCAAATAATATTTGATTTGAAACAAAAGAAAATATTTTCTTGAATTGTTTTTTTTTAGCTTGAGAAAATTTAAAAAAAAAAGGATTAGATTTATTTTAAATTGTTGCTTTTTTTTTGTTGAAAGAGTCAAACGATCCGATTTATTTCAAACCTTGTTTTTTATTTTTAAATTAATTGATGAGGTGTTTTGAAAGCTTTCGCCTTTTTTAATCTTCAACTTTTCTCATGGTATCCAAAATATTTGATCATTTGATCGTGTGGAGTAATTTTCGCATGCAAATTTAGGACTAAATTTTTTTTTAACGGGAAACTCGTTTTTATTTCAGTTAATATTCCGACAGAGATGTGAAAAATTTTAATCTTTTAAGGATTAGTATATGGATTAGAAGTGACGGCTCAACTCTACTAAAACATGAACGGTCACTCTTCAAACCAAGTGCTTAGAAGCAACTCGAAAATATTTTTAGCCATTATACACTCGGAATCTTAAAGGGATTAAATTTGCACCGAAACGACCGACGTTTAAAATCTTACACTCTATAGACTTTGAACCAATTTTTTTTACCGTAAAAAATAACAAGACCAAACAGAGCTAATCCAGTCTGAACCCAGTAAAACGTCCACAAATTTTTAAATTGAATTTCGACCTCAAAATAGTAATATACACATATGAAAACCTAGGAAAGCCAATTTTTTTAGGGGATGTCCAAGATTATTTTTTCCGATCCCAGGGGTCCGAAGTGTCAAGACCCCTCAAAAACCATACTTAACTTTTTTACCTTTAATTTTTTTTCACTCCTCAACCCTATATTATTTATACATATTCTGAAAAGGCGTAAAATTTTCTACAATTTAAAAGTATTTAAAATGATCCTTGAGTTATTTGAAGGGTGCAAATTAAGGAAAGGGCAAATTTTACCCTTTTTTTAAATTTTTTTGATATAACTTGCAGTTTTCATTTCATCCCGAAGATAAATACAAAATCTGAAACTAGAAAAAATTCTGAATTCGTTTTACTATTTTGTTTTGCCTTTGGTATATTATGAGGCAAAAAAAGTCAAAAAAATCAAAAATCACTAAGATGAGGGATTTTGACAAGATACATGAATTTTTTTTAAAATGATTTTTAATATTTTTCAAAAAATGACCTAATCAATGCCTTTTTCAGCGGATAAAAACGACTTTTTGCAGGAACAAGCTATTAGTTTAGAAATATGTTTTTCATACATAAGGATTACGAAATTTTAGTCAAAATTGTCAAGATCCCTTATCTTAGTGATTTTTGATTTTAAGCCTTTTCTGAATATGTATAAATAATATAGGGTTGAGGAGTAAAAAAAAATTATAGGTTAAAAAGTTAAGTATGGTATTTGAGGGGTCTTGACACTTCGGACCCCTGGGATTTGAAAAAATTATTTTGGACACCCCTTAAAAAATTGGCTTTCCTAGGTTTTCATATGTGTAGATTCCTATTTTGAGGTTGAATTTCAATTAAAAATTTGTGGACGTTTTGCATTTCCGGAACCAAATAAAATAATAAGACAGAATATTGAAAATGGAAAAATTCTTGATGAAAAAATATTTATTTCTTGGATAGACATTATGAAATATTGGTAAAACCGAGCCTCATCTTTACAAAGGTGATTTTATTTTATTTGATATCTACATCTTAATTACCTGGAGTCTAGACACCCTTGTCAATAAAAATTCTCATCGAAATATAAACGATTATTTTATCGATTACACACAACCCTGGTCATTCAAAGCTTCCAAAAATGAACGTTCATGAACGTAACATGAAAATTTACCATTCATAATCAAGTCCAGTTTGTTCATTAGTCGATTAACAATACTTCTTTTCACATAGACTTTTGACTGCATCTTATTTCAGATCTAGGGACATTTTATCAAATCAGAACGAACTGGGTAACAACAAATAAGATAGCTTGTTCTTGGATCTCACTTTGATTTACATGTTGTACAAAATTTTTGCAAGTTCGATAAACTAAGGTTCGTTTATTGTTAAGAAAAAACTCGGTCTCTCTAGGTAAATAAAAAGAAGTGAAGGTGCATAGAATTTCAATCAATAAAGAGATCAAGTTAAAAATCATAATTTTTTACTCATTATCAACAGGGGTCATTTAAAATTTATTTGCACGTCAACTTTTTTTTTCTTAAATCTATATTTAAATCAAAGAGAAATTTTCAGGAATTAAAGTCGTGTCAAATTCAAAAAAGAGATAATTTTAAATTCAAAACAAAACGAACTTAGTCGATGTCAATCAAAAATATATCGATCGTTTATTAAAATATCTCTAAATCGATCATAAAAGTGTCAATAACAAAACAAAAAAGAATTAAATTGACCGTAATTGATCGTGAATAAGATGAACCCTGGATCGTTTAAAAAAAAAATTTGAATAAATTTTTACTTTATCTCTCTCTCTCTCTTTTTATGATTTGAACATAAACACCCACCAAACAAAAAAAAATGCTTAGTACATACTTTTTGAAATTTAATAAAAAAAATTGAAAACTATTTTTTTCTTTCATTTTTGAAAAAAAAAATGAATTCAAATCAAACTATAAACAAACTTGCAAAAAACCTTATGAGACTAAGAGTTAACCCGATAAGACTCTTAGCATCACCAAGTGGTCAAACAAGCCCGCCCAAAAAGACATGTTTGTACAATTTTCATTTACAACACGATGGTAAAATAGTTGACTTTGCCGGTTGGTTAATGCCCGTTCAATATAAAGAACTCGGTATTCAAGAGTCTCACTTTCATACTCGTAATAAATGCAGTCTTTTTGATGTAAGTCACATGATGCAAACAAGAGTGTACGGTAAAGATAGATTCAAATACATTGAAAGTTTAATTGTCAGTGATATAGCTGGTCTTAAACCTGATAGTGGTACGTTAACTGTTTTTACGAACAAAAACGGTGGTATTATCGACGATCTAATCGTTTCGAATACATCAAAAAATTATTTGTATGTTGTTTCAAATGCTGGGTGTTCCGATAAAGATTTTGCTCACTTGAAACAAGCTGAGACCGAGATGAAGTCCAAAGGCATGGATGTTAGTTTAGAGAAGATTGAAGATCGTGGTCTTTTGGCTTTACAAGGTCCAATGATGCATCAACTTTTACAAGAATGTGTTAAATTTGATGTCAAAAAACTTCCATTTATGAGTACCACAGAGGGTAGGGTGTTTGATATTGAAAATTGTCGAATCACCCGTTGTGGTTACACTGGTGAAGATGGTGTCGAGATATCAGTTCCAATCGAGCGTACTTCTGAGTTAGCTGAACGATTACTAGCTTTACAAAATGGTCAAGTGTGTAAACTAGCTGGTTTAGGAGCGCGTGATACTCTTAGACTCGAAGCTGGTTTGTGTTTATACGGTAACGATATTGATGAAACAACAACTCCAATCGAAGCTGGTCTAGCTTGGACTATTCATAAACGAAGACGTGAGGAAAAAAATTTTCCTGGCGCTGATTTAATATTGAAACAATTGAAAGAGAAACCACAAAAAAGAAGGGTTGGTCTTAAACTTTTAACACCAAATGGACCATCAGCAAGACAGCATATGAAAATTTTTGATTCACATAAAGAAATTGGTGAAGTAACAAGTGGTTGTTTGAGTCCTTGTTTGAAACAAAATGTTGCTATGGGATATGTACCAACGAGTCTTTCGACACCTGGTTCAAAAGTTTTAATTGATATTAGAAAGAAAAAGTATGAGGCTGAAGTAGTTAAAATGCCGTTTGTACCAACGAAATATTATCAAATTTAAATTGTTTACTTTTTTTTGTTGGAGTATTTTAGTCTATTTTTTAGATCAATTTTAAATGTTAGCAAAATAAATTTTTTAGAATTTTAACTCTTTTTTTTTAATATTGAAGCCGGGCTAAAAGGTTCTACAGATCACAAGTACGTTTGCGTGAGTCACTTACTCTAAATAGTAATAATTTCGATTATGATTGACATTCACTTTCTTGATTTAAGAAAAATTAACAGACCTTAAAGAGCAAAGTCTTTTCATTAGAGGCTTCATTTTTAAATTGCACAATAGTTTATATAATCAATATACGATGGTTGTGTAAGTGCGACGAAAGTGCATATAAGTACAAACGCAAGTGTGTGCGTTTTTTAATGAAAATGGTAAACCATGTTTAAGCTAAGTGTATGAGCTAAGTGTAAAGAGGCTTATTCAATTGATCATGGTTAAGAGAGTGCTGGAATGTGCATCGACTAGCACGGTAGCTTTTTTTTGAAGCTTGGCTTTTTATTACTTGATATCCTCCTTAGGGATGTTCGCTTGGTGAAAAAATTCGAGAAGATAAATATGCTAGCTAAATCAACTCTAAGTCCTCTTTTGTTGGCAAAATGCTAGTGGTGTGCATCGACCCGCAATAGTCGAACTTAAGTTCGAACTTTTGGAATCGACCTGAGTTCGAACCTGAGTTTTCGGCCTTTCCAAGTTCGAACATTTAAAGTTCGAACTTCCTAAAAAATCGACCCGTATTCGAACTTAGTTCGAAATTCTAGTTATGAGACTCTTAAATGGCTTAATCCCACAAACTATTAGGAAGAAAAAATGAATGGTTCATTTATAAGTTTTTATTTTCTTTAACCTTATTTTAAATGATTATAATTCTAAGTTTTCACCCTAAAAACAAAATTTCCTCGAATTTTTTAAGGGATATTCTATTCCTTCTATCCCAAATTTGATAGCCAGCTGAAGAAAATAAACGTTTAGATGGCGTACTCGTTGCTGGGATAATGTTTAAAAACTTAAAATATTCAAAAAGAATAGTACATTTTTATTAACTTAAAATTAGCGTCGAGATAATTTGCTGTTAAACCAATGTAGCTATAATTTTGTCTTGATGTCCAGCAATCAGTTGTCAAGCCGATAAAGCTTACTGTTTTGTGCTTTTCTTTTAAAATTTTGGATTTTTCTTCATAATGTTTTTTGGATAAATTTGACAAATTTTTTTAATCCGGAATTTTATAATTTGGATTGAGTTGCTTGCAAAACTCTCGAAAAAAAATCATTTTGAACTAATGTGAATGGGAGGGCAGAAGTTATTATAAATATAAGTAAAATATAATTAATGTACACTTTTTCAAACTTTTTCAAAAAAAGTTCGAACTTAGGTCGAGCTTTTCGAACTTTTAGATTCGAATATAAGAAAGTTCGAACATTCAAAGTTCAAACTTGCAAATTTTCGAACAAGTTCGAAAAAAAAGTCGAACCCGGGTCGAAGTGGTTCGAACAACAACACTAAAAAATGATTGTGAAAGATGTAATACGAATTAATTTTTTTAGAAATAAAATCTGTAAAGTATTTCATGGTTTAAATTTTCAAATGATTCAAATTTTTGTTGACTGTATCAATGTTATGAGTAAATTCATCAATTTTCCAAAAACATTTCAATTTACCAAGTTTTATTTTTTTAAAAAAATATTTAAGGTTCATATATTTTCGATAAAATTTTGGGATGCCTGAAAAAAGAACACACCTTGGATTTTTAAAAAAAGCACAAATGGGGTATAGATCCTTTATTTTGAAGGCAACATTTTAATGTTCCTCTCATCAAGAGCTTTCGTTTGGTACCCATATCATGAACATTTTTTTCGAGAAAAATCGTAAAATAGTTTTCATTTTCTGAATGAATAACAATTAAAGACCTTTTTTTACGATTTTTGAAAGAAATTAATCAAAATAAAACCAGAAACTCAAGTTCCCAGCTTAAAATTATACCATGTTATGCCCCACCTTTACTCTATTTTTGCAAAATGGTGTGTAAATTTGAAAGTTGCTTGTTGTTTTATTAAAATATCTCAAAAAGTAATTCGTATTGAAATTCTGAGACTATAATTTTGTAGCTCTTTAAATTCTCTATCTAGTGATATGTAAAAATGAAGAATATTTTGGGGACATGCAAAGGGTTTCGTAGGGGTGTGGACGTTTTTTAAATTTTTTTTTTATAAAATTCACATTTAATGTTCATGATATGGTTACCAAACGAAAGCTCTTGTTGAGAGGAGCATTCCTTTTCTGTCAGTTTAAATATTGGCCTCAAAACAAAGGATTCACACCCCCATGTGATTAAAAAATCCAAAGTGTGTGCTTATTTAAGGTATCCAAATTTTGACAACAATCTAAAAAAAACCAACAACATGAGTAAACAAAATACAATATTTACTTTTAAGCATGCTAAAATTTGTTCAACTAAATAAACTTTATAAAAAAAACATAAATATAAATAAAAGATTTACCTGGGTTTACATTCTTTTATGATTTCTTATAAATTTTTATCATTATCTTTAAATATTTTATACCTCTATTTATGTTATGGTTGACTTTAGAAAAGTTAATGCTTTTCTACCGAATTTTTTTGGGTACAAATATTTTGAGAGAGTTTTGAAAGTAACTGACCAGTGGGTTATTAGTTATATTTATTTTTTCAAAGATATGCCATCTAGGATTTTACTTTTGTGTCAAATAAATTTGAATTTGAATTAAATTATTTACGTAGCTTTTTATTTTGTTCTAAAGGAGCAGTTGTTTGATGTTAAAATTTTTTAAATTTTAATTCCATTTTCTTTGTTAACAACTTCTGTAGCAAGATTTTTTTGAGAATAATTTAACAAAAAAAACCTGCGTATTTGATCATTTTAAGATCTTAGCGAATGTTAAGTATTGTTAAAATTGGTGTATTTAAACTCCTATCATAAATTTTTTTAACTGGCCCATTTTCAACCTATGGCTACAAATTTGAAGATTCAAAAATAGATGACAAATATTTCAGCGAGAGGAGACATGTTTCACTGCCCTTGCAATGATTTTTTTTAAATTTTCAGAAATTAATCTTTTGTTGAAAGTCATATTTTTGATTTTCATCATGAAATCATGTATCAAAATTGCATTAGTGTCAATTAATATTTAAAATCCCACGACACTAGAACGGTATAATATCAAAATTATTACGAAAAAACGTAAACAACCTTATAAAATACCATTCATTTAGCAAATGTTTATTCCTATTAATCACTTTAAGGTGTTAATATTATTCTTACATTAATTGAATTTTAGTTTCACATTTATAAAATTATCTAAAGAAACCATTTTTTCTTGTTTTTTACCTGTTCATAAAAAAATTTCAAATTGAAAATTGAAAATGTTACTAAATTTATCTTTATAGTGGAAAATCAATGACGCTAATCAATCCAATCCGGAACACTACATCTTTTATTTCTCTTTAGACATGATATTTTTTACATTAAAGTTAATAGTTTTTATTCTTTACATTGGAAATCTGAAATGTCAAGAGTAAGATTTTCATTAAATTCTTTTTTTACAATTCTTTTTTTTCTTAAGTTTTATCTCAAGTTCTGTCTTGGTGTTGACCCCGCATGAATGGCTTTGTGAAAGCTCAGCTAGTCAATCAATATTTGTTGATTTTTTAGACAAAAAAGTTTATAATGGTGGTGACATCAGGATAACAATAGCTGATAAGGCGAACGAAGAAGATAATTTTGTACTTTCCAGAAAAGTAACAGGAACAGGCTTGACCAATATTCAATTCAAAGTAAGAACCCTGAAATAAAGAAACGTATCTCTTTTTATAAGTTTTCTAATTTATTCTTCAAGATTCCTGATGCTCTTAAATTTAGTGAACTTAATGTAACAGTTCAAGTTGTGAGTGCAAATGGAAAAACAAGATTTATCAAAAGTAATACTGAAGTCAAATGTAAAATTACAACTGGTGTTTACATTATTACTGATAAATCTGTTTACAGAGAGGCTGAAAAAGGTTTTAAAAATCTCTTTATATTGTTTCCAAGAGACTTATCTAATTTTTTTTTTATTATGAAGTTCGTATTAGAATTGTATCTATTGATTCATCTCTCAAACCATTAAATCAAGCAAACGTTTCTCTATTCATTATTGTAATTTCAACTACACCAAATGAATTTTTAAGTAAAAAAAAATTTAATTTTATTTTTAAGGATCCAAATGGAAATTATGTAGAACAGAATGAAGATCTAAAATTTTCAAATGGTAAATACTTTTTCATCATCAATTTCATCGGACGGACTTTTTAAGCTCGACTCAACGATTCTTGTCTCTGCCGAACTTTATTATTTCTTCTACTGTAATGTGCATACATGTCCTATAAAATTTAGCTGTCTTTTTCTAATATCCTGCTGTGTTGGTTGCTGATTTACCATTTTGTATAACTCTTGGTTGGTCTTGTGAGTATCAGAATGTGAAATTCCGAGCATATTTTTGTAGATATCTCGGGCAAATATATCCAATTTAGACATTAGTTTTTCAGTCAGCGTTCACGATTCACAGCGATATAAGATAATTGAAGCACATGCAACCTTGGATATTTTCACTCTCTACTGTCGGCTCAACTGACTTGACCGATTGAACTACACGTTGAAATGTATCGATCGTGGTGACACATGCTCAGACAAAAGACAGATACTTTAAAGACACTAAAATTAACATCTCTCGCAGCTGTTTTTTCTCCTAAACCGTAAAATTCATGATTTCAACAGTTCGCTAAATTAACTAGAGTCATGATACATGTATTTGGTTAATCTTTGGAATAATTCTTCTATCTTTTAGGCTTGATTGATAACTTTGAATTTCAAATAACCAATCGTCCAATCTATGGAACATGGCAAATAAAATTAGTTACAAACGTAAGATTATTTAAACATTGCTATCAAACGATCCAATAATTTTCATTAATTTAAGTCAATTGAAAAAACCAAAGAGTTTGAAGTAAAAGAATACAGTAAGTCTATTCTACTCTTCTCAAATTGAACTTGTTAAATCTAAGTTACTTTTTAAGTTTTGCCAAAGATTATCTTAAACGCAAGTGTTTCAAAATATTCACTCATATCGAGTCCAAAAGTCGAAGGAACTATTGAAGCCAAGTACACTTATGGTAAAGGAGCTGATGGTGAAGTTAAAATTGAAATCGAATCACCAAATTATTCTTGGCTACCTAAAAATGCTACACCTTCGCAAGTTTTTTACGATAAAACAACAAACGGAAAACTTCAATTCTCTTATCCTCTTCAAGTCTCCGACAACTTTTATTATTACACTGTTAAAATAACATTTATCGATAAATTAATTAACGAAAATGTTACCAAACAATATGATTTTAGTTTGTACACTAACGATTTTTACATTAATACTGAAAAATACAATTTTCAAGCAAACAAGACAAACTCGTATCAAGTAGATTTTAAATAAGACTTTTTTTAAGACTCTAACTTGACTAAATGGCGAATTTTAAGCTCACGGCAACATCTGTGTTTGATAATAAACCGATCTCAAGTAAAGAATTTAGAGTAGTAGTTGTACAAAAAGCAGATTGGAATTCTAAACCAGTTTCTGAGAAGAGTTATGTAATCAAGACTGATTTGAATGGTCGATTTTTAGTTAGTTTTGATGTTGATGAAAAGATAACGATTGTTGAAATGATGGTAAATTTTTTTAAAGTCTTTAAGATCAGTTGATTTAAACATTTTTTTAAAGTTTTATCCATTGTATGATGCAAATCAAAAGCCGTATACAATGAGTTTCTTCAAAGAAAGTATAATCGATACACCAGAAATAGTGGATGCCAAAGCTTTAAAGATTGAATGGCTCAATCCAACTGAAAAATTGAGTAAAAATGATGTTGTTAAGCTCAAGTTTAGTGGAAAACAATCAGATGCTTGTTATATTTTGAGATATTTAGTGAGTACAAATGCTTTCTTTTCATCAGCATATAGTAAACGCATTAATACTCAAACTACTTTTACTTGAAAACAGAGTACAGTGTCAGTCTGAACTTTTTAACCTTAGAGTCGGAGTCTGAGCCTAAGACAGAGTCTAAGTTATGGGTTTTTACTCAAAGAGAAGAGGCTCTGTGTTAGATTAAGAGTCGCGTTATTTCCGACTCAGGCTCAGACTTCGACTATGACTTCAAAGTTAAAATGTACGGGAGAAAATTTTAGAGTCTTCCAAATGACCGTAATCGGCTCTTGAAAAACCATTCATTTTTTTTGTTTCAAGGTTTTAACCAAACTCTCATTAGTTAAATTTGAAACCAAAAAAATATGTAATACAGTCAACTTTGACCTTAATTTGAATGACTCATTCGGTCCATCAATAGGAATCGTTGGTTACTTCGTAGATGGTAAAAACAATGTTAGCACAGCATCATTACAATTAGAACTAAGTGATTTATACTCGAATCATGTAAGTTTTTTTCTTCAAAATCCAAACAATTTATTCATTTTAGTTTTGTATTTTAGTTGAATGTAACATTTGGTCAAGACATGGTTCAACCAGGTCAAAAAGTTAATATTACAATGAACACAAAAGGGTTCTCTGTGATTTCTTTGTGCATTATTGACCAAAGTCTTGAGCTGATTGGACCAACAAATGAACTCAAAGCAAATCAAATATATGATCTTCAACAACAATTGAGATTAAATTATTTCTATCAGACTTTTGACAATCAACAAGATCAACCTGACATAATGCCTTTTGCCAGAATAAGACCATTTTATATGCAACGTCCAGATGCTTTAGCCGAGCTAAACGTAAGATTAAAACACTGAACTATTTTTTTTCCTTTCATGAAACTTTCTTTTATAGAGCCAAGGTCTTGTTGTCTTTTCTGATCTCAAAAGTTTGGAACCATTTATGAATAGTAATAGTAACCTATTTTTAAGAATGTAGGGATTAATGGATTAATTTATTTTGCTTTTTAAACAGATTTGATTCCGTTAAGGCCGGTTGCAATCGATGATCAAGCTTTTTTACAAAAGGAAGTTGGACAACCAGCTGGAGGGTCAGATAACGATCAAGTAAGACGTGATTTTAGAGAGGTATGGATCTGGGAAACATTCAACAACACGTAAGTTAATTTAATATTAATATGATCTTAAAACAAATAAAATTCTTTTTTTTTAGGAATAAAGAAAATTTTACAATTTCATCAGTTATACCAGACACTATAACAAGTTGGGTCGTATCTGGATTTTCAATGAATCAAAAGTTCGGATTAGCTTTGGCCAATAAAGCTAAGGTAAATATTTTATTTTCAAATCAATACATTCGATATTTATGAAGTAATCTTTCTCTCTCTCTCTCAAGATTACAACATTTAAAAATTTCTTTGTCTCAATGATCTTGCCAACAAGTTTAACACGTGGTGAAATATTTATACTTCAAGTAATTGTGTTCAACTATTATGATTTTGATCTTAAAAATGTAATTGTTGATTTCAAACGAACAACCAATTTTAACCAAGTCATCCTAAACTCAAAGTTTGAAAATGAATTTAAAATTATTACAAGTGATATCAGATACACTTCGGTCACAATTCCAGCTGGTCAAGCGAGAACATTTAAATTTTTGATTTCACCTAAAAAAATTGGTTCAGTTAAAATAGCTGCAGGTGCGAGGTCATCGATTGCTGGTGATACTGAGGAAAGATTTATAAAAGTTAAAGCTGAAGGAGTCGAAAGAATCGACACAAAATCATTTCTATTTAATTTGAAGAGTTCAACTCAAAGGGAAAATGTTAGCATTAGTCTACCGAGAAATTTCGTTCAAGGTTCAGAGAGTTGTGTTGTTCAAATAATCGGAGACTTTTTGGGAACTGCATTTAACAATTTAAACAATTTAATCAACAAACCGTACGGTTGTGGTGAACAAAACATGTTGACTTTGACACCAAATATTTATGCTTTGAAGTATTTAAAATCGATGGACTCAAAGGTTTCAAATGTTGAAAAGTTGAAGAATGATGCAATCGATAACATTAAATATGGCTATCAAAATCAATTGAAATATGCTCGAAAAGATGGTTCATTCAGTGCTTTTGGCGATTCAGATGCTTCTGGTAGTTCATGGTTAACTGCATTTGTAGTGAAATCATTTGCACAAGCTAATCAATTTGTTAGCATCGATAAAAATGTAATTAACAAAGCAGCTGAATGGTTGGTTGCTCAACAATCTAAAACTGGTTCATTTAACGAACCGGGTAGAGTAATTCACCAAGATATGCAAGGTGGTGTAAACAATCAACAAACGATTACAGCTTACATAACAATTTCATTGTTGGAAGCTCAATTAGATTTAAAATCAGTGTCTAGTGCTATTTTATCAGCTGTTGCTTATCTCGAACAACAAATGGACCTTGTGAAGAATGATGCATATGCAATTGGGTTGATAACTTACGCTTTACATTTGGCTAATAGTAAAAAAGCTGGTGCAGCATTTGCTTTGTTGAATTCATTTTCAGTCAAGACATCGGATGGTAAAATGTATCTCAAAACAGGAAGTGATTCATCTGAAATTGAATTGACAAGTTATGGTTTGTTGATTAACTTATTAAGAAATGATATGAGTAATGCATTCATGTTGGCAAGATGGTTAATTGGTAAGAGTAATTCATTAGGTGCTTATTCAAGTACTCAAAACACTGTTTTAGCATTGCAATCATTGTCTGAATTTGGACTCAAAAATCAATTTGGTCAAAGTTATTCATTAAAAGTAACAGCCACAGTCGATGCATCAAACACAAAAACTTTTACTGTAAACAACCAAAATATGTTAATTTTACAACAATGGAAGTTACCTAAATGCAATGGTGTAAATTTAAGACTAAATGTTGCAGGAACTGGTTCGGCTTTTGTTCAAGTAATAACAAGTTATAATGTAATTCAATCTTTATCAAGTAAACGTAGAATATTTAATTTGAGTCAAACATACGAAAGCACAAGTCAAAGAACACTTGAGATCAAGACATGTGTTTCAAGTAAAGCTAGTACCGGTATGGTTGTTATTGAATCGGGTATTTTTGGAGGCTATGAAGTTTTTAAACAAGATTTAGATTTGATTCGAGAAGTTAAACTAGCTGAGTTGAGTGAAGACAAAACAGAAGCTTCATTTTATTTAGATGGTTTCGAATCGGATAAATTGGTTGAAAAATGCTTCAAATGGAAAATGGTTCGTTCTTATCCAGTGAGCGATATTAAACCAGTTGTAGTCCGTGTCTATGATTATTATGATTCAAGTACTGAAGAGAATGTTTTATTTGAATACAAAGAAGATCAATCTGTTTTATCTGTTGTCAAAGAATTATAACTCTATAAAAGAATTTGATAAATTTTTTGGTTTTTAGTATGATTTTTATATTTAAATAAATTCAATCACTCCTGATTTCAGGAAAGCATTCAAAAGTTTCTTAGAAAAAACTGTAATCCCTCATTTAATTTTCTACTAGGAATTACTCAAAATTAAATGTTCTAATTTCAGTTAGATATGTTTATTTTAGATTAATTTCAGAATTTCAATTAAGAATTGTATAATTACTAAATATTTATTCATCGTTTTTTATATTACTGCAAGGTTTGAACTTACGTGAAGAAAAATCTCAGTTCTTGAAAACTTTTCAGTACGAAAACTTTTTCTGTTTATAGAAAGGATACAAGAAAAATTTATTTCTGCAAATAACAAAGAGTTAAGGAAGCATTTTAGAACAGAAATCTAAATGTTTGTTTTAAGATTAAATTTCAGTTTTTTAATTAAAAAGGTTGTGCGCATTTCAATTTAAAATTTGATCAAACTAATTGAGATAACAAAAAAATAGGTACTTTTTTGAGGGAATATTGATTCACCATAAACAAAGGTATGCTTATCACAAATTAAACCTAGCCCCAAAAACTCGATTCAAAATTCAGCAAAAATCACAAATTTGAAGTCAATAAAAAGAGATTCGCATTTTTTTCAGTTTTAGACCCGTAGAATCCAATGGAATCCATTGGAATATTCTTTAGTCACCTTGTATAATTCGAACCGATTGGTAAAAACAAAAAAGCTAGCATACAGGACTGAAAAATCGAAATTTTCCAAAAATTGGTCTAATAGTCGCTGCTCTCAAACTAAAAAAAGCTTTATTTCCAATTTATCTTTAAACCATTTTTGATCTTTTATCTATCATCTTAATATGCTTTAATTGATTTGCGCGACAAATATAGAAGATGAAAAATGAAAAAAAAGCAAGCTTTTTAATACCGGAACTTGGTACACCTAAATCATGAGTATATTTAAATCAAAAAATTTTTTTTTTAACGTCATTGTTTTTTACGGAAAAACACGAAATAAATGGATCCTTGGAAAAATTACACCCCCTTTTTTTCTAAAATCTCAACTTGGGTGTTTTTTCTTTATTTCGAAAGCAAGGTAAAAAAAAAAAGTTTAAAAAAAACTTCATCATACGTTTTATTAAAAAAAAAGAAAAAAAGGATTCAAAAGAAATATTTAAAATGGTATCCCTGGACACTTTATTTTCATGGGTTCAAACAAATTTAAATTTTCGAGGAAAAAAAAACCTCCTGTACACTCCCTATTTTTTTTCTCAAAACTACATAATTTCGGTCCTCTTTCAGAATCTGATGTCCTTTTTTCTCTTTCTTTTTTCGTTTTTTTGTTAACGTAATTGCTCGAATTTAACGACATGTCGTTGTGTACATTACGACATGTCGTTAATTCGCTTTTTACATTGAATAACGCCATGTCGTTAATACCGAATTACCAGTTATAACGACATGTCGTTAAATTCGAGCAAATACGTTAGAAACAGCAAAAGTAAATCTGAATAAAGCAAGCAATAAATGCCTTAAAAAGCAGTTGATGAATAATCCTCGACAAAAATGTATAAACTATTATTAAAGTTAAATAAGTCTCCAAAAGGATTATGAGCTGTTTAAAACTCTCTATTTTAGTAAAAACACAAAATTGTTGCAGTACTGTATGTTTCTAATTTTGAAAATACAACTTAGTGTTTTATTGAAAAAAGTCCAAAATAATTTTTTTTTCTTTCATAGATGAAGTCAATTTCGATGATTATCAGCTTGCTATTTTTTATTAAAACCACAAACTCACTAAGTAAGTGATTTTTTTATTTCTTTTTCGGCATCTAATAATTAGACTCTAAAATACTCTAAATTTTAGGATTTGCAACTTACTCAACCGACGGAGTTCTCAAATTATTTAATTCTTTAAACTGTACACAAAAATTTTATATTGGTAGAGGATGGAATATTTATACACTGGAGTTTATTAAAAATGGAAGCATTATTTTTGGGGCTAATAATGGATCGATTATAGTTGTAAATTCAAATTTTAAATCATATAACTTGTATCCATATGACCGGATTCCAATCACTTCATTTCTCTCCCTAAGTAATACTAAATTGGCCATGGCAACTAATCAAAGCATTAAAATATGGCTTGAAAATACTAAAATTGGTGAGATTGTAAATTTTGAATCTATTAAATCAAAAATTTTAAAACTAAACAAAAATGGTTCAATTATGATTGGAGCATCTGAGATTAGTCTAGCATTATGGGATACTTCCTCATTTAATCTTATTACAAATAAACCTATTAATTGCTCAAGGATTAAGAAAACGGAAATTCTAAGTGACAATTTTATTTTAATTCAATGTTTCGATTATCTACTAATTCATTCAATTCCATCTTTGAGTCTTAACGTAAAGATTTCGAACAAATCGAATACTTTAGTTAAATCATTAAATGACTCTCATTTTATTTGTGTTTACAACAATGGAGAAAAAGAAATTTATGATCTAAAAGGAGAAATTGTGCAAAAGATTGACAGTCTCAATAAAACAAGTAGCATATTTTCGATAGAGACAATAAACAATAGTTTTTTGTTGTTGGGAAACTCTAATGGAACTGTTGAAGTTTATAACAAACTAAGCATTACGCTAATCAATTTGATACAAGCTCATTCTACAGGAGTTTTTGCAATCAAGTCAATGGAAGATATAACAAGTAATTTTTAACCTTTCTTTTTTAAACAAGCATTTTCTTTTATATAAAATAATTAATTATATTTACAACTAATCTTCTCTAAAGTATCGCAAGAAGCACCAGCTACAACTACGACTTTAATTTCATCTAAAACTACGACTTCATCTTTAACTACGACTACAACTTCATCTTCAACTACAACTTCATCTTTAACTAAGGCTACAACTTCATCTTCAACTACGACTTTAATTTCATCTACAACTACGACTTTAATTTCATCTACAACTACGACTTCAATTTCATCTACAACTACAACTTCATCTTTAACTACGACTAAAACTTCATCTTCAAATGTAGCAACAGCCTTAATTAACGAAATAGAAACATATTCAAATGTAAGTATAAATTGGTTTAATGAGCAAAACAAACGACCTGAGTATGATTTGAACGATTGTCTAGCAAATTGTTCAAATAAAGGAGTTTGTAAATTTAATAAAAATCAAAACAAATTTTATTGTAAATGCCATAAAAACTATGGTGGGCCTTCTTGTAAATTATATTTACGGCCCTGTAAATCGAACCCTTGTCTTAATAATTCAACTTGTTCAAATACCCTAGAGTCGGGTTACAAATGTAGTTGCTCGGAATTTTATTATGGCTCAAATTGTGAACTTGAAAACAATGTTTGTCAAAATGAAACATGTTCAGAGAGAGGAACATGTTTTAAAGATGAGAAAAACAGACCAAAGTGCGATTGTTTTTATTTATTCAATGGGGATAAATGTGATAATGAATTAAATGAACTAATTACGATTAAAAAAGTTATTAAATCAACAACTGTAATTTCAATTTGTTTAATTGTATCTTTTTTACTTATTATTATTGGTTTGGATTTGTCAAACTTGTTGTTATCGGGTCAAAGAGATAATGTTCAAAGGAACAAATTTGGAGTGAGAAGTCACAAATATATGAAAAAGAAAAAAATTAATAGTAAAACTGAATTTAAATTTTATTACAAGAATTAGTAAATTAAAAATTTTCGATAAAAATAAAAAATTTTATTTTATTAATTGTTACCGTTTTAAAATTTAAGCTGGTTGTAAGAAGCTTGCAGGTTAATTTAAACTTTTTAAAATCCTATAATTAACGCAGATTCGTTCAAGCTTCATGTCGAGGCAATTTAAAAACTATCATCAAAATTCAAAATCCATTTACGACATCATATTCGCAATCCAAGCACCTTGCTGATAAGTGTCCCTAAGATATAAAACAGACACGGCCAATGCCTTCTTACTGTGTTCTACCACCAGTTTAATTTAGTTTATTGTTAACTACAGTGATGGCAAAGGTTTTGTAACGGACCGTCAAATAACGTCATTTGATGCCAAATGATGTCAAATGATGTCATTTACAAAATGACGTCATATGACGTCATTTTTTTAGATCTTTAAAAGTGTCATTTGACGTCATTTGGCGTCATTTGATGTCAAATGATGTCATTTAAAAAATGACGTCAAATGACGTCATTAAGTCAAGTTTTAATTAGAAAAACGTTCATTAAATTCAAAACGACCACGCTTTCTGAATTTGTTATCTCTGATATTGTTACCGTGTTCTACGACCTAGTAAACCATAGAAAATCAATTTATTCATGATGGTAAAAAATCTAAAAATTTTTCCCATACCCCTTTGCTTTTTGCTGCCAAATTTCAATGTGCTTTATTTAGTAAACACGATTGGAAAAAGATATAATTGACGTAAAGATATGTTCTGAAAGCTAAAAAGCTACCATTGACGCTGAGACCATTGCTAATGCTGAAAAAAAGATTACTTAAGTGTTCAATACACGGGTGAAAACGAAAATAAGAAAATTTTTCGAACAAACCGCATCTCCTCCAAGGGAAGCCACAATATCCAAATCGATGGGCTCAGTCCTCCTATTTGAAAAGATAGATTGGTTCAAGGTTTATTAATTTTAAATTAAAACCACCTCACCTTAATTGATATTTTAATCATCAAAATATCCTCTTTCAGTCAATTTTTAAGTAATTTTTTCTAAAAAGTTGAGCCTGCCTTAATCAAAGAAATTAAATGACTAAAATCAATATAAAATCGAATAAAGAAATTCTTAAAGGACTAATATAGTTGGTTTTTAGTATAGCCAAATCCAGAGAACTTCTCCGATGCTAAATCATCGGATAAAGTTTTCCTAAACGAAGAAACTAACAAAAAATCACTCCAAAATTCTGGTGATCATTTTTTTTAATGGTTAATATTCGGTTACAAACACGTTTCCTTATGGGCTTCTACAACATAAAAGTCAAAGTTTGACAGCACCTCTTTATTCCTCTAAAATACTCACTTAGAGCCTTAGAACGTATAAAAAAGATAACTAGGATACCGATATCGTAAACTATTTTAGAATGAGTGTACAGACTTTAAGAATAAAGAAAAATCAATTTTATACACTGTAATTTTTTGCGACCATTTTTGATCGGATCTCTCCAATTTTAAAAATTCTGGCTACGCGCTGTTTTTGTATACCAGTGTAGGAAAAAGGCATACATATTTCATAAAAATTAGAAAAGGAAAAGAAGTTGGAATTAACATTTTTTGACTTCAGATTCTCAATCATCGTATAGAAAAACCCTAGAAAACATATAAATTTAAATATTAATCCTTTTAATTATAAAAAAAACAGGCTTTTTTGCACCATTTTAAGAGCCTAAAACCGATTTTTCAAATGTATAATATTCACTATCGAATTATATATCTTTTCTACGGTTTCCTATTCGAGAATTTTTAGATTTTTTACCACCATGAATAAATTGATTTTCTAGGGTTTACTAGGTCGTAGAACACGGTAACAATATCAGAGATAACAAATTCAGAAAGCGTGGTCGTTTTGAATTTAATGAACGTTTTTCTAATTAAAACTTGACTTAATGACGTCATTTGACGTCATTTTTTAAATGACATCATTTGACATCAAATGACGCCAAATGACGTCAAATGACACTTTTAAAGATCTAAAAAAATGACATCATTTGACATCATTTGGCATCAAATGACGTTATTTGACGGTCCGTTACAAAACCTTTGCCATCACTGTATTATTTTAGATGAAGAGAATAATAAAAATTGAAAAAGAAATTAAAAAAATTGTACTTCCGGAAATGAATATGTTTTTTAGAAGAAAAATCTTCCAAAATGAAAAATTTTTCTGGAAAAGTCAAAAGACTTCACTATTACGTGCAAACAAGACTGAGTTTATCCTAGAGAAAGGGAAAGTGGTTAAAAATCAATACTGTCACCATTTGTAACGATTTTTAACAATCATGGGAGTATACCAGAAAAAGAGCTACAAAAGAGTATACATTTAAACGTTATTCAATTGGAAACTCTTTTTTCAAGAATAAGTTTTGTAAGCAATACTCTTTCGACGTAGCTATTTCTCTACTAGAGGACAATCAACGCTACATCCTTGACTTATTTTGGGTAATAAAAGGAAATGGACACGCCTTTTATACTTGTATTGAAAAAAAGACTGGCCGTATTCTTAACCCTGATCCTAATTTTACCATAAAAGATCGGGCCAAATGAAGTACATTAATGTATAACTCAACGATACACCAAAAGAGAGCAAGAGAAAATTTCAAAATATGCCTAAATGAAATAGAGTTTTTCTCAAAATGAAACGGAGAGAGAGAGAGATATATAAAATAAACGGTTTGTTAACCGCAATATTAAAGGCTCTGTCTCGGGTTTTTAAACTAGACAAAACAGTCAAGCTGTTAATTGATCTAAAAGGAATTTTTAGAAACACAAGGGATTTTTAAATTAGTTTGAAAATTTTTTTGAAGGAAAAGGATAATAATTCTATCATATCATATTAGTGGGGTTTAACTGAAAATACATATAATTATTATTAGGTCAAAAGCAATTTCTCATAAGTAGATTTTAACGTTGCTTATCAAACGCCTAAGACAATCGCTAGTTATTTCCCGTTTATATGATAAGTTTTTCGAATTTGAAATATTATAATTTTCTTTCAAAAAATTTAAAAACTTAAATCAATAAATCTAAAAATCATTTGTATTTCTAAATGTTCCCTATAGAACAATTAACAGCTTGATAATGGTAACCCCGTTTTACCGAAGCCTCGCAAATTTTTAATGAAGATTTTAACCGTAAAGAAATTTTCCGTTTTTATTTGATTTATATTTAAATTTTAGAGTTTTTTTCAGAATTTTGCATCGTTAAATTAGAATTTCTTTAGCCATACGACTCGAGAAGATAAAGAAACTTTGTCAACTTTTGAATGGATTCTCTCTTTTACCTAGCTATACTCTTGTATGTTTAAACTATTTTTATAAGCCAAAAAGCAAAAAAAAATTGACTTTTATTAAATTAAAGTTTTCTTAGTGTCTTCTTTCTTTGGATCAATATTTATTGTTTGACTTGAAATAAATAGTTTATTCGAGAAAAAATTGAGACTTTGAAATTAAATTAAAAAAAAAAATTAAAGTTACATTAAAAATTATTCAAAAAAATTAAACTAGTAATGATTATTTCTTTTTAGTTGTCTTTCGAGTTGTAGATTTAGCATGTTTTTTAGAATTCTTTGGCAATACTGAATCACTTGGTTTTCGTTTACTTGGACTTGAATGCTCTTCATCGATTAAAATCTCGTCTAATCGATTACTTGAACTTGATTTTGGATTTTGTTGAATTTCTTCCTCTTCCTCTGATAAATTCAATTCTCCGCTCTTTTTCTTATTTGGCTCAATATCGCTTTTACTTTTAAACATACTCAAAGCTTGTTTCATACGCTTACTTTGTCTAGCTAATGCAAGTGTTGTTTCGCAAGTGAAAAAATTTTCAATTGTTTTTTGAATATCTTTTTGATTCAAACGCTTAATTATTGGAAGTAGATCATCATCTATTTTTTTTACTGTCCAACCCATTTTATTGATCATAAATTTACGAATTGAATCCAATTCAGGCATTGACCAGGTGAACTCTTCAGTACTCGTATCGATATCTGGAGTTATGTAAGCATTGAAAACAACTTCAGAAGGAAAACTTTCGGATAATTCAAGTTTTAAAAGTGCTTTACGAATCTTTGAGATTGCTAGTTTTTCATTTTTTGCCTTTGCATGCCACTCTCTAAAAAAAAATTTTTAGTTTTGTAGCTCGATTAGAAAATTTTTTGAAAAAATTACTTGAAATTTTTTAGCTTCTCGATACCCTTCCCTTCAAATTCATTTAAAATCTCAACTGCTTTGACTATACCCACGTTCTCAACACCTACTGTATAATCACTTCCGACTAAGAGTGCTACATCAATCAAACTTTCTCGATCCAAACCTTAAAAGAAAAATATCCATTAAATGTTAGATACATAAATAAAAATCTTCTAGTAGGTTTTTTAGGTTGTTTCTAAATAACGGAACTGAGAATTTCAGGTATCTAAATTACGGAATCAGTCCTCCGGAACAAGAACCTAAACTACGGAACCGGAACTAACTTAATTACGGAACAAGGTATACAGAATCAAAAGAAAAAGTATTAAAATTTTTGTGTTAGCTTTTCTTAAATTTAACCCTCGTCTGCATATTTATAGAGTATCGAGACTTTGAAGACCACACTTTTAGAAAATATTTGTTCCCTTTGTCTTCATTTCTGCACTTCTGAGTCCAACTCGGACTCATGAGTCTCTGAAAATTTTTCATAAGACTCAGACTTGAGTCCGAGTCCTTCCAACTCTTGAGACTTGCACTCGAGTCTGAGTCTTATGCAAAGTAACGAGTCCCTATCTCTGGTTTTAACTAAGGTTTTATTTTGATTCCGTGTACCTTGTTCCGTAATTTAGTTAGTTTCGGTTCCGTAGTTTAGGTACTTGTTCTAGAGGGCTGATTCAGTATTTTAGGTACCTAAAATTCCGATTCCGTTTTTTTAAAGACTGAAGAAATGATGCTTCCTAACCCTCCCAATCGTGTTATAAAACTCACAAGAATTTCTCGCAAAATTTTTCAGGACAAAACTCGAAATTATTGAACCCTAAGTACCGTATTTCCTTGATGTTAAGTGTCTCTAAAATCCCCTAATCGATTGATTTAATCGTCAAATACGCCAAGCTAATGGCCTTTGATAAAAGGGGCGAAGTCAGAAGAGGTTCATCAAAAATAATCACTTCTTAATGTAATGCTTCAATGAAGTCTATTCACCAACAATTACAAATTTCGCACTAACTGGCCAAAATTTCAGACTTCGCCACTGTTTGACGATTAGAAGATGTTTGATGCATACCCAACAAGTCAGGAGGAATAGGTATGTGTAGACAAGATGAAATTTTGAGAGGGTCAGAGTTTTTAAAAAAGAAAAAATTTAGGCAATGTGATGATTCGTATCAAAAAACAATTGGATCAAATGGATCAAAATTTAAAATTATTTTTAAGGAATGAACAAGTTAACCAAATCTTTGCAGAGGTGTTTTACAGTGATAAGCATTAAAAAAGCCACTCTTAGAATGAGTTGTGCAAAACTCTGCAAACCTGCAAAATAAATTGCGTACTTAAAAAAACTCAAATACATGGATAATGATAGAAAATAACTAAGCAATTTATTTTTCAGGGTTGCAGAGTTTTGCAAAACTCATTCTAAGAGTGGCTTTTTTAATGCTTATCACTGTAAAACACCTCTGCAAAGATTTGATTAACTTGTTCACTCCTTAAAAATAATTTTAAATTTTGATCCATTTTATCCAAATGTTTTTTGATACGAATCATCACATTGCCTAAATTTAACTAAACGTACCAAGTTGAGATTTGATGACAGCATCCGAATAGAAATCAATAAATTGATTTGTTCCAAAAAAATTTTTGTAAACTCGCTTTGCGCCAAAGAGCCATGCGTCAGAGTCTTCTGTTATTGATCCATCTGTTTGATCCGTATAGTCCAGCTAAAATGAAAATTTATCAAGACAAAGCTACTGATTAAACTATGGGAATGTAATTACAAAAGCACATTGGGCTTCAGCTTCACCGGGACTATCTATATACGGGAGTCCAAAAAGACGTAACAAATGCTTTAAAAAAATAAAATTAGAACCCGAATTTAGTTAAGAATTGATTACAAAAATACTTTAGCATCATCAATTACATAACGTTCAATCGAATTAGACAGTCGATCATTTGCTTGTTTATCTTTAAGAAGTTGATTTGTTTCATGAATTAAATTTGAATTGTAAGATTGCAAATCTTCGACATTGTTTAAGTCGATTGAGGTTTGTGAGTCATTTAAAATATCCATTGTCTTTTGAACTTCCTGTGACTTGACAATATCTTGAATTTCTTCAACTTCCTCTTGAGATTGAAGTCCGATCTGATTAAGATCAATTATTTCCTTTAAGACATCGACTTCGTTCACTTGAACTTCAACAAAATCTACAACAAAATTAAAAGTTTTGTTGAAATTTTTGAGGATTTTTGATTTTTACCATCTTCTTCATCAGTTTCGTCATCGAATACTTCAGCTACTGGACTCTCTTTCACACTCTCAGACTTTTCAATCAAAATTTCAGCAGCATCCATTACCGCTTCCCTTTCAGGGACTGAAGTTGGTTGGATAACAACTGACTTTTCAATCACGGTTGTCTTTTCTGGGGTAGGTTTGTTGAATAAAATTGGAATGTCAATCACTGGCTCAGGTTCAACATCATTCTTTTCTTCTATTATTGAGTTCTCTTCCATCATGACATATTTTTCTTCAATTTGAGTCAACCCTTTAAAGTTCAAATCAGTGTCCGGTTCTTTTATTTCATCATCTCTAGGTACAAGTTCAATTTTATTGTCTTCGTTGAATTCGATTCGAAATACCGGTTCTGTTTGGACCTCTTGTTTGATATCAAAAGCGTAATCGAATTCCTCATCTTTGACATGTTTTTGGTTATGAATTTCCTCAAGAAGATTTTTAGCATTAAATTTATTGACAATTTTTTTAGTAAACAAAATTATTTCATTATCAGCTTCGGATGCTACTTTTTGATGATACACATCGGCAAAGTCAGTTCCACTGGCAAGTTCTGAGTTTATACTCTTTTTTAAATCGTTTATTTTGTTCGATACTTGACTCTTTTTTAACAATAAACTCATTTGATAGCTTGAAAAGTCGTTCGATTCCTTAACAAAAAAAATTATCTTCAAGGACTTTGGGACCCATTAAAAAGTTAATTACTTGAGGAAATTCTTCAAAGCTGTAACTCTTTTTTTCTTTAAGTCGTCTCTTGTGTTCATGTAACAAGTCAAATTTAATATCATCAGGTAGACTTTCGAATACATCCGGATCCATTTCGTCCAAGTCTACATATTCATAACCACCTTGTTCATTTTTGAGTATTTTATCATTGCTATCCTCTTCATCTTTAAGTTCATTAAAACTTAAACAGACATGAGTCGAGATTTTAATAGAAGAGTTTAACAAGAAATTACTTTGATCTTTCTGGTAAAATGAACAAATCATCAATGTCAACTCGATCTTTTTGACTTGAAACTGGATTCGAAGTTTTGTGTAAATTAGAAAGTTGTGCAGAACTTACACCTAGAACATTATTCAACAAATGTGCTTCAAGAAGATTCTTTTGAATCTTATCTTCAATATTTTTGGCCTTTTCAGCAGCTGCATTTCGTCGTCGTTGTCTCTCTTTTAAAACTCTTTGTTTAAGTTTAGGAACATTTGGTCCATCAAAAACAAAAATTGGTTTTATTTTAAAATATAATAATTTGCATATACGATTGTATAAGACTAATAAATGACCATTAGACGAGTTACGAACACCTTTAGTTGCTTGATGAAGCCAAATACTAATGTTTAAATATATCAGTTAAAGAAAATAAAATTTTAAAATTTTTTATTTTTTTTTTAAAAAAGGATATCAATTGCTAATTTTTTGCCTTCAAGACCTTGAAGTTTAGTCGGTCTACCGGTTGGTTGTAATAGTTGCCATAGACCTAAAACACCCATTTTGAGATTATTTTTATTAAATTTTCAATAAAAAAAAATGAAATTATGAAACCTTAAAGATTCTCGTTCATGATGTAATTCTTGATTATGACAGAACAAACTTAAAAAAATAATTAGAACTCTTAAAAACATGATCGATTTGAGGTCAAACTTGAAAAAGATTGTTTACAACGAAATGGGCGTAAAAGAAAAAATAATCAATTATAAATCTTGAATGAAATATTTAACTATTTTTGCTAAATCGAGTTTTATAAGGTCATCTTTTTTTAATCAATATCCCTTTTTAGCTTAAAGTCAAATTTAAAAAATATTTTTGTTCTAACTAATGAGGAGTTAAAAGCAATTTTTTTTTACTTTGAGATGAAAATAAAAAAGCTCGTTCCCAAGCAAACTAAAAAACACTTGATTGAAAAAAATTTATTTTAAGTAAATGAATTGAGATTTCAAAATAAATATAAGGTTCTGGTAATGCAAAACATCCACACTATCTAGGAAAGTAATTTTCGAACTCAAATTCGTAATCTACACATATGAAATCTAGGGAAGCCAATTTTTTAGGGAGTGTCCAACTTCGTTTTTTCATACCCTAGGGGTCTAAAGTATCAAGACATCTCAAAAATCATGCTTTACTCTTTTATTAACCCATCAATACCATATTATTTATGCATACTCGGAAAGAACACAACATTTTCTACAAGATAAACGTATTTATAATGATCCTTGAGTTAGTTGAAGTGTGCAAAATTAGGGAAAAACAGAAAATTTTACGTATTTTTTTACTTTTTTTGATATAACTTTTACAGTGTTTACCTCACGTCTATGAGCTATACAAATTCTAAAAATATTTTTTGTTTAAAATTTTTCCAAAAATTTTTCAGCGCCTAAAATCGACTGTTTACATGAACATGCTCTTAGTGAAGAGAAATATATTTATTTAGGTTTTCTTACGTAAGGATTACGGATTTTTGGTCAAAACTTAGGGATAGATATTTAGAAAATTATCCAGAAATTGATTATTTATGCACAGGTAATTGAAGTTATTTTGAGAATAATTTATTTTTAATTAGAAATTTCTGTTTATCACATTGGTCTGTTTTTATATCCTATTTCGAATGGGCTTAAAAGCACATTAAAAACGCATTTTCAGGAGGAAAAAATTCAAGTTCGAAAAGCCGAATGCAAAATAATGTAAAAATTCGTTTCTGAAAATTTTTTTTATGCGTTGTCGAAGATTTAAAAGTTGAACTGTCGCTTTTTAACCGGAAGTCTGTGTTTAAATAATTGTTTTTATATTTTTCAAAAAAATTGTAAAAATTATCTCTTGATCGGTCGAGTATCTATTTCACTTCCACCGAATTCTCTAAATTTTTAATGCATGATTTTGCGATTTTTTTGGTACAAGTACAGGTACGGTTATGATTATAGTACGGTAAGGCACATGTACGGCAACCCATTAATTCAGTGGAAGTGCAGTAAATACAAACCCTGGTTATCATATTGTTTAAATTTTTCTAAAATGAACTTTTGAATTTGGTCGCTCAGCATCACATGTCAAACTATTCAGAGATTCGGCAAACTTTTGGCTACTAGAGTGGTTTTCATTTTCCAAGAAGCAGTCCAGGCTTGAGCTTCTCGGATCTACAAGTCGGTTTCACTTGACGAGACCATTGATCTTAAGTACTTGAAGTTTGGTTTTCATCGTATTGATTTCTTCGCTAGAATGTTATTAAGCAGATGAATTTTCCCAAAAGATCCACTAGCCAAGTCAAGATCAAGGTAATCAATGATAAAGTTTCTTAAAGAGATATTGGAAATTCCAATGTTTTCAATTTATTTTAAAAGGCCAAAATTAAAAACTCAATGGCAGATCTTTAAATTTTCAATGGAATATTTGAATTCGTTGTAGTTCAATGTATTTTCAATGAAATTAGACTAATTTAGAATTCTACATTTAAAGAGGTTGGGATCTTTTTTAATTATCGTTTGCAAACAAAATTTAAAAATTTTAATTAGAGACTTTACATTAGTAAGTTGCCTCGAGTAACTGTCATGGATCATGTAAGAGAAATCATGTATAATTCATGTATAATTCTGCATGTGACCGAGAATTCTAAAAAATATAAAAAACGGAATTTTAAAAGTTTTTATTAATTGAATTTTTTTTTTATCACGCTCTAGATCATTTGAATTTTTAAAATTAAATTGTCAAGAATTCAAGTTTTAATTCGGTTTAATTAATTATCATTTGGGTTGAGTAATCAACTAGATCATAAAACAAGCTATTTAAGATTTAGCAAAAAAAAGTGTTCATAATTGCTTTAAGTAAGGAATTTTATGGGGTCTACATAATGTAATTAACATATAAGCCGGTCAAAATTATATTTATTTTGGAAAAAATTATTAAACTGAAAAAATAAAGTTCAATAAAGACACCTGATCCCGATTGAGCTCGTGAACGAACAGAAAAATTGATTATTCAACTTCAAAAAATAAAAATTTACAATGAGGTCTTAGCAATAAACCTGAATATAACGGGTTTTAGCGGAATTTCTGATTGGTTGACTTAAAAATAGCCAATCAAAAACTCCACTAAAACTAATCCGTATTTAGATTTAGTTCCATGTAACATAGAACGAGAATTTACGGTAACTTTTTTTGATTTTGTTAATTTAAAGTCCACCATCAGCTAGAGACTAAATATTTTTGTTCGTTACTATTACGCTTTAAGCTAAAAAACGCTACGAGTGATATAGTAGTTTTTTTTTCATTTCATTTTACACACACCAATAAGTTGTTTGATGTCTCTAAAAAATCCATTTTTTTCAAAGTTTAGTATTTTTCGCATTGTAACAGCTTAAAATTATCAAATAAATTTTAAAATTATCAAAACAAAACACTTTTTTTTTGAAATAATATTTTTTTTTAGAACAAACCAAAAAGAACAAATAACCGCTTTATTGTTTTAATTAGTGTTGGGAACAGGCCAGATGACCGACCATTTATTAAGTTGGCCGTGGCCGCTCCCGTGTAGACGGCCGGCCAAAAAATTTAAGGCCAAATAACGGCCATTTCAAGAAAAATTGGCCGGTCAAACTAAACGGCCGGCCAATATTTTCTTAGTTTAAATTTCATACGTATAAAAATTTTATAAGGTTCCGGCGATTCGAAACTTCCACACTATTAAAACTTTGATATCAGATTCGGAATCTGCGTCCCAAAAAAACTTTAAAAATGTATTTTTTTATTTTTCGAAAAAAGATTATTTTTTGACCCCCCTCCCCTAATTTTATAGAACAAAAGCAAGTTGGTCATCTTTTCTAACCAATATCTCAGCTATTTGACCATGAATCATTTAGTATGTACATATTTTCTGAAAGCGCATATTCCAATCTACAAGAAAATTTGTTTAATGTTTCGGGAAAAAAATAATGTGTGATTTAATCCTAGGAAAAGAGCGGGAAAATGTTCATAATTCAAGTTAAATCGAATCTCGTCCTTCAAAATAAAAAATTCCCCCCCCCCCCCCCCCCCTATTTATACTATAGATCCTGAAACTAGGCAAAATTCTGAACAAAATGTTGGGATTAGTTTAATGGTTTCGTTTTACTTTTTGTACACTAAATGCCGAAAAATTTCACAAAATTAAAAATCACTAAGACGAGGGAATTTGGAATTACTGACAAAAAAATCGTAATCCTTTGGTATGAAAATGGAACCTCAAAACTCAAAATATTTAAATTTTTTTTTGCGGAATTCCGCAGACATTTTACAATTTTTTTCCGCGAAATCGGTACGAAAAAAGTGGGTTTTCTGCCTTTTAGTCATTTAGATGCTAAGGTTCATTTTGACATGTTTAATAGAAAATCGTTTTAAGTTGATACCAGATTTTAAAATTCAGCTCCTAAAAAATCCGAGAACATTGGAGAATGTCAGTCGGTTAGTTCCGTTAAAATGATGCTAAAAACTGGTTTGAAGTCCTCCAATTGTCTGAGATCAAGTAAAACAGATTTTCCGCAAAGCGACTAAAAGACTTAAATTACTCTTTAGGGAACAATTTCGCGGAAATACTGCGGAATTCCACAAAAAAATTTAAAAATTGTATCCCTTAAAATTTTAATTCAAGTCAGTTAATTAATTTTAAGCAAACTACTTTATATTTTATAAAAAAGTCAACTTCGCAATTAAGAAAAGAGTTAGCTTTATCTTAGTCATTTGAAAATAGCTAGTCACCAAAAAAAATAAGCTCAGCAAATGAATAAACAAGCTTAATCATCATAATGAACTCATTTCGAAAATATGCTTATTTTATTCAAAACAAAACAAAAATAATTTCTATCAATTCTCTAAATACAGTTTGAAAAATTTATGCAGAAATAATTCATTTCAGTTAATTATTAAATGTATACATGACTAACGTGTGTGTGTGTGTATAGGTATTTTTATATTTCTCTATAAATATCAATTTCAACTATTGGAATTTAGAGTTATTTTCGTTTCTCTCTTTTTTTATTTGAAAAAAAAAATTTCCAAAAAAAAAATGGACGAAACATCTGAAATATTAACAGAATTGACCGTTAACAGCAAAAAAACAAGTCTCCTCGAAGCCATTTATGACCGGTACACAGACTTGGTCGATTTGAATGGTCAACACACATACTCATTGCATTACAAAGGCGATTCAATGATAAGAACTGGTCTAGCAACAAGAAAAACAAATAATAAATTAAAAGATGATGTTGTGAATGATAATGATGTTCAAATACTTGTAAAGACATCACCTAGAAAACCTGGTATGATTTTAAAATTAATTTTGTTTGAGAATTTTTTTTTTAATTTTAAAATTTTTTTTTCAAGTTTTTGCTTCAATGTGCGTTGTGTTAAGTGGTAAAAATTTAAATTCATGTGGAGATTGTCAAGATTTAGAAAATATTTGTAAAAATTTAATGGAATTGGATATATCGAATAATCGATTTGATGATTGGAACGAAGTAAATTGAATTCATATCCTTTAAAGCCTAATAGATTTGATTCTTTGTGTAGCATGTAAAAATCCATCTTATGGTGACTCAGAGAGAGAGATTCAATTCACGAGAGGGTTAAAAAAGGAAATTTAAAAATTCTGCACTATCTAAAAAAGTTATTTTTGACCTCAAATTTGTAATCTACCCATATGAAAACTTAGGAATACTTTTTTTTTAGGGAGTTGAAAAAAAATGATTTTTTTTAACCCAACGACCCAAAGCATCACAAAAAAACATGCTTTACTTTTTAACAGATATCTCAGTTATTTACCCATCAGGCACATATAAACTATATAAATTGTGATAGAAGATAAAATATACTTTAAAAAATTATTTTCAAGGATCATTGGATTCTTTAAAGCTTGCGACTTTTTGAAAAAAGAGAAAAATTTACCTCTTTTTTTTTACTATTTTTGAAGCTAAACCTTTGGGTGTTTTTAGCACAATGATGATTTATACCAAAATTTTGAGTAAAAAGTCATAAAAATCATTAAGATGAAGGATTTTGAACAATTTGACCAAAAATTCGTAATTCTCATGTAAATCGTTTTAATCATATTCACGACCTAATGGGGTGAAAGAAATTTTAGGAACGATTGTAAAGAGTTAGAATAAAACTTATCAATAGACAAAGACCTCTCAGCTTATAGATAATTCATTCTTCTACATGCCAATATATATTGTTTAGATATCATCCACATCAACAATGGTACAGACCCTGTCAGACTGATTTTGGGGTAAATGGATAAAAATGGGGAAATTATGTTAGAGACCTTTTCACCCAAAAGATATTTTAACATGCCAAAGGAAAATATATTATTAAGTAGCTAATTTTGCCCTCTTTCAAATAAACTATAAATAAGGGATATGAGTTATACTTTTTTTACCAGGAAAAACAAAAAAAAGGTGTACCATTTAAAAGTCATAAGTTGAACCAACTGATTATTTATTTTGCTAACTATTTATAGCTCAATTGAAAGAGGACATGATAAGCTACCTACTAATATGTTTACCTTTGACATGTTAAAATCTCTTTTGGGTGAAAAGTCCCTTATATAATTGCCCCAGTTTTATCCATTTACCTCAAATCACTTTGACAGAGTCTGTACCATTGCCATTATGAATAAGTACATAAACAAAACATATCGACTTGTAGAGAACAAAATTCTCTACAAGGATAAGGGTCAAAGTATACTTAATAAATAAATTTTAGATCTAAACTATCGCTAATTCTTAAAACTATTTTTATCGAAAACTACCTGTTCTATGGGCATTGTTCTAGACTTTAATAAGACTAGACAAAATAGTATGAAAGCCTTATCACCTCTTTAATAAGTTCACCTCAATGTACCGGATCTGTAAAACTTTGCATGCTACTAAAAAGAGTCAAGATGACCGTTAGAAGTCTTATATGAGTTCAATCAAGAATTTTCGTGCTTTATTGAATTTTAATTAATCCTTTTTCAGTTCGTTTGATTTTAAACCGAAATGAATGCCTCAGGCTTAAAATTTTCTAAAAATGAAAACACGCAACTTAAACATTTTTTATTCTTAAGATCCGAAACATGTTCAATTCATTGAAGAGACTTAAATTTTTGAACTTGACATCAAACAATCTATCAAAATTCGATCCAAATTCAGAACACACTGATGATGAGACACGAACTCAAGCAACTATTGAATACTTCAACACACAATGGCCTTTAAACGAGAACCAAAACCAATACGAAAACCTTAAAACATTAGTATTAAACGATTGTTTTGTCGATCTACGCATAATCGAATGTCTTTTGACCCGTTTATCCGGTCTAACTGAACTTCATTTATCCCGAAACACTTACAAACAAGTCACATTTACGAACACATTTCGTAAAGAATCGGTAAAAATCTTGTACATAAACAACAATTTATTGGACAATTGGAATGATGTATGTAAATTAGCTGTTTGTTTTCCGAACATTGAGCATTTTGTACTCAGCGAAAATCCCATTAAGGATTTTAATATTGACCTGACAAAGGACATAGAATTTTTTAACGGGTATGAGTTAACAAACACAAATTTATTCAAACACATGAGTATTCTAAACATAAACAAGATTAAAATTGACGAATGGTCAACTTTGGACAAACTCAAAGAGTTTCCAAGTCTTAAACACATTCGAATACACGAAATTCCATTGTTAGAGTATATCAAAACCGAAGAGGAGAGACACTCAATGTTAGTTGGTCATTTGGACAAAAATATAAATTATTTAAACGGTAGTATTATACCAGGCGAGTTTAAAGACGCTTGTGAAAGAAAGTATTTGAGACATTTTATGGATCAAGATGTAAAACCAGCTAGGTATTTTGAACTCGAAGCACAACACGGTAAAATAAATAGACTAGCTGATGTTAATTTAGGCATGGGTAACACAGTTTATATGAAAATAAAGTACAATGATAAAAGTGTTTATCAAAATGTTAAAATACGTCAAACAGTTGGTGAATTGAAAAAAAGTTTGGAAAACTTTGTGGGTGAACCATCAATTCGTTTTAGGATTTTTTACATTGACAAAGAAGCCGAAATTGCTTATGGACATGATGAATTGAAGTTGATGAAAACAAGTTTAATGTCACTTAAGCTCAAAGATGGTGATGAGTTTGACATTTGTTTGAAACCAATTTCACCTAAAAAACCAATCAGATAATTTAATAATTTATGTTACTTTTTTTTGTTGTTAAACTTTAGTAGTTTTAATTTATTTGATCAATAAACTTTTGTAAATTTAAATCTCTGCCTTTATTGTTAACCATAGGGGTATAAAAAAGTTATCTTAAACTTTATCAGTCTTAAGCTTGGTCTTGTAATAATTCAATTGCTCATTACACGAGTGAGGTAGCGCTCGAGTCAGCTGAGTCCACTATTTGTGAAAAGCTAATTAAGTGTACCTGTTATTTGAACAGAAAATTTATTTTTGTTCGGACCCCACATAAAGCCCTAATTTTTAATTAAAAAGTTTTCTCAGCCCATGGTTATCCCGGAAGTTTTTGGGTCTTCCGAGACGATACAGATTCGGGAGAAAAATTAAAGTTATGGGTCTTAAAGACATCATATAAGTATGATATCCACAATTTCTTGTTCACGAGACTGTTGTCTCTTAACGATTACATTTTAGTGATATTTGCTCATTCCATTCAAGAGTTATCGAATAAAATATTAAAATACCTTTTTTTGGTTTTTGGTTTGGTTTTGCCATGGCCATGATTTTTGAGCAATTCCTGCTGAACGCAACATCTTAATGTGATGACCTATAGAGCGTTTTAATTTTTGAGCCTATTTCATTCGAATGATGGGTCAAACTCATTTTCCCGAAGGGTATGGCTTTTTTGTCAAAATTTTTTTCGAACCAGTCTGGTTTAGAAATTTTTTTTATTTGTTACCCCTTGATCGTCTTTGATAAAAAAGGATTTTTAAAAGAAGGAAGTTCTAGAGGGCGTCACCAAGGCTGCTGGTTGATCCCTGACTCGCTAGCCTCATTCAGAAAAGCACTTTTTTTATACTTAATGTTCTAAGTGAACTTTTATGATGGCTGCCATTATTACCGACATGTTTTTAAAGGTATAATGACTAACTTTTGGAAAAAGCAGGTACTTATTGATTAAAATTTTAGTGATGTTACGTCATTTTTGAAAAAAAGACCTCACAGCAACAGCAGCAACCCAAAAAATATGCCAAGTAGAAGGTGAGAATGTCCTTAGTGTAAGAAAGGCACAAGCTTGATTTAATAAAGTTAACAGTGGTGATACTAGCCTTCGAAGGGGGATGGGATCTGGAAGACCAGTTAGTTTCGATCAGGACGCCCTGCGTACGGCCCCCGCCATAGTAGCATAGTAGAGAGCAACCCCCAGCATAGTACTCGCGAATAATCAAGTGACCTTAACACAGTCCACCATATTTCGCCACCTTAAGTTGATCAATAAAGTTTATAGACGCTGTCGAGTTGTTGTACACGATTTGACACCTTTTAATATTCAACGAAGTATCGAAATCTGTAGAAAACTAATTAAAAATTCTTTTGATGAATGGTTTTGAATTATGATGACAGAAACGGTTTTGTCTCTTTTTTTAACTTGCCAAAAATTCACTTCACTTTTTTTACGCGTGTATAAAAATCACTTTCGAATATTTTGTAAATTTTTAGCGCGAACTTTTTTTCATTTTTTCGGAAACCAGTGGTTCGATCCATCTCTACCATTCCTCCCAGTCGTTAAAAGAGGACGATTCACAAAGAAGATAACGTTTTGCATTCGGTGGATTTACCAAGAGGTAAAAAACTTTGAACTGGTACCTGATGGTCGTATGATAAATGCAAACCTTTATTGTAAACAATTAGAGAGAATGTATGCTTCACTTCTAGCAAAATACCATTCTTTGATCAACCGAAAGGTTGGTTTGTTTCTTCAAGATAACGCAAAACTGCGTACCACTCGAAAAACCATGGAAAAAATTGAAGAAATGGAAGGGATTGAACTTCTCCCTCATCCAGCATATAGTCCAGACATTTTCCCTTCTGAATATCATCTTTTACGCTCTATGGCTCATCTTTAGAAACCGGAATTTTACTAACCAAAACCAAGTAGAAGCCTGATGCCTTGAGTTATCGAGAGAGGAATCGAATGCTCAAGATGGCTAAAGACCATAGAGCATAATGGTGTATATTTTGGAAATTAGATATTTACCGTATATTAGTTTTCAAAATTAAAAAAAATTGTTTTTTTTTTGCATTTTTTCTACACAACTTTTGGTGAGCAACGAACCGTAAAACCAATTACAAGACAGCAAATTCTAGCAAGGTTTCCGAACTAAACGAAATTCTTGACTCTAGTTGCGGTATATAAATGGACAGATGAAGTAACCGTCTACTGGAGAATAATATATTATCCTATTTATGGACCTAAGAATTTTCAAAATTTTAAAAAATTTATTTAAAAAAAATTAACAGAACTAAAATTTTATGTTGTTTTCGACTTCCATTCATTTTCATCAACATCATAATCAACAAAATGTTTATTCAAAAAATACCATTGTCCACAGAATCCAATGTCAACTATACGACTTACAAACTTAAGTAGATTATTAGCCAAATTGAATATGTTATATTTGCTAGGGCAATGTAATTGAGTACACTGTTTTTCATAAGTATCATCAAATTCACTAAACTTTCTAGCCATAATTAAACTAAAAAAAACACATGATTTATATTCAATTAGACCCGAGTTTTCTAACTTGTTTATTTCGTTTAAATAAAATTCAGAACGTTTATTAAACGTACTACCGCACATGATTAACTCGTTCAAGTACTCTTTACGTTTGTCTTCGTAATCGATTTTAGTCGGTGAGGTTTTGTAAAATACGACCATTGAGGTCATTAATATACCGTAGCCTAGAGCTTTAAAAGGTTTGTCTTGAATTGATTTGTACGTGTCTTTACCGACTTCGGCATAATCAATACAAATTTGTTTTAAATAATTATATGCTTTACGTCGAAGAGTTTCTTTTGGTTCTGATTGATTGTTAGACGCTGCATTTCGCATGTTAATCGTGTTTTGAACATCTTCAATTCCGGTTTTGACAATAGTTCCAGCTTTAGGAACTGCTGGAGGTGTTGGATTTGAAGATTTTTTGAATGGATTTGACACGTATTTACCGACGCCTTTTACTTTTCCTTTTAAAAACCAGGACATTACAAAATTATTTTGTTTTTAATTTGAAAATTTTCAAAATTTTTTTGAAATATGTAAATTTTGTTGTTGTTTTTGTAGTTGTTTAATTTTAGGTAAAAAAAAAAAGTAATTGCAAAACTTAAATTATTTTTTATCAGAACAACAAACGCTTTTAATTCTTTAAACTGGTTTTTAGTTTTGAAAAAAAAACCTGCTTTTTCTTTTTTGTTTGAGCAAGTTTGAACTTTTTAGTCTGATAAGATCTCATAAATTTTTCTTTCGAATTTTTGGTATTTTGTGAAAGCAACATCCCTCATTTAAATGGTGTGGAGCTCACTATTCGAATTTTTTTAAAGATTTTTTTTGTTCTACTCAATGAGAGCTTAAAAATGAGCTCCCTTACTTGAGGACAAATAGGTTTAAAAGGGATTATTTTGCCTTTACACCAGAGCCGAATCCTCAGAACAGGAGCGGAAATCTGTTTTACAACAGACCAATTTATCAATTGATTTAACCATAACTTACAGCGTTAAATAGCCTTGTCCGAGTAGAATACGCCTAGGTTATGGCTTCAAGCTAAATCTAAATAGTTCTTAGCTCGGATGAGTGAACTATTTTTCTTGTAAAACATTATGATTAACCTACCCAATAGTATCGACTAATTGCCAGAAGACATGGTGTTAAGTTAAATCTAGAAGGGTTTTTAATCTTCTGCTTAGTCTAAAGCATTCATACTCTATTTTATAATGCAATAGAGTCGATGGTTTAAAAATAAAAGATCCATATAATTCAAAACTTCCGTGCTATCTGAATTTTACATTTTTAACATTTTTTTGTTGTAACAGCCTTTTTCACCATTATTAGCACCCAAACCCGATTTTCAAAAATACCGTAAAACGTTGCATACATACATTTCAAACAATGAATCCTTGCAGCTCCCGTCTAAATCAGGCAATTAGCTTAAAACATCCTATTTTGAATCTGTCTATATGCTCTCTATCATTTATGACCGATCCCAGAGGGTCCCGGCGAAAATTTTAGGGCCTAAAAATTTGAGATTAGACTGGGGTAGGATGCAAGGTTTTAGGGTACGGGACATTTCATAGCATCTCTATTTTCATCGCAAATTTTTTTCCATTCAAATAGCACTAACTTTATTGATGCATTTTGAATCATCAATGTCTGATGAAAGCGAGCCTCAAAGCGATGACGAAGACGATTCAGAAGACGACGATGACCTATACCAACTGTTAATCTTGGACCCAGTTGAATAGTCTCTCACTTGGTGAGATTGGATTATGACTGTGACAACACGAATCGGGAAAAAGCTAATTAGCAACGGGCATGCTTACACAAAAGAACGCGGCGCTAATACGTTAAGTAAAAGAAGGTGGAAATTTGAAAAGACACCGGTTTATCAGGGACGTGGTTTTAGTCTTGACTTTAAACTAACATTAACCGTAACTGTCAACCATCTCTTTTTTTTTACCTTGCTATGAAACATGCAATGAAATTTAGTTGCTATGAAAATATGATGCTATGAAACGTTACAGAGCTCTTTTTTTCGTCATCTTGTATACAATAAGGAATTCCTGATATTTGCTGAGAATCGTCTCTTGTTTAAGCAGATGCATATAGAAATATTGGTTATGCAGGTCTCCTAGGAGTAAATGTGATCTGGCGGAAAAATACACTTTTTTCACCATTTTCAAAGTATGTAATTTTTACTTCAATCATGGCCCCAGTGTCAATGTTAGCTTTTTAGCTTTCAGACAATATTTTCAAATTGGTAAACAGCACTAAAACGTTTAAATAAAGCAAAATGACATTTGGATGCAAAAAGCTGAGGGGTAAAGGAAAATTTTTCGCCCTGATGACAAATTCTGGTACTTAGAGTGTCTTTGTATTAGAGTTGAGTATATCTGGTTAACAATCTCTAAAACCTTTAGGAGGAATGGACTTCTTGTAGAAGGAATTGTTTGATTTTTTACTTGAAAACTTTTATTAAAAAAATAAACAAAAACTAAACAAAATCTAAATTCTAAAATTTAAAATAAACAAAAAAAATCTAATCTAAAATAACCAAATCACCGTTGGCTAAACCCAAAACTAATTCATTTGAATCGAAAATTTTTACAACTACAACGCCTACTTTTTGTTTTTTAAGCCTTTCATCTGATTTAGTCTTTTTTCTATCCCAAAGTCTCACAAAACCATTACCACTACAAGTTAAAAACTTGTTATCCTTACACATTTGTATACTCAACACCATTTCTTGAGAATGTTTCAACGTCGATAAACACTCACCACTCTCAATGTCCCAAATACACATCGTATAATCGTATGAACTACTAACAAACTCATTTGTATTACATTTTTCAATTGTCACGATACCTTTTTTATGTTTATCGTACACTTTTAAACACTCACCGGTTATAATATCAATAAGTTTTATACTACAGTCTTCGGACCCAGTAAGCACTGTTACTTGATCATTCATTTGTAAACAATTAACTGATTTTTTATGTTCGTTTACATTTTTAATCAGTTTATAATTGAAGATGCTCCATATTTTAATGAGTCCGTCATAATGTCCGGTAATTATCCTCTCGCCAATCAATTCCATAGACACGATCTCAGTTGTATTAATTTGATAAATTGACTCATCGTGTTCTTTAGACCAAAACTTTATCACACCGTTTGGCGAATAACTGACAATTTTATTATCTTCGGTGACCTTTAAACCATTGAAACCTTGTTCGTATTTGAATCGTCGAACAACTTGTTTGGTCAAAGGGTCAAAGATTTTAATTAAATTTTCCGATACGGTTACAATTTCTCCCGTGCTTAATTTTTCAATGGACAGAATTGAGTCGTCGTGTAAATTGTAGGTTAATTTTTCGACTAAATTAGGTAAACTAGGAGCTTCGGGTAACGGTTTCGGTTGTCTAACTTGAGGAGAACGATCGAAGTTAACTCGGCCAAAAAGTGGTTTGACAGTCTCTTCGTTAATTTGTCCGTAATTGTAGTCGTCTGCAGCTGATTTAGAGTTCTCGATTAATTCATCGATTTCACATCTTTTTTGTTCGAATTCACTAATTTTTTGATTCAATCGACTTATATTTTCGGTTAGCATGAACGATCGATTTTTTGGTTTTATTTCGATTGATTGTAATTGGTCAATAAATACATGGTATTGATTTACGTGTACGCGTTCCTTGCTTGTTGTTAATTTCGTTTTGTATTCGTTTTGAGTTTTTTGTACTTGTTGTATCAACTTCTGAGCGTACAATTCAATTTGATTTTGAAGCTCTAATTTATTGTCGATTATTTTTGATATGAAGTCTGTGAATATTTGATCGAGACTATAAGACAAATTGTTTTTTGAACTTGAAAAAATTTCACTTGATTCTTTGAAATTTTTGAGTCGTTCATTAAAATTTATGTGATCGACTTTAAGCTTGTTTTTTTCCATATTTAAACATGTCTTTTTATCGATTATGTGCTCAGAAACACATACGAAACATGCGAATTCAGGCGATTTAATACGCTTAATATGATCCATGCATATTTGAAAGCCGCACGGAAGACTTATGAGTCCCAAATCGTTCGAATGCTCTTTGGAGCAATGTTTGAATTCACAAAAAAATGACATTTTTTACAACAAAAAAAAAAATTTTATCTAAAAAAATTAACAATACTCAGAGATTAAGAATTTTTTGGACAAATTTATTCTTACAGTATAATTATTAGAATACACAAGATGAATGTAACACTAAATAGTTTATCCCTCTTTGTTTGAGAGAAACTAATAACAAAAAGGATTGAAAAAAAAATTAAAAATAAAAATTTGAACTTAAAAAACGCAATTTAATATTTATGCTAAGCCTTTGATAAGGCTGTAAACCTTCATGGTCTAATGTAAAGGTCGTGTATTTAACTTTTGGTTGAAAAAATATATTGTTGATTTGTAGAAAACAAGTTATGGTCAACGCTGTCAAAAGTTACTTGCCATTTGATGGCGCTTTGTCTAATCGAGGTTTAATATTGAAGAGAAATTAGCTCCAAAAAACACGGAAATCTAAGTACCGTGTTTAAGAATGCGCACATTAAAACCAGATTTGCCAGTTCTGCCGCATGCACCTACATATACCTTAATTTTCGATCAAATTTTCAAAAGAAGACTTTTTAAATACATAATGATCTTTAGGAAACACTTCAAAGTCCCTGTCTATCGTACACTGATGACTTGAAAATAACGGGAATTAAAAATAGAGATTCGGAAAGGTCAATAGAGCTTGAGAATGATTTGCGTATACTGACGGAATGGAGTAAAACATGGTCGATGGAGCTGAACTTAACAAAATGTAAAACAATGTATTTTGGTGGAAACCGACCTAAGCATGAATATGACATGATGGATGCGGATGGTTTGCATAGACTTAATGAAACGAGTCAGGAAAAAGACCTTGGGGTTTTCATGTCAAATGATCTAAAGTGGAACAAACAATGTTCGGTTGCTGCTGCGAAGGCGAACAGGGTTCTAGGTCAAGTTAAGAATTCGTTTTCATACCTTGAACGATATACAATTATCCCGCTGTATACGGCTCTGGTTAGACCTCACCTGGAGTATGCGGTAAGTACTTGGTGCCTTAGGTTAAAAACAGACATTAGTGTTCTCGAAAGGGTTCAACGAAGAGTGACAAAATTGGTGAACTCGATTGAAGCAAAACCATATGGAGAAAGACTCAAGATTTTGAAATTATTGAGCCTTGAAGAAAGACGTTAAGAGGTGATCTGATCCAAATGTTCAAAATAGTCCACAATATTGAAGAAATTAATTTGGTGAGAGGGGTAAACTATTCCAGGAGTCTGTCTCTCAATCTAAGAAGATCAAATGATAAAAGAAGTATGGAATAAACTATAGTCGAGCGCAGTGAATGCAAAGTCAGTCAATGCTTTTAAATCAATTGTTGATAAAGAGGTATTTGGAATGGTTCAAAGAAACGACTGCCACGGCTCTTTTAGGGCCAAACGCCAAAATATTTTAAAATTTTTCAAGTATTGTACTTGCACTCAGCTACGTGGGGCAAACTACCGCGGTCCCCCGTACCTCTAAATTTTGAGTTAGGCGACGCCGGAATTTAAAAACGTCGACCGCCTCAGTGATCGATTTTATTTACAAATAATCAAAACGAAATTGCCTAAATTATCAAATATGGATAATCACTATGGATAAGAGATACGGCTCATTTCCTCACACAGACCGAAACTTGCAATGACCAAGTCTTCTTTAAAAGAGTCGTAAACATTGAAATGTTCTTGACGGTACAGAATCAAATTGGAAAGACGTGCTGAGTGGTGTACCCTAAGGTTCTGTCATTAGGCAATTTTTATTTACTATTTTCATAAATGATTTACCAGATATCTTACACTATCTTGTTAAACTATTCGAAGACGATGGTAGGCTCTTAGCGATTATAAAAATACTTAAATGATTAAGCTTAAAAGAACATTCACAGCTTGGAATCTGTTTACATTCAAAATCTTGAACATGTATGTTAGACCCAATCTTGAATATGCGGATGTAGCTTGTAGTCCTTTCAAAAAGCAAGACTAAAGTTATAGAAATGACAAGATTAAAGTTATAGAAAGAGTGAAAAAACTTGCTACTAAATCTGTTCCAAGCATCGGTGACAAAAGCTATGAAGATCGACTAAGAGTCGACTAAGGTTTAACTACCCTTGGAGAACGTACTAAAAGGGAACAATATCAGAAATACAAATTCAAATAGCAGAGAAGTTTTGAATAAAATGAACCTTACCAAACAAACTTTTTATTGAAAAAAAGACGTACCGTATCATATCAAAACTTTTTTCAATAGAAGTGCTTGTAGAAATCGAAGCTCCTATTTGCCATTGATGCCAAATATAAAAAAAATCACATTCAAATCAAAAAGCTGAAAATGATCGGAAAGAATCGTAAGAGTTCTGATTTAGACTTTTTCAAATTATAAGAGAGAAATCCCTTAAATTATTTTTATTTTTATTTTAAAAGTGATTTATTTTAATTTTTGGTGTCCCAGCAAAGAGCTTCGAATTACGTACACAAGAAATTTGCGAACCACCAGACTCTATTTTCGACCCGTCCATGGTAGCTAGAGAACTAAAAAATCTAGATAAAAACAAATCCTTTGGTCTAGACGGTGTAACTCCCACAGTTCTCAAAGAATGTGCCGACGTATTGTCTGTCCCTCTCTCGTTGATCTTCAAAAAATCATACAATTATTCGTCCTTACCTACAATCTGGCTTAAAGCGAACATCACACCAATCTTCAAAAAAGGACAAAAAAATGACCCGTCAAACTATCGTCCAATTTCAATTACATCCGTCCCCTGTAAAATCATGGAGAGAATCATTAAGAATGAAATTGTCAAATTTCTCGAAAAAAACAAATTAGTTACAAAACATCAACATGGTTTCGTTGAATTCAAGTCGTGTATTACAAATCTACTCGAAACATTGGATGTTATAACCGAATGTTTAAATAGAGGGTTTGCTATTGATATTTTATTTATAGACTTCATCAAAGCTTTTGACTTAGTCCCACACCTCGAACTCATTTTAAAACTTAACGGGCACGGTATTACGGGGAAATTATTGAAGTGGCTCAAGGCGTTCCTCACAGACCGTAAACAAAGAGTGGTAATCGATGGTTCTGCTTCTGACTGGAGAGAAGTTCTAAGTGGTGTTCCACAAGGTAGTGTTCTAGGCCCACTTTTATTTATCATCTTTATAAATGACCTTCCTCTCGGTATATCAGTCCTATGTGAACTCTTTGCAGATGATAGTAAACTAATGAATGTCATACGAAACTCAAGCGACCGTGTAGAAATGCAAACTAATATAAACCGTATCCTAAATTGGACAATCGATTGGAAAATGGGATTAAACCTAAGCAAATGTGATGCATATTGGAAATCAAAAAATTCATCAAGATCATCATTACTCGTTCGAAATTAACGATTACAGCTATATTCTTCAAAATTCAAAATGTGAACGAGACTTGGGCATCTTAATTCAAGAAAATTTAAAATGGGACAAGCAAGTAGATAATGTTGTTTAAAAGCCAACGGTATTTTGAATAAGTTGAAGAATAGTTTTAAGAATTGGGACTTAAGAACCTTCAAAATCCTTTTCACAACTTATGTTCGTCCAATTTTAGAATACGGTGCCTCGGCCTGGTCTCCGTTCTTAAAAAAGGATATTAAAAAATGAGAAAAAATTCAACGTAGAGCAACCAAGCTTGTTCCCTTAATTAGAAACAAAAAATACGAAGAAAGATTGAGATTGCTTGGACTCTCTAGCCTAGAGGAGCGTCGGGAAAGAGGTGACCTAATACAGTTTTACAAATTCAGCAAAAACAACAACTCTATTGATTGGTTTCACCAACTCAATCAGCCTCCTAATTCAAGCTCATCCGGTCCAGCTGGCTAAGTCAAAATCAACTATACAGACAATTTGTTAGATCATGTCCAGTACGTCATAATTTTTTTTCAAATAGAATCGTTCCCTTATGGAATGTCTTGCCTGAAGAAGTCAAAAACTCAAAAACTGTGAACAGCTTCAAAAACAATTTAGATAATTTTAACAATGTCAAAACAAATATTTTTTAACTTATTTTCATCTGCCATAGCCTAGCACGTTAGTACTAGACTCCGCGGGATAAAACTCGTAGCAGATTAATTATAATAATAATAATAATAATAATAATAATAAAAAACATGCAAAATTAATATCTATTGGACAACAAAAAAAAGGATAATACCCAAATTGATGGTAGAAACGAGCATAATAAAACAACTGATGATAAAGAAGGTGAAATGAGTGTCGAAAACGAGAAACAAAAACAAACGGCTATAAATCGGAAGTCATGAAAAAATACCGTTAGTGGTATTTCTATTACAAATGTAAATACTCCATTCGAAGAAAATCAAAATGACTTGATTTCAAAAAGTAGAAACCCAAAGCAAAAGGCTTTGGATACCATTAATAAATTTTATGTAAAAAAAGGCAAAGATATCGAGACTGTAAATTCATGCTTAAGTAAATTAAAGTTTTTTTTTTATTGAATCTGTTTTCAATTTCACTTAGTATTTTAAGAACAAAAACAACCAACTTGAATATATCGAGGATATAGTATGTGAAGTAAGAATTTCTAAATTAATTTTAAAAAATTAAAACTTATCAATTTATATTATAAAAAGGTTGAAGAAATATTGGATCATTTTTATGATGGTAAAAAATTATATTATACAGTTAGATGGATTCCGGTGGGAAAAAAATATGTCAATAAGTATGTTTTAAATCAAAATTTTACAATCTTCTTTTCATTTATAGAAATTATTTAAGTACAAATGAAAGCGCATCACTACTCGATTGTCCAGATCTAATTACCAAATACAAAGAAAATTTCGATAAACAAGAAACAGCCTATGCCTTTATATTTTTTAAAAGAATTCTTAATAAACCTGTTTTTATGTTCCTTTACACTTTTTATAATGCTTAGGTAGTTTTATCTGCGATACAATGATGTATTCTTGTCTGAAATGAAAAAACGCTATTTTTATTGGCGATTTGTAACTCTAAAACCTAGAATCCTAGCTAAAAATGGACTATACATATATGTAGATCTCGTTGAGAGCTTTCGATTGATATATAAAAAATAGGGGATGAATACAACAACTATAGGGGGTATATGGGGATCCTTCAAGACTGAAAAGTGAAAAATCAGTTTTCTAACCCAACTTCACAGGATTTATAAATATGATATCATTTCGTGGCCCTTCATTTACTACCTTGTAAATAATTTCTTGCATAACTCACTTCGTTTGAAAGTTACACTTGGATGTATGCATACAATGCGACTCGAAATTTCGACGAGTACGAGTACGAGTCCGAGTAAATACTTTTACTCGTCTGAAAACTCGAGTAACGAGTAAATTTCGAGTAAATTTTGGAAAAAAGCATTAAGATTTCAGATTCCATATTAATTGAATAATTTTATTATAGTAATTGAGATCGAGAAATTCGAAAATCAAGTCAAAAATACTAAAAGTGTTTTAGAAAAAAAATTAATTCGACTGTTTCCCAATAGTCTCATACTAGATTTTTTCAAAAACCAACGCGACTTTGATTTGACTATCAAACTTATCAAGCTGCCATAATACAATAATACGATTAATATCAAGATAAGAAGAGTCATGATATGATATATTTATAGCAACATTTTGACAATTCGCAGAAAAAATTTGTGAAGGGCCTGAACTGTATCCAATATAATTTATATCAAGCTGAAACAGCTCAGAGAGTTACTGACCCAGCATGAAGTGGCTGAAATTTTTTAGTGGATGTGCGTACGAAATTTTTAAGAAAAATAAAAAAATATTTAAAAGCCTTTTTTTTTAATAGGCAAGAAAACAAAACGCTTTACTGATATTATGCATCTTCATCAGGGACGACCAAAAGTTGCTTTTTTTCAAACTTTAAGTGCTGAAATAGTTGCTAAGGCTTTTTGAAAGGTGTTTGATGTTCTTTCTATAAATCATAATTTAGGTTGAAGGTAACAAAAATGGTTTCCAAAGGAGCCTTTTTGTTTGTCTTGATTGTTCTAGAAATTATTCGAGTAACTTTTGGGCGTCCCTGATCTTCATACGGTTTTTAATTTATTACGGAAATATTTAAAAATTTTTGGATGTCCCAACTCTAAAGTTCAGATTGATTGTAAGAATTAGAAAAGATCATGACTTAAAATTTATATTTTTTAATGATCATTTACGCTGTATGAAACACGATGACTAAAAATTCATAGGTAATGTTGACTAGACTTAATTAACTTTTCAAATTATTTGGAAAACTCAAAAAAACTCTTCACATTGCAGAGACAACCAAGCATTTTCCATTTACGATACTTAAATGTTATTTTGTTAGATCGAAAACCTTTTTAAAAACTTAAAAAAAAACAACTAAGGAGTTGGTATCTATTTTAGCTTAATTATTTAAAGCTTAAAAAAAAAACATTGATTTACTTACCGTAAATCCTTGTATACTCTCCGAACTTAATCTCAAGCATGGATTAAGTTTATTGCTGTACTGCAAGCATTTTAAGTTGCAGGGGTAGCATGCAAAGTTACCGATTTCTTAATAACACATATTCAGGAAGATTTTAGAAATGTGTTCGAAATTAAAATGGCTAATTTTAAACTGAATCGTTGTAAGAAAAAAACTAATTTTGGGTATCATAACAAGGTTCAGACCATTTATATTTATTTCTTATCATCATATGTTCCCACTGAATTAGATTATTTTAAATTAAATGAAAGTCAGTACTGAAAACTTAAAATTACTTTAGACAAGTTAAGGACTTTATATAGATCAACTAATAGTACGTTTAACTAACTAATTTTTTATAGAAAACGGAATTTTAGAATAGGACTACAAAGAATATAGTATTCAGACCTCAAAAAAGAACTAAAACTAGATAAATTTCTAGAAATTATTTTTAAGAATTACTATAGACTAGAGAAATTTCAAACACGAAGACCATTAAATTCTAAAAAAAATCATGTTTATCAAATTTATATTATAAAGCTTATAAAAAAATATCTCTTTAAAAAAAATTAAAATTTAATCAAATTATAGCGGCAAATATTTCGAAAAAGATGGAGTTATTTTTAAAATTTCAAATAAACTTAAAACTAATCTTATCTGTATTTTTTTTAGAATATATTTTGTTATAAACCATTAAACATCACATTTTTGGTACCTCACAAGCCAAAAATTCATCAAAAAATAGCAGGAAAACGAATTTAATTATGCTTTCTTGTGATATGGGATTTCATTAAATCTTACTATAACAGCGTTTTTGACTTGATTTTCGAATTTCTCGATCTCAATTACTATAATAAAATTATTCAATTAATATGTAATCTGAAATCTTAATGCTTTTTTTCAAAATTTACTCGAAATTTACTCGTTACTCGAGTTTTCAGACGAGTAAAAGTATTTACTCGGACTCGTACTCGTACTCGTCGAAATTTCGAGTCGCATTGTATGGATGTATGTTTTTCAAGGGTCCAAAAAATTGGGTATATCTGTTTTTCAAATTCTAAAATGGCGTCAACCGTTTTTGAACACCAGTTACAAGCTAATAAAGTTTCGAAACCGCTAGTGATTTTTGTGAATCTTTCTTTACGTTCAAAAATTTTCTAAAAGATTCGATTGTATTACATTTCGTTCTGACTTCCCTCGTACAGTACGGCTGGTGAAAAAAGGCGTGCCGTACTTTACCAAAAATTCGACTGATTCGTGTGGTCTCCCAAAGTTTTGGTACGGTACTGTACGATGAAGGGTAAGTCTTTTTTTCACTAGCCGTACTGTATCATTATTTGTTTTATTTTTTGATTTGAGAATGTAACACTTATCCGAGCTCCTCTTAGAATGAAAACTAATCCCTCGTTAAGTTTTGAATCGAAACAAAAATCTCAATAATTTTTGATAAATTTGTCAACTTACATGAGCCAAGGATGGACACATTTGATGTACAAAATTGATCTAACTTTAAAAGTTCTGTTTTTTTTGAACACCGAATAACTTACGATTACTGGAAAAAAAATTTTCGTAAAAATTGACAAGTGAGGGTTAATCATAATTTTCTTATGGTAAAATCAATAGAGAACATACAAACGTTTACAAATTTCGATCGAAATAAGTCTTGCGCGTAAGAATTTATCGAATAGTTTTGTCTTTGTGTCAATGATCGGAAAAATTTATTAAAAGTTCAAAATTTTTTGGTCTCGAGCAAAATTCTAAGACAAGTTGTTTAGACAAAAATTTCAAATTTCAAGAAATTATTTTTAAAAATTTCAATTTTTTGAAGGACTAGATTTTGACTTGTTTCAGTGTATTTGTTTGTATGCTTCAAACTAGGATTTCTTTCAACTTATGTTTCAATCTCTTTCAATTTGAGCCAATAAAAAAACATTATTTTTTCGAGACATTTTATTTCTTCATTATTCATTATTCTAGTCTTTTCTTAACTTTATTTTGCACCATCACTTAAACCAAAATAATAAAATTTTTTTCAAGTAAAAACATTTTTTTTCTTCTAATTATTCACTCACAAGACTCGTTGAACAAAATGACTGAAGAAAGACTCGAGGAAATAATCACACAAACGTAAGGCTCTTCCACAAATGACACCCATTTAACATACTTTTATAATATTTTACTAAAGCATGGACACTAATGGAGTTGTCGGAGCAATGATAATTGACTCAGACGGTCTATGTCTTTCTTGTAAGTCGTCTTCTTTTTATTAGCAACAAAAACATTCATGCACAAGTTTTCTTTTGAAAAAAAAATTTAGAATTTTTTTAAAAAAGAAATGAATCGTCTTGCAAGACTTGAAAAATTTTGTGAAAAAATAGGAGTCTTTGATTTTAGAACGTGTAATTTAGGACCTTATGGATTCGCTTTGATTAACCAGATTAAAAACGAATGGCTCAAATTCAGTCTCAACAAATTCAAAAATCATTTTCTAATCGAGAATTTGAATATTCTGGATAAGAGTTCGAAAAACTTTGATCTTAAATTATATGTTGATAAACTCGAGGGTTTGTGTGTTAAAAACGAACCCATCGGTTTGGTGAACATTCACGACTCGCCAAGAACTGACAGTCTTCTCTTCAGAAATAAACAATTCCAAACAAACTTGAACTTTGTTTATTTAAACCCAAACGACTCGAATGATTTGTTTACAACATGGCAGAGGGAGAGACTTCAATGGTGGTCTAAAGTAACCCATTACCCCGAGCATTTGTTAATCGATAAACCCCACTTGGTCTATCATTACAATGACACTGAAGTCAAAAATCGAATCGAAACAGTCTCGAGTTCAAGCGTCAATGATTTTAAGAATTTTGTAGACTTACCAAACTTGAAGCATTTGGTCATCTCAGAGACCAGTGTCGAAACCATTTTGGAAAATATTCTAATCGATTCAGTCCAATTTCCAGACGATTTAAAACTAAACGAAAATTTGTCAAAGTATGATATCAAAATGAGGGATAAGGTCTATTTTAACATAGACTTTCGTCTAGCTCCTTACAAAATATGTCTTTTATACTCACCGGAATCGGTCAATGTCAAAGACTTAGCATACGATTTTAAAAATATTTTCTATCTTAAAACTAAACATAACATTTTGTTGTACGAAATTAAAAGCGACGAGTCCGATTTGGAAGAAAAGTATGATCATTTAGACCTAATGGGTGTACCTTACAGTGTTTATTTACCAAATAGTGTAACAAAGGATGGTTTTTGTCGATTGAGAAATAGAGATACAACTTTGAGTGAAGAGACTCATTTAAATTTAGTTATAAAACAGTTTAATTCTATTTTGAATGCTTTAAATTATTGAAGAAAATTGAATGTTTTTGTTTTTTTTAGTTTAATTTTTGTTTTTTTTTTAATTTTTGAAATTTTTATTTAAAGCAAGAGGAAAGACTGATACTCTTCTTGGTGGACCAATCACTGAATTAACTGCATTGGCTTCAAAGTTGTGTAATAGTGACAATCCATCGATTGTTTTAGAAACAGATAGTTGGTAAGCATTCATTTTTTTTTGAAGATAAATACCGTAAATATTTGTTTTTTAACGCGGCACTAAAATCCCGAAAATTTGGTTTTTAATGCCTACCAAACTTGATTTTTTCTGTCAAATTATTTTCTCATTTTATTAATTTTGGGTCAAAGAAGCTTCACGAATAGAAAAAGATTTGTATGAAGATTTTTTTGAAGCACTAAAACCAAATTTTCGGGGTTTTAGTGCCGCGTTAAAAAACAAATATTTACGGTATATTGTAAGACGATGTAATGGAATGAAATTTATTTTCTAAGTATACTTTGACCCTTTTCCTTTTAGAAAATATTGTACTCTACAAGCCGATATATTTTGTTTATGTACTTATTCATACTGGCTATTGTACAGACCCTGTCAAAGTGATTTTGGGATAAATGGATAAAAATTGGGCAATTATTTAAGGAACTTGTTCACTCAAAAGAGATTTTAGCATGTCAAAGGTAAACATATTAGTATGTAGCTTATCATGTCCTCTTTTAAATGAACTATAAATAGTTAGCAAAATAAATAATCAGTTGGTTTAACGTATGATTTAAAAATGGTATAACTTTTTTTTGTTTTTTTCTGGTAAAAAAAGCATGGTCCAGAAAATATGTTCATAAACTTTATTCTTATATTTCATATTCCTTATTTATAGTTCATTTGAAAGAGGGTTAAATGAGCTACTTACTGATATATTTCCCTTTGACATGTTAAAATCTCTTTTGGGTGAAAAAGGTTTCATAATTTCCCCATTTTTATCGATTTACCCCAAAACCACTCTGACAGGATCTGTAGCATAGTCAATATGAATAAGTAAATAAACAAAATATATTGGCTTGCAGAGGAATGAATTATCTATAAGCTGAGGGGTGTTTGTCTATCGATAAGCTCTATTCTAACTCTATACAATCGTTCCGAAAAATTCTATCACCCCATTGGGCCGTCTTGCAATATAAATAAGTGGCATATCCTGTTCTCTTTAAAATGAACTATAAATTATTAAGTAGTAGTAGTAGTAGTAGTGTTGAGACTGCAGTATAGATATCTATACTAACGCCTTTCGGCATTTAGCTCTATTCGTTCCATACCAAACACTTCTATGTCGATACCCGCTTTGAAGCCATTAACTGTTTCTGCATTGACAACACTTTGCGGCAAAACATTCCACTTTGAGACCACTCTGTTCGTCAAAAAGTTATATCTTGATGTTGCTTGTTTGCAAATTTCTCTCTCTAGTTTCATGTCATGTTTTCTTCTTAGGTTCAGCTTCAAACTTGTGGCCAAGTTCACTCCTTTCACTAGGTTAATCTTTTCATGTCGGTTGATTATTTTGAACAATTGGATAAGGTCCCCTCTTGTTCTACGATTTTCTAAATTCATTAAGCCTAAGGCCAGAAGCCTTTCTTGATACGGTAGAAGTGGTTAGAGAACAGGGCAAGCTATCCCGTTTTCATTCATATTAAGATAAACATTTTTTGATCGGGCTAAAAAATCGAAATTTTAACCTTATCAAGCCGCTTTTACAGTAAGATGCAGAGGTGCTCTTTTTAAAGATTTAAGAACTCATGACTGGAAAAAGATATTATTAATCTAAAGATATGAACTGAAAGCTAAACAGTTGTCACTGACACTGGGACCATGATTACATTTTGATTAACTTTTTTGTATAGTGTTTCAAGTCATACAAATCCGGTATTTCCCAATGCTCATTAATTTTACGTTTGTGGGATACATGAATCAAATTTTTAAAACTCTTATCACCTGGGAATTTTTCTTTAAACCATCATTGATACTTTTTCAAAATCAGAAAACAATAAAAGATATTTAAAAAGATTCTTTCAGATTCGTAAGCAGCATTCTTGATTACTTTTGTCTAAGTATTCATCAATCTTGGTCTTATTTTAGTTCAGTTTATGACTTTGGTCAAAGTTGCAATACCTTGACGATTGTTCAGAATATTTCATTCACAGAATTAGACTGGTTTAACTGAATTTTTCAGACCTTTCACACTATAGACGAATCTCTTGGAGATAATTTTACTGTAATTAAGGACCATTTCAGTCTTTTTTTGAGCAACTTTATAAGAAATTATGAATCTTGAGCTACGCATAATATTTTAATATGCATCAAAAATAGCAAACTAATGAATAAATGGGTTAATTTCATGGTTCAGAAAATTTTTTAAACACATTGTTTTTAAAATATTTAAAAAAAAAGGCAAGTTGAGCTAATTTCTCTAGGGCATGAAACGACCTTTTTTTTATGATGATGCAATTTACACATTTTTCATTTACCACTGCATTCAATCAGTCCCTAATCAAGTTAGGACATTCTAAAGAATGACAAGCCATTTGACCAAGTGTTTATTGCAACTGTGGGAAATTAAAATTCAACAATGAATCAATCAAAAATAATTTTTTTTTTTTTCAAAGTAATTTGCTGATCAAGCGTGAAGGATCAATAACAGCAGCAGTATACAAACAAGTTTCTTAAACAATTGTTTATGTTAATCATGAAGAAATAAAATTTTTATTGTAATATTAATTCTATTTTAATTTATTTACTAAAGATGAATAAAAAATTGGTTACGTCTACTTTTTTTTTTTTGAAGAGGTGTTCATAGATCTCTGTTAATTTATAAAAAAAAAATATTTATTTAAAAAATTTGACCCTAAACAAAAATATTTTTCATAAAATATTCAATATTCTTGATTATCATCATCGACCTTATTATTTTCATCATAATCCTCGACTATAATCTTAATACCATGATCATTTAAATCCGAAACTTTATTCTTTGTTTCATCGATTTCTTCAACAAACCCTTTATTTTCAACACTACGACCACTTAATTGAATATCATTTCCTAAATTTTCATCATCCGAGCTACTTTTTGATATTTTTCTAAGTCTTCGTATCAATTCGGCAACTACTGAACCACGTTCGGGATTTTTTTTTGTACTCAAATGAGGCGGGTTTATAAGATCGTTTATGACTTTAATAACTTCTTGATCCATTTTAACGTTATAATAATTATTTGAATTTTCAATTAAAGATGCTTTTTTGAGTGCTTCATTGACAAGTTCTATAGGTACTTTATTTTCATCGGGTAACTGAAAATCGTGAATTGTTTTTTTCATGTTCAAATTAAATTGACTATTACGTTGTCGTTTGAATTTATCAACGATATCTTCTCTTAGTTTTCGCTCTTGTTTCGAATCGTTGTTGAGGATTAGAAAATTTTCTAAAATTTCAACATTCTTTGCCACACGACGTCGTTTGTATTTTTTACGTAGTGTAAATGCACATGACAAAATGGCCGATGTGACTAGGATTAGAATAACAACACACAAGAACGGTGCTGATGATAATATTAAAATTTTCAAAAATGATTTGTCGTTAAGTTCATGGTTTCGATTTTCCCAGAATTGTAACAATTTAGAAACTTTTGGATTGACGGTAGTAATCGGGTCACTTGACATCATTTTTGTTACATCAAAAAAAAAAAAATTTTAAACAAAATAATAATTTGCTTTAGAGGTTCTAATTGCTTTCACTCGTTGATTTTTTTATTAATTTCAAAGGTAAATTTCCAAAGGTGTATGTTTATTTCAACAACAAACAAAAATTATTAATTTGATTTTTTTATAGATGGCTTGCTGTAGATACTTGTTTTTTTTATTTTTTCTATTTATAACCTGGTTTCAAATTGTAAATAGCACACATGTTGATTTATCAAGGGGTAAGACTTTGAAAAAATTTAAACTCCCCGGAACTTATTTTACATTGTTTCATGAAGGGTTTGGTAGTGAAATTGATTGGATGACAATGGAAGATGCATTTTCAGGTGAAGATCAAAAACCATTTTTTATTCTCATTCATAAAACATGGTGTGGTGCATGTCAAAGTAAGTCTATTCAACAAAACCCCTTATAGGTTTTATTAAAACATTTTTTTTTGAAAGATTTAAAAGAGAGCTTGAAAGAGTCTTTCAAGTTCAAAGAGCTGAGTGAATATTTTTACATGATAAATTTAGAAGTAAGCTAAATCATAAATTTATTAGAAAATTTAAACTTTTGATTTAGGATGATGAAGAACCAAAAGAAGAGATGTACTCTCCAGATGGTAGTTATATACCTCGTTTGTTATTTTTGGATCATAATAAAAATGTTAGAGACGAGCTTATAAATGAACATGGTAATCCTAAGTATAAATATTTTTATTCAGCAGCTGATCAAGGTAAGATATTACTTGAATTACCAAAACCATGTCCATTTATAATAAAATTTAAAAGTTATTCAAAGCGAGTTAAAGGGCTAATTACAGTAAATCTTGCGAAAATGTAGCATTTGCGTTCAGAACGCTCTTTAAAAACAGCTTCGTTCTCGTTCTAAACATTTACCAAAAGGATCCGTCCCTTATTCAAGATTCACTGTAATCAGTTTTATGAGGTTTCATGTTGTCAGAAAATACTGTTGGTTACGTTTAAAACATCTTCTAAGCTTCTGATAATCGACCGGACAAAAGCAATCTGGTTTAATAACAATATCGTGCTCCTTGACACTAAACTCGATATCACCATCAGTGTTTACACAGTTACGTGAAACAGACATAGCAAGCTCTTTAGCTTCTTTTTTTAACTTTGGTTTCAATTGAGCACATTCTGGTATATCTTGTAAAACAGCTTTACGAGATTCCATTTTTACAACTTTCTCAAATATTTCAAAAACCGACATTAAGTTGAATTTTGTTCGGTTCGTAAAAAACGTGAAAATGACTTTCTTCGCTCCCATCTTTAATGTCAATACCAAAATAAAACGGATCGTCGTCAGCCAATGAATCCAAATCTAGTTTGTCGAGTTGCTTATCAGTAACAAAGTCTTCAAGACCATCAATACTATTAATATCTCCATTTTTTAATCTACGGTACTTTAAATAGCTTTGAATCTGTGTTAAATTCGGTTTTGTGGCGTCGTTGTGATGGTTCAATAAGATCTCTTGGTAAATTGAGAATGGTCTCGATATGTTTCGATAAATAAAGTCCTCGATTATCAATTTGAATTTTTTGGTTATACCGCTTGTTTTTAAAGAATCAACTTCGATCATGTCTTCAACAATTTCAATTGGTTTATGAATATTGCACCCCGAAATTATGATTTTATTGGTTGTTGAACATTCATTTATCAGATACCGGGTAGCACAGTCTTCTTTACAAGTGCAACGAGGATAAGATACTTTCATGACATGACCATCTTGATTCACTTGACATATCTGACATTTATTTTTATTCGAATAGTTACCCTTTGTCTTTGGAAACTGTCGAAAAAAGAACTCAAGTTCTACTTTGGATGCTAAAGTAGTCATAAAAACCCATTCAATTTTTTTTTTCATTCTTTTTGAATTTTTTTTACTTAATTTTTTCATTCAAAATTAATTTATGTGTTTTTATCCATTCAAAGAAAAAAAAATGTAACATGCAAAATTTTATGTGTTTTTTCTCTGCTCAAGAAAATAAATTAGAGACTTTATGTTTATGTGGTGTTTTAAAAAATTATCATTTTTTATGTTTTTTTCTACCTCGTTCCCTTTTTCAGCGCCTCGAAAATCGAATTTTTACATGAATATGCTCTTAAATAAGAGAGAGTTTGCATACATAAGGAATACGAATTTTAGGTCAAAAATTTCAAAATCCCTTAACAGAGTGATTTTAGATTTTTCTGACCTTTTTGGTCCTTAATTTTCAATTTATGTTTTATTTTTTACTAACATTAACCCTTATCCGTCGAAAACTGGGTCAAAAATGACCCAGTATTCTGTTAACGACTAAAATGGGTCAATTTTGACCCCAGCAAAAATTGATTTTTTTTATATACGTTAAATGCTAAAATCGGGTCAAAAATGACCCGATACTACGTTACCGGCTGAAATGGGTCATTTTTGACCCAAGCAAAATTTGTATGAATTTTTTTATGATAATTAACGTTTAATTATTCTTTGAGTGTATTTTTTTAACAATCTTAATCGTTGTTTACTTTGTCGGCGTAATATCAAACTTATTTTCTAATCAATAGTTAATTGATCAGTTTCTCAAAACAATTACTGATAAAATTTTTAACAAAAAAGAAATAATAAACAAACCTTGTTCTCAATTTTTATATTTTTAACCGAAATTGTTCAAAAGCTTACGCTGATAACGAAAGTCGGCACCATTAGGAGATTTTGGAGAGTTAATACGATCAGTTCACATAAAACATAAGAGTAAAATCAATAATTTTCATAACTATGTATTGAAAAAAAATTCATTGGGTCATTTTTGACCCATTTCAGTCTTTAAGCGAAAAAATAAATTAAAAAAAAATTCGGGTCAAAATTGACCCATTTGCGCATTTAAATTGAAATTTTATATTTCCGACGGATAAGGGTTAAAACCAACAAATTGTCCAGAATTTTATCTTTTTCAAGAATTTGTATAAATCATAGACGTGATGTAAACACTGTAGAAGTTATATCAAAAAAAGTAAAAAAGGGGTGAAATTTGTTATTTTTCCCTAAATTTGCACTCTTCCAATAACCCAGACATCCTTGATATTACGTTATTCTTATAGTAAAATTTACGTTCTTTCTGAATATGTATAAATTATATGGGGTTGATGGGTTAATAAAAAAGTTCAAGGTTAGAAAGTAAAGTATGGTTTTTGAGCGGTCTTGACAGTTTATACCCCTAGGGTTTGAAAGAATTAAAAAATTGGCTTTCCTAGGTTTTCTTTTCAAAAATACTTTTTACAAAAAAACAATTAAAAAAATAATTTACTCAAAGATGAAGTGAGGTATTTTCATACTAAGTAGAGTAAATGAAGAGCTACAAAATAGTATCATATTTGCTGAAGTTGTTTTGATTCCAAAATTAACATTTGGACCCTTATACACACCCCACCCCCATAGGAGTTGTATACACCCATTTTAAAAGAAAGGACTCTGCTTTCAGCTGGTGCCAAATTTGATGAGAGAAAATATTGATTTTAAAACAGTCAAATTTACGGAAATAATAGGTAGTTCTTCATGTGGTAAAATTACAAGTCAGCTGAATACTGAAAATTCTTGCAAGGTATCCCTCAACTTGTAAAAACTCAATTTTACAGTTAAGTTAACTGTAATGGCAATAACATATTTCTTCTATTTTCTATTGAAAGGAATTACAGTTAGCCTGTGATTTCTATACGAACTAAAGAGATATACGGATAAAAGTGGAAACGGATTAACGAGGGTTGACTGTACAGTCTTTCTTTGATATTGTTTTTAAGGTATCCTTAAAATAGTATTTTCATCACTAGGCATACTAAAAAAATACCTTAACTAGTTATTTGAAAAAAAAAACGATTTTTCTTTACATAATAATGTTTATAAAAATAAACATAAAAAATTTGAATAATGCAAAAAATTGTATGACTCTTGAATTTTAATGGGACTGGTTTTGAGACCTCGAACAACAAAATTAAATTTTTTTTAGTCATAAAATCAATGGAAAAAGCAATAGAAGTCTTGTACGATGAAATCGAAAATGACGAAAATGAAGAAAATGACTACGAAGACTTAGAACACTTAACACCAGACGAAGCTGTCATGGAAGATTTATTAAATGCTACTGGAAACGAAACAACAGAAGAAAACACACATGATGAATTTTAAATTTTTTTGTTTTTCATGACTTAGACAATTATTTGTATGAAAGTGTAATCTCAATAAATTTTTTTTTTTAAAAGATAACATTTGTTTTTAATAACTATCATCTGATTGAAATTATCATCAAATTTTCATCTTGATTTAAAATTCAAGATTTTCTTTAAACAAAATTTTACTGTAAACTTTTCATTTTTTTTTGTTACAGCCTCTCAATGGATACAATATTCAATTACATACGAGGTGACGAGTATCCAAATCACCCAACGTCTCGTAATCACAAAATATCTCATTTATACGTATCCTTCAAACTATTTTTAAACTACTTATCCAAAATATTTAAACATTTATTTCCGTCTTTTTTATCCGCATCTACATTCCTATTCATATTTTTACTTATTGATGTAGTTCTCCTTGAGTTAATTGTATACAGAGTTGGTCTGTTTGGTGGTCGGTATTTTAAAGTCCTATCTGGTCGTGATCTAAACGCTTTTTGGCCTCTTGCATTCACATCTATTGCTTACATAATTGTTAATGCTTTTATGAAATCGGTTAAAGATTACATAACTGATTTGTTGAGTATAGTATGGCGTAAGTACATTACGTGTCGTTTACATGACTGTTATTTTATGAGCAAAAATTTTTATTATTTACAATATAAAACGAATAATGACAATGATAAGTTGAATATTCTGGTCGATGATAATGTCAAAATTTTGGGAAGTAACCGTCGACCTTTGGTTAATTCAATTGAGCCTATACTCAATGATTTGAACGTGCCTTCTACTAATTTTGAAAGTAAACAACCGGAAAATTTAGTCCTCGATAATCCTGATCAACGAATAACCCAAGATGTTAAAAGTCTTTGTACTAGTATTGCTAATATTGTTCCTTTGATATTAATTTCACCGTTTGTGATAGGATGGTATGGTTATCAGGTAGGCTAAAAAAATCTAACTTTAAAATATAATTATAATCGCCATTTTGTTTTTAAGACTTATAAAAATGTTGGGTACTCTGGACCATTGGCAGTGGTGGTTTATTTTATAGTATGGTCAATTATAAATGGTCCATTGACATTTCCAATTGCTAGAGTTATTTATAAACAAGATAAAATTGAAGGCGATTTCAGGTTCAAGCATATGAATTTGAGAATTAACTCTGAGTCCATAGCATTCTATGACTCGAGTAAAAATGAACTTGATCAAATGAATGGTGCTTTAGACAATCTTTTAAGTAAGCAAATTAACAAATCTTTTCGATTCGGCGGCCATCCCTAAAACACGGACACCGATTGTCGGATCCGGAATTTTGGGGCCCTGAAAAACGGACACGGAAATTGCCTGTCAATGAAAAATTTCAATTGAAATCGAAAAAACTTTTTTTGAAAAAGGACTTAGCCAGGAATAGCTTGTAAAATATCATCTTCTCTGAGAACTCGGGTCTAAAAATTGACCATCCATCAAAAGTACAATGTAACTGTAATACAGTCGACTCGCTTTAATCCGAACATTTTCGGAGGCATAAAATTGAATTCGGATAAAATGATTCGGACTAAACGCTTAAATTTACATGAATCGAGACCTGAATAGGAGACAAATTTTAACCAAACTGGTAAAAATTTCCGATTAAAGCGAGTCGACTGTAGCATCTGTAAGATCGACCCACCGTCTTAAAGCTCACCAAAAACTTTACAAACCTTATTGGTTGTTCGTAATTTTTAAATTTGCAACTATGTAAAATATAAATTAAGAAATTTAGAGCCCAAAAGAACATTATACTTGTTTTGACTGTAATTTAGAATTTAAAAACCCAATCCGTATTTTAGTAGAAAAGGATTCGTGTCCGTACTTATTTATTTCATTTGGTCCGAGTCCGTAGTTTAGGAGTCAAAAGTCCAGATTGTAGACCTTATTTATAGTCATTTCAGGTGGATTTAAATTACAATTGCTTCAAAGATGTTAGCTTTCAGTTTATTAGGTATATTCACTGCAATCTGCATGTTAATTGATTGATAATATGTACAAACTATCCTCTACAAACGTAGCGAATTAACCGAGATAGTACTCAAAATATGCAAATATGCAACTTCGCATGTTTATACTCAACCCGAGTCGTGCATTATGTCAAGAGATGATTGCACTCTCTCCCATGCAGAGATCGAACCGAAGGCGTTTCATCTTAGAGATAGATATTTCATCGGTCCACGAATTCAGCTTCAGTATAATAAAAAAAGTAGCATCTGGGATTTATCGAATCGTCTCTATATTAAGCAGCTACTTGAAAATATACAATTGAACTGAAAAATGCGTATTTTTTGATCGTTTTCACTTAAGTATGGATTTTTTGCCTTCTATTTTGGGGGTGAGGATTGAATAAACATAAAAAAAGATTAAAATACATAAATAAAGTGAGTCCCACATAAATTATTTTTTTTAGAAAGTTAGAGACCTAGCAGTGGGAATAAACATAAAATTCTGGTCTATTCAGATCACCTAAAAGTTTAAGTTATCTTTAGAATTTATTTTGAGAAAATTTTATTTTAAAAAGTTAAAGTTTGAATAAATGCAGCTGACAATATCAAAATTCATGGCTCAAAAGAATCCCAAAATTTTAAAACTTAAAATCTTTCATAAATTAAGTTTTCAATTTGACTTTTAAATTTAAAAGATTGCTCAAAGATTATAGCATCTTTTAAGTTTCAAAATTGACGATTTCCTTTTTAGAAGGCTCTTTGACTTTTATCTAAAGATTTCCTTCATGAAAAGTCAAAGGTTTTCTAATTTCTAAAACTTAAATAAAAATTTAAAAATTTTGCTTTATGCCCTATCATCAAAAAAAAAATTAAAGTGCAGGAAATTCAAAACTTCCGTGCTATATAAATTTCTAATTTTTGACTTTAAATTCGTAATCTACGACCTTTAAAACCCCAAAAAATGATTTTTTTCATGGGGGTAAAAAGTTAAAAATTTTGCCCCTACCCCACGGCTTTTTGCAGCCTTACGAAAACCCTCCTTTATTAAACATTCAAGAACTCATGATTGGTAAAAGCTATTTTCAATCTGAAGATATCGTCGGATAGCTAAAGAGCTCCGATTTACGCACCGATAAGCAGACGAAAAGTGACATAAAAAACAAAAACCCTAACGAGAATTTCGATTTTTTGGTCAAAAAGTGAAAATTTCGTCATCTTTAGGGTTTTTGTTTTTTATGTCACTTTTCGTCTGCTTTTTTAAATGAAATAAAGCTAAAAATGAAAAAAGTAAAACCATAGATTTGTTCCAAATTTTGTCTAGTTTATTTTTTGGAAAAAATTAGAGGGGTCATAAGTGACCCCTGGGACTAGATGTGATTTGACTGAAAAATCGACCCTTTTTCCGCTGTTTTCGCCCATGTTTGACTTGTAGAATTTTTTTTTCGTTCCGATTTTAATCGGTGCGTAAATCGGAGCTCTTTAGCTATCCGACTAGGGTTACACTTCGAATAAGCAATAATCGAATATTTTTGCAAAAAAGTGTCTCGGAATCTAATTTTATTTTTCGATTATTTCCTTTTTTTTATTTTTCATTCAATCAAAATTAGTTAATTCTAAACAAAAATCTTGAAATAAAAGTTAATTTTTCTCTTTTCAGTTATATTTTTCCGTAAATTTACAGAAAAATTCGAAAATTATTTTTATTCTTCGACTAAATTCCACTTTCGAATTACAAATTTTAATTTAGCGTAAATAATGACACAAATCATTCATAGAACATTAGCTCCTTGCTTAATATTGTTCTTCAAAGGTTAACTTGTCCATCAGGTATCATATTTAGCCCTAAAAAGGCCAAATTTTAGACAGTTAATCGATTAGTTTTGTATGATTTCTTTCCGAAATAGAATTTTTGAAAAATGAAATTTAAAGTAGTCATCATAAGAAAAAATTTATTTCGAATGATGGAAAACTAAAACTAGCTGAATCAATTAAATATCGAAATATCGGAATAAAAAAACATCTTCGAATATCTTTTGATTGAGAAAAAAACTTATCGAATAGCAAAATTATTTTCCGAAACTTTGAAACCTATACGAAGTGTAACCCTATATCCGACGATATCTTCAGATTGAAAATAGCTTTTACCAATCATGAGTTCTTGAATGTTTAATAAAGGAGGGTTTTCGTAAGGCTGCAAAAAGCCGTGGGGTAGGGGCAAAACTTTTAACTTTTTACCCCCATGAAAAAAATCATTTTTTGGGGTTTTAAAGGTCGTAGATTACGAATTTAAAGTCAAAAATTAGAAATTTAGATAGCACGGAAGTTTTGAATTTCCTGCACTTTATGTGTTAATTTTAGGCGTTCACTTTTTTTATGTTTTTTTAATCCTCACCCCTATTTTGGCTTCAACGTCATCTAGGGCTTTTTAGCTTTCTGGCCATATCTCTATGTTGTCTAGAACTGGTATTAAAGCAGAGGAGTAACATTTTTTAATAACCCAATGAAAAAAAATTATTTACTTGGGGTACTAAATTACGAATATTCAGTGGTTAATTCATCTAAAGTATCGACTTTTTCTTAAGCCTGAACCTTTAGATCATTTCCTCGTTCTTTCAATATTCTGTCGGGCTTAGTTATGTCTCATTGCAGCTAGATCTTGACAGTGATTACCCACCTCCAAGCAGGAGTGGTTTCTTTAAACTACAGTGACCAAAAAAGTCGATTTATCTGTTCTGTTTGGTCACGTTCAAACCAGTACATCTCCAAAAAAAATTTATTTTCATTGATTTCACAATTCATGTAGAACGAGATCACAATATCATGTGACTTTCTCAACCTTAAGTCGATTTTCTTTATTATTACATCAATCAACTTTAATACTTAAACTTTTATTCTAGAAATATCTTATCGACGAAACTGGAAAGAACTAATTCTCAAAGTATTCATAAATACAAGTCAATATTTTGGTGGTATAATGGCATATTTAGTCCTAGCAATTCCAATTTTTACCCATGTATATGACGATCTAACGCCAACAGACTTGGGTCAGTTGATAAGCAACTATTCTTTTAAATGTCAATATTTGATATATTTATTCACACGTTTATACGATATATTAAACGAAATATCAAGCATTGTAGGAAACACTAAACGTGTTGGTGAACTTATTGATAGAATGAATTCAAATATAATAGAACAATCTAAATTCGAACCGAAAATTGTGAACCCGAATACAGAAGATTTATGTTTTAAAATAGACGGAATGACTGTTCGAATTCCCGATAACCGTAAAATCTTGATAAAAAACTTGAATTTTACATTCAAAAAAAATCAGAATGTTTTAATAAGTGGTCGATCCGGTTGTGGTAAAACATCATTGTTTAGATGTATTAAAAGTTTATGGAACTCATACACGGGTCAAATTTGTTTCTATCACGAACCTAAAGATATTTTCTTTTTGCCACAAAATTCTTATTTTACATCCGGCTCTCTATTGGAACAAATCACTTATCCATCATGTCACATTCTAACTGATAGTGAAGTTCTTAAAAGTGTATATGAATGGTTAAGCGTGTTTGGACTTGATTATTTATTGGAAAAAGTAAATTCAGATCTAACAAATACACCTGATTTTAATTGGTCATGTGTTCTCTCAGCGGGTAAGTTGAGTTTTCAAAATGGCGAAACGAGTTGAAAATTAATTTTTTTAATTTTAAGGTGAGAAACAACGATTGTCATTTTTGAGGGTTTTGTATCATAAACCAAAGTATGCTTTGTTAGATGAGTTTACATCATCAGTTGATCAAGAAACAGAAGCTCTAATGTACGATTATTTAAATCGTATAGAGTGTACATTTATGAGTATAGCTCATAGAGATACTGTTAGAAAGTTTCATCAAATTGAGTTGAAATTTTTAAATGATTCAAATTATGAAATATTAAGTCTTTTTTAAGTCTCCAAAGGTCTCTTAATTTGTTTTATTATTAAATAGCCCAGTTTTAATGATCAGAATTTTTATTAATTTAAAATAAAAGAGGATTTAAAATGTTATTTTATAGTTATCAAAAAATCAAAATAAATATTTTTTAAAAAAAATTATTTGCCTTTTTTACGACTTTTATATCGAAAATTATAAATAATACTGGGGATAAATAATACTGGGGTGAAGTTTTTGGCCGAGTATAATTTGTCAACAATAAAATTATCAACTGTATACTTTGTCAACAATTAGTTTTTTAACAGTAAATTTTATCAATTAGTTTTTTATTTTAACTGTATAATTTATCAACAAATAGAAAAAATTATTTTGATAGAATTAGTATAATCTGTCAACTTTTTACAATCTTTATCTTAGGTATGTTAATGAAATTATTCAGTGAGACTCTCAGGGACATCCAAAAGTTGCTCGAGAAAACTCTGAATCTATCGGAAACAACCAACTAATCACTTAATGAAATTATTTTTATCATTTCCTACCAAAACTATCATTTGACAAGGCACAGTTACCAACTTTCAAGAAGTTTGAGTAGCTTTTATATTGAAAAAAACTTGTGGGCATCTATTATGATTAGTTGCTGAACAAACATTTTATTTTAACACTAAAATTTTACGAAGCTGTGTAAGCTAATTGAAATTACTTCTGATATTCTCAAATTTGGTTAGTTTTGATTTGTGTTATGCACTATTAATGAGTACAAAAAAAGGACCAAAGGGATCTATATCAAGCCCAATTTTCATTAAAAATGCCTTATCTTGATCCCATTTCTTATCAATATTTTATTTAAAATGTCCCTTCAATTTAGGAAATATCCTTTTAGACTTTGAGCGACAGCTTAGTTAGCACTATTGGAAAAAACTGCTGTTTTATTAATATCAATGGATAGACCGAGAACGATGATGACTGAAAGGGAACACACGTCGAAGCTTATGACGAGAAAAAGCAAAGACATTTAACTAACTGTTTACAATACCAATGTTTTACGGCTATGTAACGTTTTGTTCTAGTGCCATGTTTTACCGAACACCCATCCATCTATACGATAACAGCTTCAAGTCTTAGTTCATTGCTATCGATATGCATGAATTTTTTCCATTTATCTATAAGTTAAAATGTTGACAAAATGTACTTTCTTTTTTTTTCCTTAATAAAAAATTAGTTGACAAAATATACTGTTTTCTGTTTATTCTGTTGACAATTTAGTATTTTATTCAATTATTGAAAAAATAATTGTTGACAAAATATACAGTTGATAAATCAATAGTTGACAATTTAGTTTCGCCCGAAGTTTTTACATGAATTAATTAATTAAGTGAATTAGTTAATAAATAATTCAATAAAAAAAAATTTTTATTCACTTTTTTTTTCTTAAGGAAATATTGAGTTATTATTGAATAAGACAATGAATGTTATTGTTTAAGTGAATTAATTGGAATAACTTTTATTGAATAGAATAAAAAAAGAAGCAAAGACATTTAATTGAATAAAAAAAAACACAAGTAAAATGGGGATGTCAAAAATTGTCATAAAAAAAAAAAAGTCATAAAAAAAAAAGACAAAAATTGTCATAAGAAAATTGTCAGAGTAAAAAATTGTCATCTATGACAATACTACTAAAGAAATACCGCAACAAATTTTATTGGTTAAACCATATTTGTTTATTTTTTTTTTATTTTATTTTAAAAAAAGAATAGAAAAAAATTACAGAATCATATAAGTAAAAAATAAGAAAAAAATTACCGAAACAGATAAGTAAAAAATAAGTGTAATTTCAAATTAAGTCAACACAAATTTCAGTAAATTTAGGGATATAATTTTCGATTAAATAATGAGAAAACAAATACAAATTATAATTTTTTATAATATCACAAAATTCTCCCCTTATTCTGTGTTGATCGAAAACTAATTTACCCGGATCTATGTCCATTGCTAAAGCAAGAGAATAGCCAAGAGCAAATAAGCCACAATCTTTTGTACCTTGTTGTTTAGATACATTTACGTTAATAATATTAAAAAATCTGGAACCACCAGAAAGCATTTTCAACGCTGGCTTTATAAAATTAATATAATATTCTGGATTGTTCATACTGTCATAAAGAAACCAGTTATTAAACCCATCATCCAAATCAACATAACTCGGGTTATAATTTGAAACAACGACCCAGTGGTCACCAGCATGTAAAACTTGGACAAATAAAGATTCCCTGAGTTTTTCGGGATTAAAGGGAGCATTTGGGAGTACATAATAGTCAGGCATATACAGGCCGGACAATTTATATTGCGCAAAAATTAAATTCTGGAATTCAGTTATATGAAAATTGTTCAACCATTCGGAATCATTCAGTTGTAAAATTATCATTGATATTGGAATCCGCTCATGTTTACTCGCTAGGCGTACTTCTAAAAATTGAATATCGCCATCGTCATCCAATTTTGCTCTTTTTGGTTCGTTTGTTTGTTCAATTTCGACTGGTTGACTTTTTATTAAATGTTGACTTGTGTACACTTGTAACGCATTGAATAAGTCTTGACGTACGGGTTGATCTTTAACGATGAAGTTGTTGTAGATGTGTATTTGCGTTTTCAAGGTAGTGAACATTTCCGGTGAAAAGCGATTGAGTTGTTGTTGTAATTGAGGCTTGGTCGCGATATTGAAATTAATAAAATCGATTCGATCCATAAACTCTTCTTTTTTAAGCGGATTATCGAAAACAATTTTTCTTTTTCGTTTCTTGCCCGTTTCTTCGTGTTCATCTTTGTCGTCGTTGTCGAGATCGAATTTGATTTTAACTGTTTCGTAAGGATCAACAATATGACAAGCAAGTTTTTCGAAATACTGTTCGAAAGTGATTATATTTTTTGTGTACTGATCTTTTAGTCTTGTAAAGATATCTTCTTTTTTTTCTTCTTTGGCAGTTGTTTAGGCTCCTCGACTGGATTACGTTCGGTGTTAAAAAATCTGTTACACGTTTCTGTTTCAGATTTCTTGATCATGTTGATAAATGTTAATACATTGTTTGATGTTGCTGCTGGTATTTTTGAGAGTTTTGCGTGATACCCCTCGAGATGATTGTTTGTACGCGGTCCATCGTTTCCAAAATGATTCCAAGTAAAACCGTATTTACCTTGTAACCAATTCTTGACGAAATATTTGATAAACTTAGCTATGTCAGCATCAAAATCTACTGGTATTGTATCCAAAATGTTATTCCATCCACTGATTACATCATTTAATGGAACCATCGAAAGCGCTCCAAATTTTCGAAACCAGGTTTTGAATTGAAAGTTTTCGTAGTACAATGATCTTTTATGACAAAGTTCAAATAAGTACCGTATAAGAGCTTGGTTATAGTGAAACCAACATCCCAACATTTTTGTATTTTCAAAAACTATGGTAATGGCTTGCATCATTGCGAGTTCAAAGTCACATAGTGTCTCTTCGAGTTTTAGACCGTTGTTGTCGGAGTTGAAAATTTTTTTGAATTGGACGAGGGCTTCGACGTACGTTTCACGCTCTTTGTTCTGAAGAAGTATGTATCCCGATGGAAACATTTGATTTTGGTAGTATCCATGGATCGAAAATATTTGAAGGAAATGAGTTGGACACGTTTTGAATGTACCACCAAACTGCCATCGCTTCGAATTGCTTAGAATTCTGATACCAATTGGTGACATAAATATTAAAATTCGATTGGAATTGTTCTTGTTATCGAATTGAAGGAATTGTTGATTGTTGATATTGGCGTAAAGCTCGTTTATTTGTATATCGTCTGTTGTTTTCGGATTGACAGGCTTCGATAGCCTTCGATGATAGCTTAGAGCCGATTTTTTTTCGGCGAACGGTAGCCAACTGACCGCAACTTCTTCGTACGAGTACTTTGCTATAAGTCGTTGATATTGTTGGTTGTAGGCGTCTCTCAATGATATCTCGTGATTATTTTTAACCACTTGGCAGCACTCTTTAAAATATAACATAGAGTCGATCATACAGTCAGTTAATCGTCTGTGATAGTGTTCGACATTGTTGTTTTCCATTGTTACCGGATTGAATAACGCACCACATGTTCGATTTACACATCTATACCAATCAGACTTCTTTTCGTTTTTTTGGTACCGTTGATATTGGTAAATTAGTTGCTTGTTCTCATTGTCAACGTAGGTGATGTCCATATTGGAATGGTTGTTTAAGTTTTAAGTTTTGATAAGGTGTTTTAAGATTAACAAATTTTGGTGTATTAATCAATTGAATCATTTTGTTTATATATGTTATAATTGAGTATTATTTATTAGTTAATTAATTAATATTTTTTTGATTACTTCATATTTCATGTTGCCTATCTTTATATTACTTCTTTTTTAAAAGACTTCATATTCCTTATTTATTTTATCTTTTTTTTTCAGAAATTTAACCAATCACTTACTGACAATCAGAAATATTTAATTGGTTTGACATTTTTTTGATGACAATATTTTTTTTACTATTCTATGACAATTTGTTATGACAAATTTTACCCCTTTGTTTTATGACAATTTTTATCCATTCCAGTAAAATATTGAATAAAAAACAAAGCTAAGTAAAGATAAAAAAGTGAGTTATTTTAGTTGATAAAAAAAAGTGAATTAACGTTAATTGACTAATTTAAGTTCAAACTCTTTTTAACATTTCGGATCTAATGATATCCAATTGAGCAAGAGAGTTTTTAGCAGCGAAGTTTAGATTAGTTTTCGATTGCATTAAAATTATCAAATATTGACACACATAAACACCGCAGTTATGATTATCCAACGACTTTTGTAACGAAATATTTTCTATACATCTAAGTCGCCACTCAGAATTGATGTTTTTAAGTCTTGAGTACTCTTTCCAATTTTCGAAGGCTTCCGACACATTTGATATTTGATCTATCGGTTGCTTTGTAAACTACTGCATTCGAGTGTTTCAATTTGATCGGAATACTTTCATGTTTTTCAAGGTACGGTTCTATGAACTGGAGAAATTTACCACGAATATGGTATTTGGCTTTGTTCGCCTGGTCAACGCTAATTTTTTGAGTGACTTTTTCCACGTCGGTTAAAAATATGGATATCACGTACTGGCGCATTTTTTTAAATTAAGTTAATTAATTTTACTCAAGTTTTTTATTCAAGTTTTTTTTGGTGTCTTCAGTTTGTAAGAGTATCAATATTTATAACCTGGAAAGAGTTTCACTTATTCCCTTATGTTCTTAGCGCTTCCATGCAAATATTTTTAATCATGAGTTATATAGCAAGATGTGTATAAGTGGTTTAAAAATCACACATTCTCTATAATTAAAATTTCAATTTAATCCAGGTAAAATATAGTTAGTCAATAAGAAAATTAAACAAAGACATTAATTGTAATATCTTATTAGTCAATACGATAATTTAACAAAGACATTAATTGTTTAATATTTTTATTTTTTTATTTCAATTTTTTTTCATTGTTTGCGTAAAAAAAAATTGAGTTAGATTTTTTTTTATTGAATATCTTTTTTAACTAATTCAATTTTTTTTTAACTCACGTTAAAACTTCACCCCAGTGAAAATTATTTTGATTCTTTTATGTTTTCTTGAAAAGTTGCGAATTATGGAAAGTCTCGAATGATCTAGAAAAGAAGGTAAACAGTTGCGACGGTGTAGCTCAGGATATTCGTCTAGATCGAGTAACAAACAAAGAAGTCTAAGGTTCGCTCATGCACTTTTTGACCGAAATCCTTAAACATGAGAATAATTCCTTCAATTTTAAATTACATCCGGATGTAATTTCTCCATTTTATTTTCAACTTTACAATAAACTCTAAATTTTCGTGATATAACCCCCCCCCCCCATTCTTAACAATAAATACCCTGTATATTTTCCAGAGAAACCAGAAGCCAGAGAAATTGGCTAAAAACATAGTCTAAAGTTATTCTAAAAAGGATACAGACTTAAAGAAACTGGGAAAATAATGATCGGTACCTCGGCATTGGTTAGGTTATAATTTTAAGAGTGATATCTGATGTCATTCGATGAATTAATAGTCTCTAAACCATTAACGATTTTTAAAAATTGTATTGAATCAACCATTCTTCTTCTTGTATCTAGCGACATATTATTCATTCTTGATAATAGTTCATCGTATAATAAGAACTTCATACGCTTATAATTTACTCAATTAGCCGTTTCACTAGTGATATGTAAAGAAGTTTAACAACATTTACATGAGGAAATTTATAATTTGTATAAGGTTTTATTATTATTTTTTTATTGAATTTTTTGCTCTACAAGCTAAGTAAAGCCCATGTAACGTAAAAGCTCGAGTTTTAGGACATGTCAGATATAGCGAACTGAGAAAAATGTTCCTAACTTTTTACATGAAAAAACATGTCGTACATAAAGGATATCCCTTTTTTCAACATGTCCTATGACTCGAGCTTTTACGTTAATTCAAAAAAAAACGCGCTATCTGAATTTTCGATTTCTCACAATATAACTGTGACCTTGACAAACTCCAGAAAATATTTTTTTAACTCGGGTAAAAGATTATAAATTTAATAACTAACTTTATGCTGTATGCAGGGCATGTTGAAGTTCATGTTCATGTTCACATGCTCAAAATTAAAAATGAAATTTTTTCTTAAAAATTCAAGTTCAAACAAATTTTTTTTTATAAATTTTAAGTTAGCATCGGATGCTAAATGATTAGAATAAGAAAAAATTAGTTAATTAAACATTATTGATCCTCTATTGACTATTTTCTCATTTTATTTTTATTTTTTTTTATCTTCAAGACAAATAAAATTACATTATTTTAAAGTGTATATGTAATGAAAATTTTAAATTAAAAAAATTTTAAATTTTTTTATAAGTTGCACAATTTTAAATTTTAAAATTCTCTTTACATATACACTTTAAAATAATGTAAATATATTTGTCCTGTAAGCAAAAAAAATCTTAAGAAAGAAAATTCAATAGAAGATCAATAATGTGTAATTAACTAATTTTTTCTTATTCAAATCATTTAGCATCCGATGCTAACTTAAAATTTATAAAAAAAAATTTGTTTGAACTTGAATTTTTAAGAAAAAATTTCATTTTTAATTTTGAGCATGTGAACATGAACATGAACTTCAACATGCCGTATGCAGCCTAATACCAAGGAGCTATATTTAAATATTTAAGTACTCATTATTGAAAAAACCTATAATTGCATTGAAGACATGGTCTGAAAATCTATCATTGACGCTGGAATTCAAATCGATGAGAAAATTTTTTATTGAAAAGCCATACTCGGTTGAAACCGGTAAAATTCTATCATGTCTCAACTTTGTATGCATCAAAAAAGGCGTACTGTACCGGAAAATAAAATTTAAAAAATTCATCATTTTTAGCTAAAATTTCAAAATTTAAAAAAACGGTACTTTGGTACGGTACAGTGGTACGGGACGGTACGGGGTACGCCTTTTTTCAGGAGCCGTGCATTATCTTTCGATTTTCCAAAAAATGAACTTGTAAGCAGTCTTTTTAGAGCCTTATCCATCATGTCACACTGAAGATGTTCAGATAGGAAAAGTTTTAAATTATATGCACTTAAGTAATAGAATGTATGCTATTGGTCCTCTCCCGGCGGACTGTAGAAAAACAAAAGCTTTTTATCGCTTCAGAGCCAAAGAAAAAACAACTCTTTTAACTCTTATCCATCCAAAGGTAATTTAAAATCAGTAAAGACCAAAGGTGGGCCATTTTTGACCCAATATTATTTTTTTTCGATGATTTGATTTGAAGGGTCTCCTCTATTAGGTGAACATGTGTTCACATAATATGTGACCAAATCATGTTCACCTATTATTTTTATACAATCTGGTAGAACAAGCCTACACAAACTCAGATAGTCTTGACGTTTTGCGTGGGTTGAGCCTAATGTTAAACCCTGCACCTGTAGTTGAAGCCTTCCGTTTTCAATTAAAAAAGTTTAAATTGAAATTTTAAGACTTTTTGCCGATTTAAAATCGGTTTCAAACTCGATGATTGAAACCTTTTTTCCGGAATAAAAATCACCCATAGGGTCAATTATTATAATAGTTTACTTTATTAAAAACCAGAAACAAAAGAAGAAATAAAAAGTAAACAAAACTAAAAAAGAAGAAGAAGAAATGAAAATCTTTTTTGTGTTTTAAAAAAAAAAATGTTTTAAATGATTTAATAAATAAATAAACAACAAAAAAAATCAAAAAAAAATCAAAATTAAAAAGCCTAAAAATTTTTTTTGTTGGTTTTCTCTCTCTATAGTGTTAATTTTTTACAAATAATAATAATTTAGATGTTTATAACTTCAAAAAATGGAAGGCATGGGATTTAATAAGTTTTTCTCTCTTTTTTTTATTTATAAAAATTGTTCGTGATTAGTGTTTTAAATCGTTTTTTGTGTACATTTGTTCTTGAAGGCTACAAAAAAAAATTTTTAAATTTCTTTTTTTTTTCGAATCAACAAAATTCTTACTATTTGAGCAATAGCGAGTTATCATCGAGTATTTTTTCCATTTCAGTTGCTTGTAATTTAAAATCTCTTATCGAATTAACGAGAGTCTCTACATTAAAATTATTAAACTTTGAATTATTGTTATCATCATGATCACTGTTAGCTCTTGAGTCATACGAATCACCTTTCGAACAACCTGACGACAAAGTAGCCGATGGTGTAACTGGACTATAATTCAAAGGCTTTGGAATCATTGGAACTGAATGTTCATTACTTTTGATTATAATCAATTCAAGTATGTTATTGATTTTAGAATCGAGTGATGAGTCAATGCGATCGAATGGCGCCGTTATGGCTTTATCACATTCAATTAGCTTTTGTTGTACACTCATAATGTCATTATGTAATTTGATTAAATCACTCATCCATTTTTCGAATCTCAAATAAAAGTCATAAAAGTGTACAATTATGACTTCTTGATAAAGTTTAGTTGCTTCGTCTTTTGTTCGTATTAAATTGTTTATTTTAAATTCGGTGAATTTACTATTTTCGAATTTTTCTTGATCACTTTTGACACGAAATTCACGTTTACGTTGAAGAAAGTCTTCATGAATTTTTTTGACAGTACTTCCATATGCATCAGCCTCGCTTCTCCTTTGAAAAAAAAAAAAATTTTTTTGATTCAAATTGTTTTTGTTGCGAATTGATAAAATTACCATTTGCAAGTCAATGATGAATTTTGTACCAAAAATTCTAAATTTTCGTTTTCGTTTATTTTGTCTGTAAGACAGTTTATTTCACTTTCGTAAATTGAAATTTCGTCTTTGAACTAAAAATAAAATTTTTCAAAATTTTGCCAAATTTTAGTATGAACAAGTTGAATTAGAGTCAATCAAATTTTAGCCTCACAATTCTTTATACTTCTACATGACTCGAACTCCAGTAGCCTTGTTCGACCTCGACTTCCTGACACATCAGTCTGAGCTACATAGAATAATAGATGGAGTACTCTTTTAATAGGGACTCTCATTTGAATTCTTTATAGTGCTCTTACATATATACAGTTTCAAGCATGCGGAAGTATAAATTCGTGAACACAACTAAGAAACTAAACGGTCTGGTGACATAGCAAAAAGATTTGCTGGCGTTTGGAAAACTTGAGAAAATCTGGGCTGGTAGGTAAGAGTTTTTTTAAGCCTATTGCATGTCTGTTCTACTTTATGGCTTTTGGATCAAAAAAAATTTAGTGAATTTGACAGTTTTGCAACCGACAAATGATGGAAATAAAACCCTTGGATCTTGACTTATGGTCTATATGAACCGTGTCAGCAAATGGGAAAACAAAAGCAAGGAAGGCGAGCAACTAATTATGAAAGGTATATAACTACAGTCTACCCTTGCTAATCCGACCAATTTGGTTGAGAAATTTTCTGTCGGTTAAGCGTAAATATCGGATTGTTGAGATGGAGCCCAATAGAAAAATATTGTAATAAATTGTAGGTTCAAAGAGGATTCCGAATTAACGAGGTTATACTGAAATCCAATCAGCAAAAGTATTCCAAAGTTGTTAAGGAGATCAAACGGGCAGCACAGAATCGGAAAAAGTGTAGAAGACTAGTGGTCGCGGGTACAACAAATGTTGAGTGATCGGTAAAGCACCCAAATGATGATAGTTCAAAAACCAATTTTCCCTTTATAGAATAAAGTCACCTGTAGGAAAAACTCAAGGGTCCACCTTTAATTTATTCTCAAAATTAAGTAAAGCCGATACCCTAACACCTATCACAAATAAATTATTTCCACGCGATACTAGGAGAGTCAAGGACCAACGTCATGAGAAAACTCTAAACTCAGAATCTTTTCCTTGATGAAAATGTCACCTCTAAAAAATCTTAGAATTTCTAGAGTTTAAAAGAGTGGGATCATGTCTATAAGAATAACGATTCTTTTGAAATTAATTTCAACCAAATTCAAATCTCAAGTGGTCAAAAAATAATTTTGCTAATTACCTTTCGAAGATCAGTTTTAATGTCCAAGTAAGAGCAATCATTTGAAGTTGTCTTTAAATGAAGATTCAATCTGTTCAAACAATCATCCAATTTATCCATAATACCAATTTTAGTCTCAAGACTTTTAACTGTTGACTTGAAGTTATGCAACAAATTTTGATTTTTGAGCTTCATTTCAGGCATATAAGACCTTTAGAAAACAACAACAACAAAAATATAAATATTCGAATCAATTAAACCAGACGCCTATCTTTACTTGAATGCAATTGCTGATAACTTCAAAAGCTCAATAATATTTGTAACTAAATAAACTTCACGTTTAATATAGAATATTGAACCACATGTTTCTTTAGACCATGCTATGATTTCAGCTGTAGATTGAGGTGTGTGTCTGCATCTAATGTTAGGGACTTTTATCAACAAAAAAATTACAATTTATCTCTTAAAATATTTTTTTTTGTTAGTTTTACTTGATTTAATAATCTCCAAATTGTCACAACTTAAATTTCCATTTAAAGAAAATAAAATGCACGGATGTTCTTTATCCATTATGGGATATGTCTCAACAGGTTGACTCTCTTTAACTAATGAATCGACTAATAAATTATTGTATATTATCAACTGTGAGCTTGGTTCTATTTTTGTTTCGATTTGGATTTTATGTTTTAAATCAGTTAATTTTTCGTGTTTATCAAATGGAAGTTCAATTATTTGACATGTGTCCAAAATCATAACATTAACAAATGTCAAGTTATAGATAAAACTTGAAATTTCAAAAAATTTTTCAAACGACAACATCATTTCATAATTGTTTTCCATTAAACCAGCTAACATTGGTATCAACAACTCTTGCAATTTTCTTTAAAATTTTTAAGATTAAGACTTTAGAACAAGAAGTTTGTCAAGTCATTTACTTTGAAAGTTGACAAGTCTCTGGTAACTTATTCGAGTATTCAATTTGACCATCTATTTGACTTTGCACACCCGAAATACAGCCTGACGGTTTGTCTTTAGTTATCTTCATCCTTAAAGAGAGACAGAGTTTAGAAACATTTGATTTGGGAAAATATGTCAAAAAAATTTACATTGTCTGTCTGTTGTGTCTTCCTCCAATGGGTCTAAAGGGTAACATACCAGTGGCAACGTGGTATAAAGTAACACCAGTACTCCACAGGTCAATACCAGCTCGGAATGTTTTTTGAACATTTCGGTCGATCAAAGCTCGTTCATAAACATCTTAATCGAAAAAAAGTTAAGTTTACATAAAAAACAAACAGTCTCTTTGGGATTACCTGGAAACAAATATTCTTCAGTGCCGCAAATGGACGTAAATTGATCATCTTCCATTTCAACTTGACGTGCAGCACCAAAATCAGATAATTTATAAACATGTTCTCCTGTTGGAAGTATTTGTAACAAAATATTATTCGGTTTAATATCCCTATGAACAATTTTAAGTTTATGTAATTCGTTCATTCCACAAGCTTAAACAAAAATTTCAGCGTCAGAATAAAAAAAATTTTGTAATGTAAACATACTTATATGTTTTAGAACCAGTAGAAATTCTTTTTGTTGTAGACCGTAAATATTTTCTGGTTCTTCAATCAAAGTGGCCAAACTTCCGCCATTACAATATTCCATTACAATGAGTTTTAACGAGTATTTTTGAGGAGTCTTTTTAGAATAAATGTAAATTTACGTTGGAAAGAAAATGAAAATGATGAAATTACAATTTGTTCGTCTTTGTCTATCAACTTGACAACATTTTCGTGATTAATCTTGTGTAAAAGATCAAGTTCACGTGATTGAATAGCATTCGATCTCAATTTTGCTTGGTCATTGAAAGCTTTAACAGCGACATAATTTCCAGATTCCTTGAAAATATGCGGTTTATAAAATAAATATTATGAATAAATTGTGTGTTTTTTTTGTTGTTATACTCGACAGATGGCCTTGTATACTACAGAAGTAGCACCAGCACCAATTACATCTGTTAAACCCCAAACAAAACTTTTGAAGTTTTTTGCGCGATCATCTGCCATTTTTGTTTTCTCTTTTCTATTTTCAATCTTAAAAAATGATTAAGTAAAAATTGAAGAAGAAGAAGAAGAAGTGAGTAATTTTGAAAAAAGTTTTTGATTTTGATAAAATAAAAAAAAAGTCAAAAAAGATTTCAAATTTGATTCGAAACGTGCTTGAATGAAAGCAATAAATGTAATTATCATAAAAAATTTGAAAGCTCAAAATTTTTTTTTTTTGAAAAATGATTTCTCTTTGGCAATGTTAAGTTTATTATTTTAGAGAGGACATGAATAAAAAGAGAGAGAGAGGAGAGCTTAAAATGACATGTTTGAAAAACCAATTTTATGATAAAACGCTATTATCAACATTTGAAAAAGAAAAAAAAAAAACAATTCGTATAGATGGATTGAAATTTTCAAAATTTTAACAACAACAACAACAAAAATGCTTTAAGTCTTATAATTTCGACAGACTCAACTTGTTTTTAAGCTTTCTTAACGTTCTATTGTATTAGTCTTCTTTATTTAAAGCTTTTGATTAAGACATGGTTTTGCCGAGTCATGTTTCATAATTTCAATATTTTTTAAAACGCCTTAATTAAAAAAAAACAAAGTAAATTAAGGTTTAGAATTTCATTATTTCTGACAAAAAAACTTTTAAGCATCCGAAAATAAACCTTTGAATGCTGTTTTCTCGATTAAATCGAGTTACATAAATGTCCGAAGCTCAATTTCGCAGAGTTCCAAGGTATTAATGGACAAAGCTGTCTTGCTTTTGTCTGAGACTTTATCTAGCTTACTCGTTAGTGGGTGATTATTTTCCTAAATTATTCTATTAACTCATGTTTGGTCTATAATTTGTTCGATCGAATTAATATTTTTTCTCTGTTTTTCGAGTGATTTAACCAATAATATCAAGCATTCTTCGATTGTATCTTCTCTTTTCGTCCTTGGTTTTTGTCATGAGAGAGAAGTTGTAAGTGACATGACTCAAACGGTAGCTGCCTTAAGATGCCGCAAATCATTAACGTTACCTTGTCTTTTGTCGTTTTTGGGACTTAATTTCTTTTCAATTTTATATCAAAAAAAGCTCTGTAGATTAAGACTTTCTCTAGATAAATGGGTGAGGGCTTTTAAAAAGATACTTCAATAAGTCTGAGTCAAATATTTAAGCAAAAATCCTCAAATTTCGTTTGTTTCAAAGCAACCTATTTGTTTAATCACAAACCCGAGAAAGATGATAAGACACTTTTATACTGAGATTTATTGTATTACAAGGGAGAAATAGAATTTTAACCAGTAAGATTTAAAATTCTTTTTTTCCCTTCAGTAAAAATAAAAGATCGGTAATACTCATATCCGATATTATATAAAATTGAAGAGGGTCAAATTTTTAGATTTAAAGCGCATCCACAGCCTTAGCGTGCCAAAACTTGGAGACTCTATTAAAGCCGCGAAAACTGTTCTTGATAAACATTCATTAAAAAATAATGTTTATGCTTCAGAAAATGTTTTGAAATGTTTATTTTTAAGTTTGGATTTTTGATTTTTAGGCAATTAACAAGAAGAGCGTTTACTTTATTTTGGATTTTACTGTATGCCAAAGTTGTGTTAGGATACGGTTAAGACCAAACCATCAAAAGTTACCAATACGTCCAAATAAGGTTATTTTCTTTCTAATGATTTCAAAATTATTTTTTGAAAGATAGATATTGTAAGAGATATTGTAAGTAAGGCATTTTAATTTCATTCAAAGCAGACTCAATAAAAATATTTTGGGAAACGGTTGTAATAAGATCAAATAAATTTAAAAAGACCATAATTGACAGATCTATTGAAACAAATTCATATGTAGATCGGCCAAGATCTGTAAAGTCTAAGATTTCAACACCCAAAGATGACCGGCAATTGGACCGGTTTGTCAACAAAAGCGAAAAGCACCATCCCACGCTCTTGTACAAGAATGGAAGCTATCAAATGGCAAGAGAGTATTATCCTAATTGGTTCGGCGAAGATTAATTTTGAACAAACCTGAATTGAAATTTGCGATTCGAAAGCTACAATTATCAAAGACTTAGAAAAAAACTCGTAAATTATTTGTTTTGAGCATAAAATCATGGGGAAAGTCAAAATGGACAAGTTATGTTTAGTGATGAAATGAATATTGAGGTCAGAAGAATGTCATCAGAGGATTACAACTAAGAATGCATTTTAAGTCCAACTAAACAAGTAAATGGTTCAAATTTTAGCTATTTTTTTATCTTTGATGGGAGACTAAACTCTCAAAAATACACCGATATTCTTGATAATAGCTTAGTAGCTTAGAAATATTTCGACAAGAAAGGGACTAGATGTAAAAAAATAGGTAATTTTTTGTTCTTAAAAAAGGGACATGTGTAAAACTTTACGCTCTTTCAGAATATGTATCTTCATTTAACATAGATGCTGACGATTACCTAAAGCAGCCTTTTTCTAAGTTCACCCAGGGCTCTGAGGGAGCAATGAAGTAATAGCAATTGCAAAGAACCGTTATAGAGGTTGTTCTAGAGGTGCTATAGCATAAATATAACTTGTCTTTTCTGAAACAAAATTTTTCTTATCTAAATTAAGCGTCTGCAAAAACACTACAAATACATTATTTAGTTAATTTAAACTCTTTTTTAATGGCGTGCAGTTTTCAGAGAATTTGCAGAGTTTTTGCAGACGCTAAATTTAGATGAGAAAAATTTTGGCTAACTGAAATTCAGGTTCCGGAATTTAGCAACATCCGTTAAGACTTGCCTTGCATTGTTTTTATTGGAAAATAGCGAACAGAAAATTACAATTAACAATCAAATAAATTAGTATAATAATTTCAAGAAATTTTTCAAGAATTCATAATAAATGAATTGTAAATGTTCGCTTAAACAAACGAAAAAATCCAAATAAAATTTTGGAATTTTTTTTTGTTGTTTAATGAATGAATAAGATGTTTCGATAAAATCAGCAACAAGTTCCAAAACATCCATTAAAAAATTAATAAAAAAATATATTGAATAGGTTTTTAATCTATTTTTATGAAACAAAGAAAGCTTGTGGATGTCTCCATAAAAAAAATTTACGATTTTTTTAATTGGAATATTTATCTATCCACCTCTTTATCATTTAAAAAGCTTTTGTTTACATTTTTATAAACTAAGATTTGACTAAACAATCAATTCTTAAAGCATAGCGAAGCAAATTTAGATCTTGATTTGATTTTTTTGAGCTTTTAATGAATAATTTATTGTAATTTTATTTCAAAAAGCTTTTGGTTTTTTATATAAATATGATTGGAAAAATTGGTAAAACTTCAAGCAAGCAATCGATTCTAAATAAGATTTAAATTTTAAATAACATCAAAAACTTTTAAACATCAAAAAATGTCCTGTGGATTAAACTTAGCTCCATACGCTGCTGCCCCATTGGCTTCAACCTGGGCTGCTGCTGCTCCAATTGCTGCTTCACCATGTGGTGCTAGATGGGCTGCTCCAGCTTTACCAGCCTTCCAAGCTCCATTAGCTTTACCAGCTTTAGCTTCACCATGTGCCGCTAGATTCGCTGCTCCATTAGCTTTACCAGCTTTAGCTTCACCATGTGCCTCACCATGTGCTTCACCATGCGGTGGTAGATGGGCTGCTCCAGTTTTACCAGCCTACCAAGCCCCATTGACCTTACCAGCCTTCCAAGCTCCATTAGCTTTACCATCATTCCCATCACCATGTGCTTCACCATGTGCCGCTAGATTCGCTGCCCCAGCTTTACCAGCCTTCCAAGCTCCATTAGCTTTACCAGCTTTAGCTTCACCATGTGCCGCTAGATTCGCTGCTCCAGCTTTACCAGCCTACCAAGCCCCATTCGCCTTACCAGCCTTCCAAGCTCCATTAGCTTTACCATCATTCCCATCACCATGTGCTTCACCATGCGGTGCTCGATTTGCCGCTCCATTGGCCTTACCAGCTTTACCATTAGCTTCACCATGTGCTAGCCCATGTTCATACGGACAAAGATATTTTTAAATACTCAAGCCAAAGTAAAAGTAATGAATAACCAAAGAATGTAACCATCAATGATTCTTTATATTTTACAATCAGCTCGATAGGAAGTGTCTAATTTGTGAAAGTTATCTAAACCCCGAAAGAAACTTGAATTTGAATTGACCAAAAACCTAAAACAAAATTCCGCTTTTTACATCGTTAAATACTAAATTTAGAAATATGATAAGCTTGAAGACAACGCGCGCGTTCAATGCTTTCATTGTTTCTTTATTACAAGTATTAGCAATGTTTTCTAAGTAGAATTATGTTTTACATGGTCATTTAAAATTGAGATACTTTCGTAAAATACAGTAACTTGAACAAAAAAGACATTTTTTAAAAGGCTGATTTTTTTTAAATTAAAACAAAAAAATAGAAAAATCTTAAAGGAATTTTGCGTTTAAACTTAGTTGGAAATTAAAATTAGAAATAGGTTCAAAACACCGTTGACAAAAACTTTAAAAACAAATAAGATTAATGTGTGTTAGATGAATAATTTCAATTTTAGATTTCTCGTAGTTAAAATGTGATATTCTTTTACAATAAAATTAATACTAAAAAAAGTACACTTTTTGTTTTATTGAAATACTGATAATCATTGATAATCTGCAAAAAAGATCTTCTGTTCATATCGAATTTGAATCTAGTGCCTATCGATAGCTCAATATTTATTAACAGCATCGATTTTGCCGATGACACTGCCATCATCCATCAATATTATACGATCTCCAATTAAATCGTTTCAAAGAAAAAGCTGTACAGATCGGATATTTGAAAACAAGTTTGCAGAAGTATTTTGAAGTGATAAGCATTTAAAAAACTATCTTAAAATAAGCTGTGCAAAACTCTGCAAATAAATCGCGTATTAACTCCGCAATTTATTTTGCAGAATTGCACAAACCATGCACAAAACAACTCATTCTAATATTGTTTTTTTTGATGCTTTTCACTGTATAATACCTCTGCAAAATTGTTTTCAATTTTTTGTTCCTATAAAATGAGTTTAAAATTTTGATCAATTTGATACGAATGTTTTTTTGATACGAATCTTCACAATGCACGATATCGAGAATCTTAAGTATCTCGGCTCAATGGTTTCGTCTAATAAGTCATGGTTATCTCTAAAAAAAATTACAAAAGTTAACCAAGTATGACTTTCTTCAATTTGATTTGAATTTCGATGCCTTGTTTGTTAATTAAATTAAATTTTTAAACAAAATTTTCAAATCAGATGGTATTTTTCAAATAAGTTTTGTTCCCGGATTAAATTTTTTTCATTTCAAAGTGTTTTAAAAAACAATAAAAAAAAAGGCTTATGTGAAAAAACTTTATTCTCGTGATTAAATCTATATTAGGAGACGTTGATTAGGAGACGGGTTAGGCAATGAATAGTAGCCTCAATTTCTTTTGGCAAATGACTTGATTCACTAATCGGATCGAAGTGGTAAAGCGAATTATCCAACAGTCTCGGCTCCATAGAATTGACGGCCATGTCCAGTAGATGGAACTCGGAATTTTTTCTAAGAGTCAATGAAGAGAGGATACAAGATCCTATATTCTCTTGTAGTTTTCTTTTTTAAAAACATTGCTAATAGAGACTTTGCTTAGAATTTTCTGCACCATGTAGCATTAGTGATTGAAGCAGCTTTGTCTAGTGTATCGTTACTCGCATAGAAAGCTTTGAGAACTTGCCTGCCTCAAGATTTTCAACAACTTGTTTCTCTTCACCCGTCATTAAATCATCTTTGTTTAACTATAATGTCCGTTACGTAGTTGAGAGAGATCTTTGGGAGATGTAAAGAGAATCCTAAGACTTTTTTCTTTTCGTTTTCTATTTTAGATCAGTTTTTAACAGTGGCTCAAGTCGAGATTCAAAGAAGATTGTCTTTAATCTCTAAAGAGATTCTGTGTGAAAATAAAAGGGTAAATCAATTGGAGAAAACCAATCAGATCGAACGAGTTTCTCCTAAGAAAATATTAATTTTCCTAAAGTGCATTACATTTAACGATTTCATATCTTGGCACCATTGGTGCATGAATCTTTTATTCAATTAGATTTACAAATTGTTTCAGATATTTTTCAACGCGAAGCACACTGCGCGAAACAAATAAAATATTGTCACTGTTTCTTTTCTCTAAAAATAGAACATAGCAAACATAAAAATAAAAACAATTTAGAGAATACTCTTTGTAAAAAAATTTTTTTAAAATTATAAACGAAAGAGTTTTCATTGATTGTTTAGCCATTCCTCTAAACTTCCAAATCGTGATTTTGTAAGTCGAGATGATTTTTTTCTTCTTCATTACAGTCTTCATGATAGAAAACTAAATTTGGAAAGTTTGACTGCTGATTTATTTTGTTTCTACACATAACCTCGTTGGAGACTTGACAGTCGATGAAAATGTGTTGTAAGCTTTCTTTTGTTTTCTTACGCAAGTAACATTTGTTTTTTACATATTTAAACTTATCCAGTGTTGGTAGACCATTTATACAAATTTTGTAGTTTAAGCTAAGTGCTTTAGGGTTTATTATAGACTATTACGAATCAAGGCGTAATAGTCTGGTGTTTCGCTTTCAAGTTCAAAGGGGATGTTGTTGAAAAGCCTTAGGAAATTCGGTTCAGTGAGTCTTATTTGGAACTTCAGCCAGTATGTCATGTATTCGTATTCACTAGTTGTTGTTCTTCTGACTAAGTTTACAAAGTCAAATAATACTATCGTATCAATCTTAGCCTTGATATGCCACATTTTAAGCCCTCCAGTTTTGTAATCTCTAATCAATGCATTTCTCTTAATGAATTTTACTCGATTGTTCCATATGAAAATGTGTACGATCACATTGATATGTTTAATCTGTTTGGGAGTGTAAGGACAGAACTTGGCTAAGTTCCACAACTTACTCAAGGTGAAAGTTTTTAGGATAATAATTCGCTCGATCATTTCAAGATTATTCACGCCCCATGTATCACATGATTACATTGAAATTAAATTTTTCAAACTTTACAAAGGTCAAGCAGATTTTTTTTTCAAATTTACAAATTTTTTTAATATTCGTTGAATAGCCGACAAAACAAGGGATTGTATTAAACACTCGTTAAAATTTGATATTTTTTCAAAATTTTTACAAATGATTTTATTTGACTTGAACCTAAAAAATTACTTTGAAAATTTCCGCTTATTTAATAATAATAATAATAAACTGCTTTGTATAACAATGTTATACACACGCCTAAGGCGTCCAGCCAGCTAGTGGTTATATGCAGCTATATGCCAAACACTGTTGCCATATTCTAGATGTGGTCTCACCAATAAAGTATATAGAAGCCTAAAAGATTTCTTGTTAACATAATTAAACGAGTTTTTTAACATACCTAATGTTCTATTGGCTTTGTTTACCGATTGACTTACTTGGTTCTCCCATTTTAAGTCACTGCTAATATGTACACCTAGATCTTTCTCTAAGTGAGTCAGTATCCGTTGATATCTAAGGCCATTTTCTTTGCTTGAATACTTAAAATTTTGATTTGATCTGCAGCATTGTGAAGTTTAGTTCAAAAAGTTCAGTTCAATTTTGAAAAATCGAAATAACTTTTTTCACATAGGTCTTATGCTTTATCTGCATATGTAACAAAGTGTAACAAACTTTGTTACACCATTGAGTGACCTCTGCAAAAGGTGTACATATTCTCTGCAAAATGCACACCATTAAAAAGTATTTAAATAGATGCGCAATTAGTTTGCAGAGTTTTTTTGCAGAAGTCACTCAATGGTGTAACAAAGTTTGTTACACATTGTTACATATGCAGATAAAGTATAAGACCTATGTGAAAAAAGTTATTTCGATTTTTCAAAATTGAACTGAACTTTTTGAACTAAACTTCACAATGCTTGATCTGCCGAGATGCATTCGTTTGCTTTTCTTGAGATTTAAGTCCATACTCCATTTCTTGGTCCATTCTGCTTATTTTCTAAGAACTTTTTATTCTCACCCCCAATTTAATGTAAATTAAGTAAAAAAAAAGAACAATTCAGTTTTTTACAGCACCTTAATCCGATCTCGCGGATGAAATAAATGATGAATTATACCCTGATCGGCCTTTGTATTTTAATTTTTCTGTCTAATACTTTTTAAAATCAAGGGACTTTGAACATACCCGTTAACCTATCAAAAACCAACAGTAATAATTGATTTTAAGTTTTTGAATCTTTTATAATAATTTGAAATTAATTAAGGCTAATATATAGACTGGGAGAAAAAACATTTTTTTTAGGAGATTCTCTCTGAGATCTAAAATACTTTCTCGTGACTTCTAAACTTTAGATCCCAAGAGATGTACGAGAGAAAATGGTGTCGAGATCACACGTGAATCTTAAATAGATTCTAATAAGAAACTAAAAAGATCTCCATTGGATCTCATATAGAGAACCTCCATGAGATGTAAAGGAGATTGAGACTAGGGTAATGAATGAGTTCAGTTTTTTTCCAAAATATTCGATTGAAATCAATCAAAACTGAAATTTAGCTTAACAACTAGAATTGGTATACCAAGCAATCGTATTTTTTTTTTGGAAAACCCTTGAGAGCTCTTGAAATCGAAATTGGAAAAGAAAAAAATTCTAACTTTCCAATATTTTTCCAATTATCTTGGTATTTATTTTATTTCAATTTATTTTTAATACAAAGCTTTTTGTTGGAATTTTTATTTTAATTTTCAAGACAGGATTTAAAGAAAAAATCTTGTTTTTTTATTGAAAAATTTTTAAAATATTAAGTTTAACAAGACTCCACAAAAAAAATAATCAAATTAAATAAGAAAAAAATTAAAGTTAATTATCAATGTTCTGATACGGCTAGCCATATTAAGTCGAATCATCTTCGGCTCTATGCTTTTAGATAGAACCCAAGCAATCGTGTTTTCCTTGGAAAACCCTTGAAAACTCTTCAAATCAAACTTGGAAAAAAAAAATTGGAATTTCCAAGTTATTTTCAAGATGAATTGAAATTTTATTGGAAATTTTTTTATTTTAAGAAATTTTCAAGGGAAAATCTGAGGAATATTTTTGAATTTTTTAGGAAAATTTTTTTATTTCAAGAAAAATTTAAGAAAAAAAAGAAAGATATATGACTTAAGTGACGTACGACTATTAAAAAAAGCAGTTAAATAACCAGCGACGAGTTCCTCTTCCAAAAATATCTTGTAGATCTTCTACCAAATTATAATCCTAAAAATCGTCGATGAATTGATATTGAATTGATCGTGTTGCTCACCGTCTTTGTCATCACACGAATATTCACTTGAAACGGTATTTTGTTCAATTTCGATTGAAAAATCTTCGTTAGTTCGACACAAGTTTGGATTTGATGAATAATCGAAAATAATATCATTTGCTGCCGATTAATTAAATGAGATCGAGTCGTATACTGTGTTTGAATATGAATCAAATTTCGAATAGTACTAGTGAAATTATCTTTTTTGAGATTATAGTAATAGGATGACTTGGGTACTCTTTTATTGGGATCATCGCGATATTGCTTGTAAGGTCCTCGTTTTTTTATTATTTTAGTTGACATTTGAATTGATAGTTTTAAAATAAAGTTAAAAATGAAGTAAGATGAGATGCGAAAAAAACTAGATAACGATAATTTGTTGACAATCTTTTCTTTCGATAATCCGAAATTTTCATCAACATAGCATTTGAATTATTTTCCCTGACTGAAAGCTAAAACATTTAGCCGAAAGCAACACTTGCTACATTGCAGACCTCTTATTTTAAGCAAACACGGCTCACATCAGGTGTCCAAAATAATTTTTTCAATAATTTGAATTTTTCAAAATGATCTCATTCTTTTATCTCATTTTATTGATTTTAACCCACTCGCTAAACCATGCGCTTATCCATCATGAAACAATCAGAAAAATTTTTTTTAAATTTTTCTGTTTTTTTTTGCACCAAACTTCACAGTGGTCTTTTGAAAAGGAAAAAAATCAGTAACCCAGGATCACGCATCCAACTGATTCTAACGAGCATTTTGATGAATATGTAATTGACGACGTGACATCCATATAAATAGTTAAAAAGCGTCGCGTTTTAACTATGATCCAATCAAATCAAGATAGCGTCTTATTCTAAAAGTTTAAGTGGAAACACATATTTCGCCCTATACATAACCGCTCGATTTATCCTTGAGATATCTTATTAAATATTAGCTAATAAAATATATATAACATATAATATGTTTCACTCTGAGCCCAGCTGACAAATCTATGTTTTTACAAATTCTCATCAAAATGTAATTATGCTAACATGATTCATTCAATAAAAGGTTCTTAGCTTTTATAAATATTTTTTAAATGAATAAATCGATTAAGATCCAATATCGTCCAATATCGGCTAATTCACACTGTATTTTGTTATATAATGCACATAGGAGTAAAAATATAAAATTTTCAGAATTCAAAAAATATGCTCCTACGTATATTTCTAATGAAAAAAGAAAGCTTGTGGATGTCTCCATAAAAAAAATTTACGATTTTTTAATTGGAATATATATCTATCCACCTCTTTATCATTTAAAAAGCTTTTGTTTACATTTTTATAAACTAAGATTTGACTAAACAATCAATTCTTAAAGCATAGCGAAGCAAATTTAGATCTTGATTTGATTTTTTTGAGCTTTTAATGAATAATTTATTGTAATTTTATTTCAAAAAGCTTTTGGTTTTTTATATAAATATGATTGGAAAAATTGGTAAAACTTCAAGCAAGCAATCGATTCTAAATCAGATTTAAATTTTAAATAACATCAAAAACTTTTAAACATCAAAAAATGTCCTGTGGATTAAACTTAGCTCCATACGCTGCTGCCCCATTGGCTTCAACCTGGGCTGCTGCTCCAATTGCTGCTTCACCATGTGGTGCTAGATGGGCTGCTCCAGCTTTACCAGCCTTCCAAGCTCCATTAGCTTTACCAGCTTTAGCTTCACCATGTGCCTCACCATGTGCTTCACCATGCGGTGGTAGATGGGCTGCTCCAGTTTTACCAGCCTACCAAGCCCCATTGACCTTACCAGCCTTCCAAGCTCCATTAGCTTTACCATCATTCCCATCACCATGTGCTTCACCATGTGCCGCTAGATTCGCTGCCCCAGCTTTACCAGCCTTCCAAGCTCCATTAGCTTTACCATCATTCCCATCACCATGTGCTTCACCATGTGCCGCTAGATTCGCTGCTCCAGCTTTACCAGCCTTCCAAGCTCCATTAGCTTTACCAGCTTTAGCTTCACCATGTGCCGCTAGATTCGCTGCTCCAGCTTTACCAGCCTACCAAGCCCCATTCGCCTTACCAGCCTTCCAAGCTCCATTAGCTTTACCATCATTCCCATCACCATGTGCTTCACCATGCGGTGCTCGATTTGCCGCTCCATTGGCCTTACCAGCTTTACCATTAGCTTCACCATGTGCTAGCCCATGTTCATACGGACAAAGATATTTTTAAATACTCAAGCCAAAGTAAAAGTAATGAATAACCAAAGAATGTAACCATCAATGATTCTTTATATTTTACAATCAGCTCGATAGGAAATGTCTAATTTGTGAAAGTTTTCTTAACCCTGAAAGACACTTGAATTTGAATTGACCAAAAACCTAAAACAAAATTCCGCTTTTTACATCGTTAAATACTAAATTTAGAAATATGATAAGCTTGAAGACAACGCGCGCGTTCAATGCTTTGATTGTTTCTTTATTACAAGTATTAGCAATGTTTTCTAAGTAGAATTATGTTTTACATGGTCATTTAAAATTGAGATACTTTCGTAAAATACAGTAACTTGAACAAAAAAGACATTTTTTAAAAGGCTGATTTTTTTTAAATTAAAACAAAAAAATAGAAAAATCTTAAAGGAATTTTGCGTTTAAACTTAGTTGGAAATTAAAATTAGAAATAGGTTCAAAACACCGTTGACAAAAACTTTAAAAACAAATAAGATTAATGTGTGTTAGATGAATAATTTCAATTTTAGATTTCTCATAGTTAAAATGTGATATTCTTTTACAATAAAATTAATACTAAAAAAAGTACACTTTTTGTTTTATTGAAATACCCACCCCTCTCCGTTAAAACAAATGAGTTTTTCTCTGTGTTCATTACGTCTAATATGGACCTGAAATTAATAAATATAATAATATTCGCAATAATATTCCCATTAAAAAAAGTTGATTTACAAGGAAAATTCAAATACCCCTATTGGAAAAACTTTGAAAATACAGTGGTATTACACTTGTATCACTAGGTACTTTTATAACTATTACAGTTCAGTCACAAAAGAGTTGAAGAACAAATTTCACTTGGCCTAAAAGCATTAAAACTCTGGTTAGTTGTGTCACTAAAATATATCACTATTTTTAGTTATTTCTCCATTGTAAACAAGAACCAATTAACACAGATGTATAAAAAAGCTACTGACTTGTATCACAATAATACAAACTTTTGATGAATGAATAGAAAAGTTACTAAAAGATAGCGATTATGTAGTGTAAGCATTCTTGACTAATGAATTAGATCCATCATTATTAGCATATTTGACATCAAAGAAAGAATAATTGGAATAAATCATTGAGTAGATGATTAAACCTTCAGCTCATAAATTTAACTTTATTTGATTTAAATATATTATCCTATTGTTTATTTCTCAACATCTCAGTTCTATCACATTTTAGTTTAATCACCGATATTTCGGATGGACAAGTTGGGTGATATAAGTGTAAGATCACTGTAGTTGGAAATGTTTTAGATAAATTACATTATTGGAAAATATTAGATAAAATATTGGAATCCACTTAAGTTCGATTTTTTTTAAATCATAGTATTAGATATATACTAAAATTTTCGTAGCAATACAACTAAAAACAACATTGCTCCTCTCAAAATAGCCGTAAAAAAGAGGGGTCCGTATCGACAATACATTTACGACATTTCGTTCGGATGACGAATATGAATTAAAAGTAATAACCAAAATGGGAATTGCCTAATTCAATTGAAATATTAAACAATTCCTTTACAGATGAAGATAACTACTATCCAATCTTAAACGAACATAGCGAAATATTTTCAGATACAGAATTTAATCAGTCAGAATTGGCAAAAAATTCATCAGAAGACGTAACGAAGAGAGTAATTCTGGTTATTCAACATTTTTGGAAAATAATTAATTTTTTTGGCAGATTTTTTCCCAATAAATTTTGTTGTGTCCGAGAAATACTTAAAATTTCAACGTTTTTCCAATAAAATTCTAAAAAAAATTTTTATTTTTCCATTCCTTTCCTTATTTTTTCCAATGAATTCCAATTAAATTTCAATAAAATATATTGGAATTGTCTAAAATTCAATGCTTTGGCAAATATTTAGAATCAATTTTTTTTTCAATGTCAAAATCGCATTTTTTAGTTTGCTTGGGAAGAGTCGACCAATTCTGACATAAACCTTTGCTCTTAAAAATGAACTCGAGGTCATGTTTTTCACTAGGAAATTTTATACTGATTTATTTCGATAGTTTGATTTGTTTAACTTGATCTATTCCACAAATTGACTTTTTGTTCAATTTGACTTAAATGTTGATGCATTTTTTAAAAAAAATTTTAAACAAAATTGTTTTTGCTAAATATTTATTAGGTAACTCTAACAAAAATATTTACAAGCTTTTTTCGAGCATCTTTAAAGCAAACTTCCAATCAAGTTTTTAAGAAATTAACCTGCGTCAAATCATTGAGAAAGATGATTTTTTGTCATTTGAAAGCTTTCATTCTTAACCAAGAACGTGACATTGTGCTGGTCAATTTTTTCGCTTCGGGCTACAAACTAAAAAACATAAAAAACTAACCGACCCCCACTTTTTTGCGGACTTAAAGTTATGCCAGTTTCCGGACACCGATTTTTTCATGACACACATTCCCTACTACTCCTTTTATGCTCTATCTTGCTGTAACTGGAGCTAAGCCGTGGGATCTTTAGTTCGGGATTCATGTGCGACCAAAGCACTAAATGTGCTATAAGAGAATAGATATCCGTAAAACCGCTTTTGTTTTGGCTGCTAAGCAGTGGTTCGTTGAAATTTTCTAGTTATTTTATGCTTTGGGCGCACATGTACCCCGAACTAAAGATTTCGAGGCTTAGCTCTTGTTACAGCAAGATAGAGCATAACCAGAAAATGTGTGTCCTGAACCGGACGGACCTTTTTTTGGCGAAAAATGTTGGTCCATCAAAAATTTCAGGACTGTTGTTGCTTTTAAGAGTATGTAGTTCGAATCGAATTTCTTGGAACTTAGCTTTTAATTTTGCAAAAAAGTAAATTAAATTATCAGAAAATCGGTGTTTTTCTTATTTGAACGAGTCTGTAGACTGAACCGAAAATCCCAGAGCTTAGTTACCTGGTCTGCAAGAAAGAGCACAAAAATATGAAAAAGAATATCTGTCACCGAAAGCTTGTCGATATTTAGTTGAACGGAAAAGTGGTGGTCCGTGTTTTAACAAAAACCGTTGAAAATAAGCCTAAAATTTCAACTCCCAAAGATTACCGTTAATTGGTCCAAAAAATTTATCAGCGCCATATCACGTTCTTTGTCAACAATTAAAGCTTCCAAATGACAAAAGAGCATCATTCTCATTGTATTTCAAAGCTGATGAAAGCGAAAATCGATTGATAGAGTTTATGAAAGTCTTAGATACTATGTCAAAAGATTTTCATTAAGCTAAGAATCACCTTGACAAGCTTCTAACCTTTTTGGTTAAGTTCTACTGAGTACTGTTGTAAAGAAAGTTTTACACTTTGAGAAATAAAATTGTCTTAAAATGCATTTACACTATTAAGATCCAATACTCATATTGAAAATAAAAATAATAATAAGAATATTCTCAACATCAAATATTTTGCTTACACTTGTTGATTACTGGGTAACTAGTGCTTATTTTTTTAATCAATCAAATTTGTTGTGTTCTTTTAAAACTCTTTTCTATTATATACAAAATAGTCACCCTTAAACACTTTAAATGTAAAATCAATCTATTAAAAATGTTTCAATCTCAAAATTTATTTAAAACAATCCAATGTCCGTATTTTAGTCAAAATAATAGCAACTGCGAAAGGCTCTATTGTCCTTTTCGACATCCAAAAGAAACAATTAAGCAAGAATCTTCCAATCAAATACCAACTACTTCACAAGCTGACGATGCTAAATTGAACAAAAATTTGCCTAATGCACTTGAAAATTTGTCTAATGCTCTTCATACAATTCAAGAACTATTCAAACAAAACGATCAAACAACGAATGTAACCGATGAATCCGGGTCTATTAGTTCGACAATTGTAAGTCAATTGAATAATTTGTCAAGTGTAATTTTATCATCCATACCCGGCACATCTTCCGAATCGAAGAAATCACAATTAACTGGGTCTTCTTTAACTGCACACTTAAAAAAACAACAAGCATCTGCGCCTGCTTATAATCCAACACCGTTGAACGAGTTAAAAAAACAACGTCATCAAGAACTAACCGAAAATGCTCAAAAAAGAAAAGATGAAAGCGAACAAGTTGAGACTGTTAAAAAACTTAAAACAGAGGAATCCGATACAAGTTTGAGCAAGTCACCTTCGAACTCAAGTATCAACTCAGAGACTAAAAAAATTGATTTAACAACATTTTCAAAAATGAGTCTAAGTCAACAAGTACTTAAACGTTATGAAATGTTGAATAAACCACCACCGACATCAGCTGCCATAAACCAAGCTAAACTCAAAAAAAAACTAGATGGAACAAGTTCTAATAGTCCTGCTAAAGCAACTGATCCAAACGTACCTCAATTAATATTGGACACAGCGCCTAATGCAACAATGCGAGTTCCTTTAGTTGTGAGACAAAAATATTTAAGAATTATTTTTGATAGTTGTAGGCAAATTTATCATCCTGTACAATTAGCTTGTCAAAAAGCATCACAAAATGAAAAATCAATTTACGATCGATCAAAGACTAAACAAATTTATGCAAATTTAGTTGCTGTATTGATAAAACAGTTAAGATCTGAAATGGTACAGGTACAAAATGAAATTGGTAAAAAATCAATCAATAATTCTCCTACTACTTCAGGAGCGAGCACGTCTAAAACTTTAAATGCCATTAAAAATTTACAACCAAAACAACCTGAAAAGGCTACGTATTCACATGAAGCTTTACTTAATGGAGCCAGAGCGAACAAAGTCAGTTATTCGATTAATAAAACTAAACAGTTGGAGTTTGGAGATTTATCAGGTAAACATTTTTTTTATTCTTTATCATAGAAAGGGTCTTTGACAAGCCACTGCGACCGAATTTATTAGAAATTTTGTAAATCCTTGTATCCAGCTTCGGTTGAATGAATTAAATTTTACCATTGTGTCAAGATTTTTTGTAAATTTACTTTTTTTCATCTTGATTTTGTACACCTAAAAATTCATAAAGCCCTGACAGGATCCTATATTGAGGATCGGTGGTATCAATCCAATTTTTTTAACTAAAGCGTGTTTTATGAAAATATATTTCTAACATGTTCCAAAGTCTTTCGAACAATAGTACAGTCTATGCTCGATTTTATCACCCCATTCGTTCCTTCAGATCAGCGTGACAAATCTGAATAGTGACAAATCTATGACGTGATAAATTCGAGCGTAGACTGTACAATATAAAAAACCGTCCCAAAATTCTTGAAGCCAATTTTCAAAATTTCATTATTTTCCGTAAAACTAGGTATTTTACGATAATTACCGTAAATTCTGGTAATTTAACGTGATTTGTCGTAAAACTTAATTCGTGAAGCTTTTTTGATCAAATAATTCAAGAAGAAAATTTGCCAGCAACAGCAAAAATTTGGTTGAGCACCCTATGCATCAGCTAATACAATTTGCAGTAGGAAAAAAATTATATCGGTTTTCATTTTTGTTTTTTATACGAAAACTTCTTAATTTTCGCAAGAGTCGCTATACTTTGACTTTTTTAATTGCATGTAATTTTGCAGAGTGTTGCAAAAAATGCACAGTTACGCAGAATTACACGCCATTGAAAAAGATTTATTTTTAAATACGCAATTTTATTTGCAGAATTTTTGCAGACCTCTCCAGTAGATGCAGCAAATTTTGCTGCATGAGGCTTCTTCTTTCATTAAAATATTTAGAGGCACACTTTTTAAAACGATTCCACCAGAGTCAAAAAATATAGAAAAGAAAATTATCAAAAAAGTATATGTCTTGCCTCTTAAGTCGGCATTCATGTATCCCACAAACGTAGGTTTTGGTCATGTATTCTGGAATACATCGAGAAAACTTCGAGAATACATAGGTATGTATTCCGGAATACTTATATGTATTCTTTGCGTATTTCATGTATTCTTCAGACGACAAAAAATAGATTTTTTTAAAATTTTGTATTCCAGAATACTTAAAGAATACATATTTTCCAAAAATTTTGCAAAGAATACTTATAAGTATTCTAGAATACTTGCTGGAATACATCAAGAATACATTTTAAAAAAATACATCCATGTATTCCAGAATACATCAAGAATACACGAAGAATACTATAAAAATACACAAAATATACTCTCGGAATACATCAAAAATACTTGAAGAATACATAGATTATTTTTAAACATTACTTGCAGAATACTTGGGGGAAAAATTGGAGTATTGGAGTACCTATGTATTCTCGAAGTTTTCTCGATGTATTCCAGAATACATGACCAAAACCTACGTTTGTGGGATACATGAATGACCTTAAGTCAATATATTCGTTTAGCTAAACAGAATATCTCAGTAAATTTGGGATTTTGCATAGTGTCATCATGACCTTTTACTTTAACTAAAACATCAATGATGTTTTATTTCATTGGGATTGCCAAATATGACATCTTATCGTCAAAATTTCTTAAAAAATATTCTATGGTTCAACCAAAAAGCAAATTAATCTGCTTTATCAACGAAAAGTTCAAGTCATTAATGAATATTTAGGTCTTAAACCTTTTGATCTTTTCCGAGTCTAAATAAGAAACTGTTTTCTTTACTCAAGTACCAGTGCTTTATTTGTCTTATTTTGGTTTGCTAAAATAAGCCGACTAGACCAATGAGATCACTTTAGGACGGGACGAGTTCCTAACGAAACGCTGTAAAGATACTCTTCAATTGAAACCAGATGATCGATTGACTCTATAGATAATTTTTTACAGCATCCTTAACTCGAATTTGACTTTCAATGTACTTTTAGTGATTGAACATTTTTCGTCATTTAGCAAAGGTCTCTGTCAGGTAAACCATAAGGTAAAAGTGTTTCAATTTTTTTAATTGTCGACAAGTCTAGTTTTTTTAGCAACACGACTGGTCGATGCATATTTTTTTTCGAAAAATTTTTTCATCATTTTTAATGAAACATGCTTTTATCATAAATGAACTGATTTGGTTTAAATTTTCTAAGGGAGTGGATCGTCCAAATTTCATTAATCTTGAAAAAATCAAAATTTTTCAAAAACCAAACCTTTTTAAAAAATGATTAGTAACAAAAATTTAAAATTGGTTTGGCTAAAACTAAAAGTCAGGAATTTTATTTTAAATCTCCATCTCTTTAAGCTTAGGGTTTTTTTAAACATCTCAAGTGTGAGCTAGATTTTACAATAAATTGTGAAATTAAAAAAAAAATTAGGCTTCAAAAGGGTCTATTTTTAATTTCCTAAGACGTAATGGTCTAATCAACCTTGAAATCTTCATTTATTTGTTTTGTTGAACATCACAAGACCTATTTTTGTCTAAGGTTTTAGATTACCTATTTTTTTTAGAAAATTTTCAACACGCATATACAGCCTCACGTTTCTTTTTTTGTTCTCGTTTTATTGGTTTCTCAATCCTTTTAATAACCAATTCTAAATTTAGTCACTTTCTCTCTCTCTCTTTCTTTCTTTCTCTTTTTTTCTTAGTTCACTAAAACAACAAAATTTAACAAACACACACACACGCTCACACACACACACTTAAAATTACAAAAATTATTATAAATACAAGTTAATTGCATCAAGTTAACTTTCTCTTCTTTTTTTCAGCAATTAAAATTTTTTTTTTTCAACAAAATTCAAAAAAAAAAACTAATCTTTTTGATGTATTACTCTGTAGCCACTCAACTGTATCAAATGTTCTATCAGTACATTCTGACTGAAAAACAATTGGATGATAACTCATTCCCAAAGTGGTTAGATGAAGAATCACGTTTGGCTTTTATACCAAACTTTAATTCAACATCGATGAAAAATTCAACTGAAAAACAAGTCAAACCAAGTGTAGATTCGTTTATAGACTCAAAACTTGTCACCAAAACGTGTAAACGTTGTAGCAAAAATTTTTACCTCAACTCAAATGACAACTCGTATTACAATGGAAATAGTGAGTGTATTTTCCATTGGGGTAAACTTCGAAACGTTCGAGTTAACAAAGTAATCGAACAAAAATACTCTTGTTGTTCCGGTGGATCGACCAGTTTTGGGTGTGAAGAAGGTAAACATGTTTACGATGGAGATTATGATGGACATGGTCGAGGTACTGATTTAACAGGTTATGTCGAAACAAAAAACCCATCATCACCTTTAGAGATGCTTCATTCAAAATCATCGAAAAATGTGTACGCTCTTGATTGTGAAATGTGCTACACCACAAGGGGTTTAGAAGTGACTCGTGTCAGTGTAGTAGACTTAAATTTTAAAACAATCTACGAGTCATTGGTGAAACCCGATGTTGAAATATTGGATTATAACACCCGATGGAGTGGATTGACCGAATCATCATTAATAAATTGTACAAAAAATTTACGTCAAGTTCAAACAGAGATTCTTAGACTAGTCAATAAAGACACTATTTTAATAGGTCATAGTTTAGACAGTGATTTTAAAGCACTTAAATTGATACATAAAAATGTTATTGACACATCTGTCGTTTTTCCACATAAGCTTGGTGCTCCGTATAAACGAGCATTGAGAAACTTGATGTCCGAGTATCTACAACGTATAATCCAAGAAGACGCAGAGGGTCACGATTCTTTAGAAGACGCCACCTCGTGTGTGCACCTCATGATTTGGAAGATAAACGAAGACTTAAGATCAAATCAAAAAAAATTTGATTTTTTAAGACCAAATTCTCAAGTTCAAACGACAAATTTTCAAGTGTCAAATGTAAGTAAATCACCCGGTAAATTGACACAAAATGATACAATTTTGTTAAATCAAGTCAAGGCCAAAATAGTCGATGGTCAATACATGAAACAAACACAAAAATCATACACCCAAATGACTAGTATAAATGTGAATACGAAAACACCACAGGGTGTTAAAGTCAATTCGAATAGTTAATTATTTTCTTTTTTTTATTAAAGTGTAAAAATAAACTTAACAAAAAAAATCGAATTAAAACTCTTTTTTTTGGAATCAAATTTGGTCGGTCCTCTCTTAGCCGTTGTAAATTTTTATCTTAGTGCGTGTATGTGCCTGTCTGTTTAGGGTGTCTTGTTATATATTTTTTTTTTATTAAAATTTATATTTGAGTTTTGAAAGAGTCTAATTTTTTTTTTGTCTTTTCTACAACTACAAAAAATAAAATAGAGCCTTATTTTCCTCTTGATTTCTTGGTTTCCTTTATAAATTAGAACTTTATTTTTTTGTCAATGAATAAATTGATGATAAATAAGATTTTTTTTAATGACTTTAATGGATTAATCAAGACGTAGTCCCTACACATCAAGCTCAATGTGGAAAAAATACTTTATTAATTGAGCGAAAGCATTTATTTGATGCCAACTTGGTTAGCATCTTAAAAATGAAGGTCAAGTTGAATCTAAAGATATAATGGAAAATAGAACAAATATTTACAAAGCAGATCATATTTCATGGCCTTAATTTTTGTCAAGACATGAGGGGTCAAATGAAAAGCCCTAATTTTGTCGAATACACTTGTACCTTCGGAATAAAAGGACCGAAAAAATTATTTTTTTGTTTAAGGTTTTAGACGCTCAATCCAAATTTAAAAGGTTACGTACATAATTTTTCTTTAATTCGGGCTCAGATAGTTCCTTGCTTAAATGATCATGTATTAGTTATATGCTTCAATTAACAGTCCAGTATTTAGTTGCGAAAAGTCTTGCAAATAAGCCAAATGGTCAATTATAGTCATAACACTTGATTTAAAAAAAGATTTTAACAATCTAATAAACGTGAGGTAGTGAAAATTTTTGATTTTTTGGGAATGATGTTGATCTCTTCATTCGCAAACATTCTAATGAAGAACAAAGAAGTTTATAGCTTCTATAGAATCTCTTCTACTGCCTCTTAGGAAATGATTTCTGAGTCTGTATGTTTTAATAGCATTTTTTTTTTCATCGCACACAAAATTTCATAGCAGACAAATATTTTTTCATAGCATCTAAAAAATTTTCATAGCAGTTTTTTTCATCGCATAATTTATATTCATAGCATTAAAAAACATTGCAAATTTATTTTAAAAAAATTCATTGCAAATATTTCAAAAAAACATGAACAAAAATTGGCTTAAAGAAAATTCGAACCATTCACCTTCGGTTCGACATTTGAGATCTAGAAGAATCTTGGCTACTACACCTGTCGTAACTGAACAAGTCTTAACTGAACCTGTCGTAACTGAACAAGTCGTTGTCAATGATTGTTAGGGATTTAGAGATCTAAATAGTTCAGTTAGTAGTATTGTTAGTAGTAGTAGTAGTAGTAGCAGTAGTAGCGAAGATCATAGTCCAGATGATGATGACAATGACGAAGAAGATGATGATGATGAAGAGTTCGATCTTGATTTCTTTATTGAATTAACTCAAGAAGTCCACACTTTTCGAATTTGTAACTAATGGCATCATATAATATGTAAGACCCCGATATCCAAAAACGCTAATTTTTCACGGGATTAAAAGATAAAGTATTAGGCGCATCCTTTAACCTTTTTGGACCCAAATCGATTGGTAAAGAAGTTTTAAAAAGCCATATTCGGGTGAAAATGGTAAAAGAAAGGCCCAAGGGGAAACTCTATTCCCATTTTTTATGCATCTGCTTCAACAAGATATGATTCTCTAACAATCTCAGGATTCACTTTTGTAATGCAAAGGCGCGATTGCTACGACATCTCGTAAAAATCGCCCCTTTACGTTAATTATTTTCCTTTTTCTACACTATACTAGATGACGAAAAAAGGTTCAGCTTTTCGTAATTGAGACTGTAGACCCCCACCCCCTCTCACAGGACCCTTCGCCACAAAGACTAAATATTCCTGGCGCCGGCCCTGTGTACAACCGTGTTTTAGAAAGTTTACCAAGAACAAATAACTCTGTTGAGTCATGGCATAACGTTTTTACAACAAATGAGAAAAAGCATCTAACAATCAATGCTCTTGTTGAAAAATTCCGTAAAGAGCAATCAAATACAGAGAAAAATTATGTTTTGGTTAAAAGTGGACACGTTTTTGCTAGAGACGAAGATCAAGTTAAAATTGACCAGCGTATATTCAATGTAGTTCAAAGTTATAAAAGAGAAAATTATTGGGATTATTTAAAAGGTATTAGTTTAAACACCGTTAATTAAGAATTAATTAATTGATTCATTGATATATTTAATTTCTTTGACACATTTTTTTTCAATAAATATTTATCTAGTCATTTCAATCAAATACATTGCATGCGATGAATAAAAAAACGCGATGAAATTATGTGCTATGATTTTTTTTTTTTGCTATGAAAATAAATTATGCGATGAAAGGTGAAGTGCTATGAAATTAACGTCTCCCATTTTTACTATTGTAATGTACGCTTCAAGTATATCTTGTTATAAAAAGTAAGTGAAAGCATCAAAAAATAACTAAAACCTAAAAAAGGCCAATTTTAGTTTTTTTCTGGTTGAAACTGAACCAAAAGTATTTTTTTAATCAAAATCACACTTTTGTAGCTTAGGATCTCTACAATTATTATAATATGCCTTGATAGCTTGTTCCACCATGTTATTACTCTGTTTGTTAAAAAGTTGTGCCTCGAATTACAGCCCCTGATGATTTCACGTTCTGGTGTGTAACTTTCGCGGATGGTAAACTTTCAGACTCAATTACTGAGAAAAGGCAATATTTGACAAGCTAAATCCTGAGTATTCTAATGTAATTTTCCGCGGAGAATATGCCTATCAAGTCAGTTTTTCAAAAAAAATAAAAATTAAATCTCGATTTTGGGTCCAAAGTGACATATTAACGGTTTTAGTTGAAAACAATAGAAGTTTGATGTTTCGCAAATTACGGGCTCCCCATGTTGTTTTTATTTAAAATATGGGCGTTGTTTCTTTAGGTGATCAAAAATTTTTGTGCAACAACTCCGTGTGTAAACCGCAGTATCTACATATTCTTAGCTTTCAGTTGTTATATCATGATCAACATTTTACCTTTCGAAAAAATAAACTCCTTAATGATTCAGTAAGACATCTTTGCATTTGGCTGTGATCTCTTTTTCTGGCCGAACCTACTTTTGAAACAAACACATTTATGCCAAATCTGGCCAAATTTTAGGGTTTCTCAGAGTCGAAAACCCCAAAAATCACCTTACCTTTACAAGCTTAATTTTAATTTTTGCTGTTTTTAAGGGTTTTACCTCATATCCACAATAAAAGGACCACATTTCCTAATAAGATTTTCTCTATCCTAAAATGAAATGACATAAGTTTTGTATCTAGAATCTTATAGAGATGTTATATGTCAATTTTTTTCGGAAGGAAAGTTTAATGCCAAAATTATATTTTTGAACACTCCTGATCAATTAGTGGTTTCGAAAATCTTCTTCAAACTCACATGTTAATTCTATGGAACAAAAAAATCTAATCAGTGCATACTGAAATATGCAGCTTAAACATTTCAAAGTAGTTTTAATTAACTTTCAAATTTTCAAAAACCCTCACTCAAGTTACCATAGAAACTAAAAATTTGTATATCACTAAGAAAAAAAAATTCTTATTTTACTTAATATTATAATTTTGTTGTTTTTCTCTATAACAATTTTATAACCATCAACTCTCAATTAATACTCAATAGGCTTAAATAAATCGAATGGAGAATACACTAACACAAGATCGTGGACAAAGTTTGTTCACAACAAGCACTCATACAGGTCATCACTGGCGACCAGGCTATTATTTTCCATCGACTAATTTTAAACCTGTCATTTATGATCCAATACCACAAGCTTTGAATGTAAAAGACGAAGTTTTACCACAAATTCATTTTCAAACGACTAATAAAATTTTACATGATAACAAATTTCCAAATCAAGATCTATACAATGATCCACTATCGTTAAGACATGGTAAACCATTGCCAAGTTATAAAGTTAATTACATGTACGAAGTTGTTGACAAGTTAAATGCTAAACCAAGACGTCCATTGACCATGGCATTCCAACACAGTGAGTACAAAGAAGAATTTGAACCACGTGAGAACGAATTAACATATTTAATGGACCGGCCAATTCATCCTAAAGGTTATCTTTTTGATGATGAAGTCAATCTCAAGTTAACAGAGGTAAGAAAAAAAAAATTTTGAATGCCAAGTTTTTAAAGTCTGAGTTTTAGAAATATTTTGATGGAAATGTTCCTTCAGATGTCCCACCAAGTCGACCAATCGACCCTGCTCATGCTGGTGTTCTTAACCTCCTCGACCCGTATATGACCACGTACAACAAAGAACATAAAAAGTGGAAAAAGTTTGTAACCAATTAGTCATTTTTCTTAGCTAATAAGGATTAAAGTCTTTTATATAAAGGGAGGAGTGGCAGAACATAGCAAAAAAAGATCCGATTACAATTTATAATAGTGAACACATTAAAGATACATCGAATATTCTACCAGAAAGTAAACCAATGAAAGATGATATATGGTTTAAAACAGAAGCTAAACATAGAAAAGTTCATTGTGCTCCAAAGCCAGTACCAAATTCAGGTTTAACAACTGAATTTAGAGATATGTTTAAAGGACTTGGTGATGTTAAAGCAAAAGAGACTAAATTGTGTCCAATTGATACCCCATTTAAATTGCCTGGTAATTATAAAATTTGTGAATATGAGATTTAATGATTTTTTATATTTTTTTGAATTTTTTTTAGAACATTCGACCAAGAGTGTTTATGCTACACCAGAAATGTATAAATCTGAGTATACCAATATTGGAAAAGGAAAATTACCAATCAATCAATTTTAATTATTTTTTTTGATGAATGATTTTTTAATGTATTTATAAAAATAATAAAATTTTAAAGTAAATTAGGGATATTATATTTTATTTATTTTCAAAAGCCGCTAGATCGACCACAATTTAGGCAAACTGTGAAAAAGAGCGTGCCAACAAAAAAAAAAAACATTATTAAATTACAACAAAAATAAAATCTTAAATTTTTAATTTTTAAGTGTATTCAATTAAAAGAAGTCAGAAAGGGAAAATTTCATTTTTCATAAAAGATTAAAAAAAGAAAAAAGTATATAAAAAAACATATAAGAGTACGAATAGATATGATTTAATAAAAGTTATTTATAATTTCAATGTTTAATAGGTACTCAACTGGTACTCCAGTTGATATTGGTGGATCCTTTGAAATCAACAGCTAGTCTAAAAAAATTTGATTAAATTGATTCAATGAACAAATTAAAATTTTGTAAAACAAACCCGTTCGATTTTCGGCAGCTCATCTCCATAACATAGGGGGAGGATAGCTCAGTTGGCACCGTCGTGGACGTCCGTACAGAAGGTCGAAGGTTCAAATCCAAGTCGTGTCAAAAAAATTCAATTCGAGTTCCCAAATTATACGCAGTGTTATGAGCAGAACACAGCATACCCCAGCTCCTGGTCGTCAAACATCAGTTTTATAAACTTTACGTTAACTTTACTTTGTATTTTACTTCTCCAAATTGGAGGTTAATTCTAATTAAATAAATAAATAAAATAACATACTTTCACAATTAAAAAAAATCAAGTGTTGAGTCTAAGTGTGAGTGTTACACTAACACTCAACACTTACACTTGAACACTTGAAAAATTTAAGTGTAACATTTGGTTTTTACACTTAAACACTTAAAAAATTTTAGTGTAGACCGGAGAAGAATCCATAGCCATAGCGTTCCTTTAGCTTTAGTCAAATTTCCAATTCTTTTTAGTTTCTTTGTTACAATTTTAAGCATGTATCTTGACTACGATTTTTACTAACACTAACCGTAAAACCTCAAAAACTACCATCTACCAACTTCTGATGTCAATTAGAAAATTCAAAGCGAACTATTATATTTGAATAAAAAATATTTGCTTTTCACGTAGATGTTCTTTTTTACAACTTTTACAAAATAGAGCTAGCAAAGCTCGCTTAATTCTTTTCCGTAAAGCCTTCAAAATGTTATTTTTTAATAATAAGTTTTACTTGAATTTCTAATTGGTTGAAAAAAAATTAGCCAATCAAAAAGTTCGCTAACCCGGGTATTCAGGGTTAGTAACATGTGTAACCTTATTTTCTCGAATACATACACAAAGCGGTAATCACAGAATGTCTCATATTACTGCGGTGGATACGAAGTAATCTTTGCAGATTTGGACCGATTTCCCGACGTTTGCGGCTGTTATTGACCCTATAAACATATGTTTCACGCTAAAAAAGCGCGTCAAAAAAATGAAATCGCCGGAAACAGCGTGACGTCACGGACAATGCCGGGAAAAGTTCACAGCTTCTAATTGAGGATTCAAACTAAAAGTAACCGATCTAGGAATTTTTTTTTTAATTAAATGTGTTTTTCTCCTTTTTCCGGTATTTTCCGTGACCGGGTAAATAAAAGCCGGTAACGGCGGGAAATCGGTTCCAATCCGCAGAGATTACTTTATCGTGTCCACCGCAGTAAAGTAAAATTAAAAATCTATTAAAAAAAGCAAAATTTACAAAAAATTTGTCTCTAATTTATTCAAAATGCACCGTGCTTTTTGTTCAAGAAAAAACGGAACATTACATCTAAAAATAATATAATTTTTCATGATCCCAGGTATCCAAAATCATCATCCGTGTTTTGTGGATAACCTGAATAGATCAGGAAAAGTGTGACCAAAAAATTTTTGTTATTTTTGCGACCACTAAAATAATTTTAAGAACCAGTTTAGAATATGGTGATTGAGAAGAAAACTTCGTAATCATGAAGTGAAGATGTTTTGCTCTTGTAGAGATATTCCATCAAAGTTAACATTTTATGTAAAAAATTCGGAAAGCTTTGGTGCAAATTTTAAATAAATTTTTCAATAAATCCTTTTTGTGCCGAACTTTTCCATATTTTTAACATTAAATTTTTACTTTGATAGAATTTCTCTGCAGAAAAATGCAAAAGAAAAACATCTTGAATAAAGTTAATTTTATATTTAACAAATTTCAATATAGCGCCTAAAAAAGGCACTGAAAATCAAAAACCTCAAAAATCAAGGAATTTACAATTTTTAAGTCTTAAAAAATCGGTCAATTTTTGAAAAATTGAAGGAATTATTCGAATGTAAAAATATGCATGTTTCCAAGGGTTGTATTCCAGAAAATACGATAAATGAAACCTTCATTTAGCTTAAAACTTTTAAACTTTTAAACTGATAAATCGAGCAAAATCCACTAAACACCTATTTTAATCATCATTAAACGTTGTTTTGAATACTCGAACCACAAAATAAAGATAAAAATATCTCCGAAATATGTCTTTTATGGTTCTAAATGAACAGTCGAACTGCTAAATTTCTCAATCGCTAAAAACTTATAATGGCCAAAAATATTTTGCAACTATTACCCGCGAATGAATTTAATTTCTACAGATCAAATAAACGCTTTAACGTATTTTTCCTGTTAGTCTCCTCACTCAGAGCACCCCTGAATTTTTCCAAGTCTCAAAATTTGGGATCACCCATGACCACATAATACGAGAAAATCTAATGGTCGCGAAATTCGTGATTTACCTAGATCCAACTAACTTAGCTCCTCTTCACAATAGACTGTCATAACATCATGCCGAGTCTTTTTATTGACTATAAAATAAAATTACCCATTTTAAAAGGACTATCCCTTTTTAATATCAGAAGTAATTCAGAACAAGATTTTGCTTTTGGACAAATGGTGTAAAAATCTTTTTTCAAATTTTATGTTAATTTTATTCAATCATCATAAGCGTCCATTTACGAATTTCAATATTCTAAATAAACGTCCAAGTCTAATGAACTGTGTTCTGTTGTTCAAGCTGAAGAATTGAAATGGATTTTTTTATTAGTTTTGTTTCAAATTATGATAAGAGTCCTAGTGTTTCTAGAATAAAAATAAAATTTCTTTTTCTAGAAATTCTAAAAAATCAAAAAAAAAAAATAAGAGAATAAACCCTTTAAAAAATCGGGAAATTTCTAGTAATAGAAAAAAATAAAATTTTTTTCTATGACACATTCATATACTCTGATCACTCCCTCTTCTTTATACAAAAAAAAAAAGAAAAATAAACTTGCTAAATGGAAATTTCGCTTAAATTCTATTTCTAGAAACTTCCCTACAACTATATAAATAAATCCATCGACTTGCTTTAAAATTCAAGTTTAAATTAGTAAAACACAAAAAAAACGAATCTAATTCAAACAAGCTCAACAAAAAAATGACTGATGTTCAACAACAAGAAGTAGGCGAGGTTGAGACCTTTGCTTTTCAAGCGGAAATTGCCCAATTGATGAGTTTGATCATCAACACATTTTACTCGAACAAAGAAATTTTCTTACGAGAATTGATCTCAAACGCATCAGATGCATTGGACAAAATACGCTACGAGTCCTTAACTGATCCTCATAAATTGGACTCTGGTAAAGATTTGTACATTAAAATCATACCAGACAAAGCGAGTAATACATTGACTATTATTGATACTGGTATTGGTATGACCAAAGCCGATTTGATTAACAATTTGGGTACTATTGCTAGATCGGGTACTAAGGCTTTTATGGAAGCTTTACAAGCCGGTGCTGATATTTCAATGATTGGTCAATTTGGTGTTGGTTTTTACTCGGCTTACTTGGTTGCTGATAAGGTTATTGTCACTACGAAACACAATGATGATGAACAATACACTTGGGAATCGTCTGCTGGTGGTAGTTTTACTGTTCGTATTGACAACTCTGAGCCATTGGGTCGTGGTACTAAGATTGTATTGCACATGAAAGAGGATCAAGCTGAGTATAACGATGAGAAAAAGATTAAAGAAATTGTCAAGAAACACTCACAATTCATCGGCTATCCGATCAAGTTGGTCGTTGAGAAAGAGAGAGAAAAAGAGATTGAAGACGACGAAGAAGCTGAAGAGAAAAAAGAAGGCGAAGAAGAAAAACCAAAAGTAGAAGAAATTGATGAAGGATCGGACAAAGAAGACGAGGGTGATAAAGACAAAAAAAAGAAGAAAAAAATAAAAGAAAAATACAAAGATGAAGAAGAATTGAACAAGACAAAGCCATTGTGGACAAGAAATCCAGAAGATATTTCTCAAGCTGAGTATGGTGAATTTTACAAATCATTGACTAATGATTGGGAAGATCATTTGGCGGTTAAACACTTTTCAGTCGAAGGTCAATTGGAATTTAGAGCTTTACTATTCATACCAAAACGTGCTCCATTCGATTTGTTTGAAAATAAAAAACAAAAAAATGCCATCAAGCTCTACGTTAGAAGAGTCTTTATTATGGACAACTGTGAAGAATTGATGCCAGAGTACTTGAACTTTATCAAAGGTGTCGTTGACTCCGAAGACTTACCATTGAACATTTCAAGAGAAATGTTACAACAATCAAAAATCTTGAAAGTAATACGTAAAAACTTGGTCAAAAAATGTATGGAGTTAATCGAAGAGATTAGCGAAGACAAAGACAATTACAAAAAATTTTACGAACAATTTGGTAAAAACTTAAAACTCGGCATCCATGAAGACTCGACAAATCGTAAAAAGTTGAGTGACTTTTTAAGATTCTACACTAGTGCTTCAGGTGATGAAATGACAAGTTTAAAGGACTATGTCTCTCGTATGAAAGAGAACCAAAAAGATATTTATTACATCACTGGTGAGAGCAAAGAAGTCGTTGCATCGTCGGCTTTCGTTGAAAAAGTCAAAAAACGTGGTTTCGAAGTCATCTACATGACAGAACCAATCGACGAATACTGTGTTCAACAATTGAAGGAATACGACGGTAAGAAACTTGTCTCGGTCACCAAAGAAGGTCTTGAACTACCAGAAGACGACGAAGAGAAGAAGAAACGAGAATCAGATGCCGAAAAGTACGAAACCCTATGTAAAGTAATGAAAGATATTTTGGACAAAAAAGTCGAAAAAGTAACCATCTCGAACAGATTGGTCTCGTCACCATGTTGTATTGTTACAAGTCAATACGGTTGGTCGGCTAATATGGAGCGTATAATGAAGGCTCAAGCTTTGAGAGACACAAGTACAATGGGTTACATGGCTGCAAAGAAACACTTGGAAATTAATCCGGATCATTCAATTATAAAATCTTTGAAAGCGAAAGTCGATGCTGATAAGAATGATAAATCTGTTAAAGATTTAGTTGTTCTTTTGTTTGAGACATCGTTGTTATCGTCTGGCTTTTCATTGGAAAATCCGCAAACTCATGCCGAGCGTATTTTTAGAATGATTAAAATGGGTTTGGGTATTGATGAAGAAGAAATGGAACAAGTCGAAGAAGTTAAGCCAGCTGCTGGCGAAGATGTACCACCCTTAGAAGAGACTTCAAGAATGGAAGAAGTTGATTAAAAAATGAGATTTTATTTTCTATTTATTTGTCTGTTTAAAATTTTAAAATATTTTTTTGTCCAATTTTTGTAATAAAATTTTAAGATTCGAAAGTTTTTTTTATTCTTCAAATTCTTAAATTCTTGAGTAGACTATTTTACTTCAAATGGCTCCCTCTAATCCAATTATATTGATCTTTGGAATTTATTGTAGTACGCTACATGTTTAGTCAACATTCCAAAGGTCTGAGCCCTCTGATTTCTGGTCTGATTTCAGCTATCGAATCACCAAAATTCTTATTGGCTGTGATGCGATTTGAACAGGTCAATTTCAGTCCTATCATTCATTATCTAATTTTGCCACAACATTTATTGAACCTTCGTTTCCCTTGGCTGAAACAGTCATGTTTCGGAACCAAGCGGCCCGTTTCATACCGAAACATTTATGAACTTCATCTACGTGCTTCATTCAACCTAAATTTTACCAACGCATAACGTAACTTAACTTAATTTATATACATGAACTTTAAAACACTCAATAATTCACAATTAAACATATAAAATCAAAATTTTGCTTCGATAACTTTTTTCTAAATTTAATTTTCTACATTTTGGTGCCAATATTATGTACCCCAATTAGGGTGTTTAGGGTAAACATAGGCCTTAAAGCCACTCAGACCCAAAAAAACATACTTTTTCTGAGGTCAGTTCAAAAAAATTATTCATCCATCTGAAAATATGTTCACTAACGTATTTTGGGATGCTGAATTCATATATCTCAAAAAAAAAAGATATGTCTACAAATTTTTAAAATGCTGCTATTAGACGGTTTTATGGAGGTCTATTTTGGGTACTAAAGGCGAAGGGTATGAAGTAGAAACGAGGTCTCGATTTTTCCACTTTGCTAGGGTAATTTTTTGTGCACAACGTGGTATAGTTTGTTTTTTTAAATTTTGCTTCCTAAAGGCGTGAAGATTTATGATGCGTTCGCCTTTAGGTCTTTTAGAAAGCAAAATGGACCCTTTCTTTTTGTCAAAAAGATGATTTTCAAAATACTATTCTTTTTCATTTATTATAATGTTAAGCATGCAAAAATACATAAGAAAACAAATTTTTCTTTCAATCAATGACTTTGAGCATCGTAAAAAATAGATTTCTAAATGGTGCTTGCAAACTTGGCTAATGATATCCCGGAAGACATATTTTCCGATATAATATATACAGTACATGAAACGGCATAGAAACTGACTATTATCTACATCATGTCAATTCGATGTAAATTACATAGAGTGACTGCAAGTGGACTTGATGCATTCTTGGTGAAGTCTGACATCCAATCACTTTTTTGCTGAAGATTCATGAAATGTTTTCAAATTAACTTTTAATTGTGATTTTTTTGAAATTTTGCCCCCTCCCCCCTATTCATAAGTCTCTAGAAACGCCCCTTGCCTCATCAAGGGTACATCAAGTCCATTTGGAGTCACTCTATGTAAACACAATGTCCATTTAATGACACACCAAGTCACTTTTCCTGCCAAGTTAACATAATGTTCATCTTAAGTCGATTCTCTTAGACGCGATGTCCATTCAATGCAAAGTCAAGTCACGTTTCATCAAGTGGCATTGAGTGTACATCGAATTGACATGATGTAGAACAATAGTCAGTTTCTATGCATTTGCCGGTATATTCATTTTTTTTATAAAAATTCCATAAGATGTTTCCGATCAGGATCTTCTCCCTTTGATCAATAGTTAAAAAAATCCTTATCCAAGATCCTAATAATTTCTTCAAAGATCTTAAAGATGAAGGAATTTACACTTTTTAAATCAAAATTCGTAATCCTCGTGGCGGATAACCCCACAAAACATATATATTAATGCAAAGATGAATTTACATTTAAAAATCTATATTGGACACTTTCTGGGATCTAGAATAAAGCCACTTTTTGGAAAATTGAAGGAGTCCATATTTTAGGAATAGCCTTATTTCATGCTACATTGGCCTTTTTTCTTTTGAAAATTGATTTTGCGTGCTGTAAACGGTTTCAATTAGACTCTATATTAGGGATGTCAGTTTTACTTTACCCATTTGATACAACTAAAGTAAAGTAAAAAAAATGATACTTTTTATACTTTTGATAATCGACATTTATTTATTGATAAAATCGATTTTTTTGAAAATAAATTACACTTCGATTATTTTTAGCCAAAGTATCGAAAGTATTTTTCCGATACTTTTTTTACTTGTTGATATTTTGTTTCTGGAAGCCTTATTTTGGTTCAAAATGCAAAAATTCGAAAGAAAATATGGATTTTAGCAAAAGTATTTTTAGTATTTTTTCCGATACCCAATACTGGTATAAGTAAATTGAACAAATACTTTCGATACTTCTGATACTTTTCAAGTATTTAAAAAATAAGTTAAATTTTGATTTTCTTAGTTTGGAAAGGTACAAAAGGTAAAAAAGACCGGATATAATGAAAAAACAAAAAATTATCATGGAAGGAAGATACCCATACTCTAAAAATGGACTTACTTCTTTGGAGTTCTAACAATTAAAATTTAGTAAAAGTTAAACTAAAGCGAATATCTCAGTAAAAATAAAATAATTATTGTTCTGATCTGAAAATAGTTTTAAAATTTTTAATCAAAAAACCTTACACTAGCTGGTTACTGATATATGTACTATGTGCCCTGGTCATTCGTAATTTTTACCTTAGAAATCTTTTTAAAAATATCTGTCACTCTTTACGGGTATCTTACAAAATTAAAAATGTAATTTTATCGTTAGTATTAACTTTTAAGTCACAGGAATATCGAATTTTATAACATTTTTTCATTATATCTGGTCTTTTTTACCTTTAGTACCTTTCCAAACTAAGAAAATCAAAATTTAACTTATTTTTTAAATACTTGAAAAGTATCAGAAGTATCGAAAGTATTTGTTCAATTTACTTATACCAGTATTAGGTATCGGAAAAAATACTAAAAATACTTTTGCTAAAATCCATATTTTCTTTCGAATTTTTGCATTTTGAACCAAAATAAGGCTTCCAGAAACAAAATATCAACAAGTAAAAAAAGTATCGGAAAAATACTTTCGATACTTTGGCTAAAAAAAGCGTTAGACAATCTTTCTCAACAAAAAACTATTTTTATATGTTTTTTCCTCCAAATAGCAAAAAGTAATTTAAGTATAATTTATTTTACTTGATACTCGCTGGTATAGTAAAACTGACATCCCTACTCTATATTTTAAAAAAAGGAAAAAAAGCAGTTGCATAGATTAAAGCAGAACCGTCGATAGTTTGAGCAGATGCATAAGCAACGCTTTCTGGGACAAGAAAGGATACCCTTTTTTGTACCGCTTTTGCATGAGTATGGCTTTAGGAATTTTTTTGGCTGTTGCTAAAACACGGACCACCATTTTGAAACAGACGGACCTATGCTTTTTTCTTGAAGGGATAGTCCAACTCCAGGTTTTTATACACCATTCGATAGGGAATTTCATGAACTTCGAACGAGTACCAAACATCTTACCTGGCTGATTTTTTTTTCAAATGAAACCTTAGAAGATTTTCTATCAAATTCTGCTGGGTTTTTAGTTTTGATTAAACCATAGGTCCGTGAAAAAATCCGAAAGTCCGTAGAGGTTTTTTGAGGATTTCTCCCGAATCGTTGCTTTATGAATTTCAAAAAGTGGTCCATATAAAAGTTCATGAAATTCCCTATCGAATGGTGTATAAAAACCTGGAGTTGGACTATCCCTTCAAGAAAAAAGCATAGGTCCATCTTTTTCAAAAAATAGGTGGTCCGTGTTTTAGCATTTTTTTTTCACATCGATCATCGTCCCAGTGTCAATGAAAGCTTCAGATCGTATCATTATTTCTTGAACTTTATAATATGACACATCGATGTTTGACTGTAAAAAGTCAAAGCAATCAAATATCATTCATTTGACCCTAGACTTTTGAAGTGAAAGCAAACAAGCTCGCCATGACAAGACAAAACAAAAAATTTTATTAATAAATTTTTATTCCAAAAAAAAAAAATTACACAACAAATTATTAACTATATTAAGTTCATGTTAAATTATCTAACTATCAAAAAAAAAAATAATTTTTACAACTTGAAAAATTTTTGTAACTCATTGAATAAAAAAAAATGAGAAATCCTGTTTACAAAAAAATCATCGTATCTGGGACACAATTTTTTTTCCAAAAACAAGAAAAAAAATAATTTTGATTTCAATTCAAATGCAATGTTAATCGATTCTAACACAAAAAAAAACTAACCATCGAGGCTTAATGACTAACAATCGAGTACTTTCTTGAACCACAACAGCATTTAGCACATCCAAAGAAACAACATATAAATGATATCAAAATACTCAATATTGAACTTATGACAATCACTGCGATTACAAAGAGTATAATGTTAATTGCTCTTGGTTGATCAAATGTCTCTTTAAAGTTGTTCCATTTGTTACTAAAAAATAAAAAAAATTAGCCTTTATGGTCTTGTTAATAGTTTTGGGGTGTACATACTCATTTCTGTTTACGTATTCGAACCAATTACAACATTTAACAGCACAACAGTAATTGTCTAGTTTAAAAAATTCAGTATTACAATTATCGTTGATTAAACACACACCGCCAGTGTTTAACATTTTATTTGTTTCTTTAGCGAGACCATTTACTAAATTTTTTCCATCGTCAATTATGCCTGCTTTGACTGCACCAATTATTAAAATAAACACTAAACATGATGTTCCTATACTTGCAATCTGAGCTTTCATCTTTCTATGACTTTAATTTTTTTATTAATGATCTAAAAGGTGGGTTTAGAATTTTTTATTTCTTTTTTAATTTGGAAAATGGATAAATCAAACTAAAAAATGAACTACAGTGTGCACATCTTAGGTTATAAAAAAAAAATTTTTTTTTTTTTTTTTGCGATTGTATTATAATTTATGTATATCGCGTTTTAATCCCTCCATTAATAAAATATTTTTTCATTGAATACATTTATTAGACTTTGTCTGAATTTTTAGTATTCAATATCACGAACGTATACGAATACACGCCTCTAAAAATAACCGATTAAATGCCTTTTTTTATATTGGAACAAGTTGAATAAATATTTGATTAAACTCCCTATTTTGTTATATTGCAAGCATGTGTTAGTCATGATTTTGTTTGTTTTTTTTTATTGTTGAAAATTTGCTCTTTTTTATCTTTAAACTCAACTGATATGTTTACTGTGTCTAAAAGCAAGAAAAAGTCCGATTTTTAGAAAATTTTCATATTACTTTTTTTACTCTAATCTTGGTCAACTTAGAAAAAAAATTCTGAGTACTTACATGCTTACAGAACCCTCTCCCCCTTCTACTAAAATTCCACATTCATTTAGGTGGTTTCACCTGTTAATGAAAAACTGAAACTTCGAAATAAAATACCTTTAATTTTCTCAATAGTGCATCTCGTCTTAGTTAAAATCTAGAAAAAAGTCATTTTAATCTGTTATTGTATACGAATAAGGCATTCGTATACAATTTTTTTTTTTATGTATTCGCGTATACATTCGTATACAAAAATTTAGTTTTTTTTCTGGTAATACATAGCATGTATACGCGTATACATCGGGTATGTATACGAGTATACATAAGATATGTATTGGCGTATACATCGTCATTCATATCTTCATTTTTTAAAGCAAAGAGTTCGATGAACAGAGAATACTACTGCACGGCTCCTGAAAAAAAGGCGTACCCTGTACTGTACTGGAGCGTACCCTACCAGTCCACCGTACAGTACCGGAATTTAAAATAAAATGGCACGGGGGTACGGTACGATGGTACGGTAAGGTACGCTCCGGTACAGTAGTGGTACGCCTTTTTTTCAGGAGCCGTGCAGTAGTATTCTCTGTTCATCGAACTCTTTGCTTTAAAAAATGAAGATATGAATGACGATGTATACGCCAATACATATTGATGTATACTCGTATACATCCTGAATAAACATGTATTCGCGAATACATATTGATGTATACTCGTATACATCCTGAATGAACATGTATTCGCGAATACATATTGATGTATACTCGTATACATCCTGAATGAACATGTATTCGCGAATACATATTGATGTATACTTGTATACAGGCCGAAAAATAGGTTAACATGACTCAACTATACCCAGAATCTGTCGTTTTTATTTTTATAATTTTAAAAGCTGAAAAATGACTCCCATAAAGGGTCGTATATATAGACGATCACGTAGTTCCCTAGCGTATTACCGCTATGCTCCTGGAGGGAGCGTCTGCCGGATTAAGGGCAAAGAGAATGTAGTGAATCGTTATATTATAGTAGCCATTTAGGACAGCCACAAGAACGATTAGAGCGAAAAAATGTGGAAGAAATAAACCTGTTTGTAATCTGGTCAGAAACAAAATATCTATCAACTTGTTCGCTGATCCCCCGTCCGCCATCTCGACAAAATTAGAGACTAAACTTGCCAATTTGACGTTTGAGCCTTTACTGTACTTTAAAGAAACGAAATCTCATTTATTAGAACATTTGAAATTACCTTTCGACCTTCAAAAATTTTCCTCTATAAACTTATATTCAATGTTCTAATAAGTCAGTCTGGATTTCCATAAAAAAAGCATGCATTTTTAATTTTTGCCAACTTAGTTTTTCAGTTTCAAAAAACAATTTTCAAAAAAATGCAAAAATAAAAGTGAAAATTTTTTATATTTCAATCCTACAAGTGAAAATATACTATCCCCCTCTGGCACAGTGTGCCTGAATTTCTAAAATGTTTCTACATTCTTTAGTTTATGTGAAATAATTTAAAAAAATAAAATCCGAAAAATTTTTCGAGCTTTGATTTTTTACAGATTTGGTTCTTCGGACATAGCTCTGTTGTCTTTTTCAGCCGTATCCGGTAGTCGTCGGACGTCATCAATTATTTCCGATTAATTTCTTTCTTTTCTTTTCACTATACTGTTTTTTTTTTGCAACATTCTACGACAAATTATTGGTACCTGGTATTGGTAATTTCAGATCCTGTTTCTTTGTCCTCACTGGGATCTTTAAACGAAAAATTTATTTTAATCGTTTGAGACAAAGAAATCTCTTGGATAATTCGGTGAACCTGAAAATTGGGATGAATTCTGTGAGTGAAGTTATCCTTAACTCCAAAAAATCATGTCAACTTCCTTGAAAAAAAAAAATTTTTTTCAACGAGAGTTTTCAAATTAAATCTCACTGGTCGAATAAATAAAGAGTTGAAACTTTTATTTTAAGACTAAGAGGCAACACTAGGCGAAGCGTGTGTATCCCTCCTAACACAGACTGTATTTACAGTGGTGGCATCTACTTTGTAACCTTGGAGGATGAGGATGAGGTTGAGCAGGAGCATGAACATGAAGATGAGGTTGAGAAAGAGGATGACCTTTAAAAAGGTAAATATAAACTCCTATTGAAAATTCTCTAAGCCAATTAATTACAAATTCGGAATTGAGTTTTTTTTTTCAAAAGTCTAAAACCGCCTAATTAATTATTTTGTTCAGTTAAAGACCACTGACAGTCAGGTCAGATATTTTTCTTCCGCTAGTTAAGTCAGACGATTCATGCAGAAATTAAATGTTTTGATAAAATTTAGAAAAGTGCTGAAGCTTTGTATAGGACAATCTTAACGATGATCATAACTTGTAAAATGAATCTCAAAGAAGAGAGTTTGTATCAATATTCTAAATGAATCCAAATAAATCCTTATCGAAGCTCTTTGGTCCAATGTTGAAAGAAAAAGTATCCATTTAGTAATTTGGTAACTGTAATGTCTTGCATTCGGCCCTTTCGGGACCTCTATCTGATACTCACGTTAGACGATTTTAAGCATGTTTACATTCTCAAAATAAATCAACTTTTTAAAGTTAAGTTAATCAACTAATACAGCGATATCAGCGAGACGTCGCTTTATCACACTATCCACTTTTGTTTTATTAAATATCATCTTACTTTAAAGAACATTAAAGTTAAAAGCTCATTTTGAAAGTTGTTTATTTGAACGGAGGCGTTCTTAAAAACTGTTCTATTAGTATGTATTTAAGAGAAAGCACAAGTATACCTTAAAATTAATTTTACGTTATTTTAAGTTTATTCGCAGACAGTAAGCCTAACAAAAACTTAAACTTGAATATGAAATAAATGAGAATTGTTTCTATTGAAGCCCCTCCTCGGATCTTAATCGATACGCCTTAACTTTAAGTCTAGAATAATTTTTTTTTTTATAATTTAAAACTAGAGTTCACTGCACCATAAACGTTACTCATATTTAATATTTTTTTTTTGAACCAACAATACAAAATTCTTATGTTTTAAGATGTCAGCTTTCGAATGAGCTATAGATCAACCATACCTATAGTAGGTCCGGGAGGGCTCGGGAGGGTCAAAATAGGGTCAATTTTTAGGGAATTTATGGAAGAAACTTTTTTTTTTATAATTCCAACTATTTTGGGGTAATCAGGGTCGTTAAAAATGAATATCAACAAATTTTCAGGCGTTTCCGACAATTTTCCGCGGAATTATGCGGGAAAAATATGCTATTTTCGGGTGTTTTTGTTTTTTCAATAATAACTCAAAACCGAATATACTTTCCCCTAGAGATGATTGCATATTCTTGTAGAGAATTAAATTTAGAAAATTTTGTTCGAGGCCGATTTTTGAAAAAAAGTTTAGTTTTTTTTTAAAAACAGCTTTAAAAGATGAAAAAAAACAAAATAAAAGTTATAAAGCTCTTAAATGGTCAATTTTATTAAATAAGACAAAATTTTTCAAAAAAAATGAAAAAAAATTGTTATTTTAGCTTTTTCTTTTCTATTTAGCTCATTTTTTTCTTTCTCTAATAGCATTACTAAACCACTTTGAAAAAATATATTAAATATGAGTAACGTTTATGATGCAGTGAACTCTACCAGCAAAATTATTCGTTTATTCAACAAGTTCAAAATGAACTAGATCATTCAAATTTATTTCTCATTAAAAAATTAACTTTTGATTAAACAATAACTCCTCTTAAAGAATCAAAAATATAAACTTAGACAATAAAAAATTCTACGTGATTCATTTTTTAGAATAAAATAATTAAACACTACCATAAACGAGGTTTGAATGATAAAAAATAATTTTAACAGATTAAATTAAAAAACTCATAAATTTTATAAATGAGCGATTGGAGGGGTATATGATGTGTTCCATTATTTATCACCACAAGACAAGAAAAAACGAATCATAACGAAATGAAGAAATTTTGAAATTTCAATTGCGAAATTGTGTTTCAAGTATCCTTAGAACAAAAGAAAATAAATAAAATAAGTTAGTTAATCCTAACAAGTTTTAAAACATTAAAATAAACATTTAAAAAAAAAATCTAATCAAATCAAAAAAACTTAATAACCTTAGTTTTTTTAAGTGATCCTTAGCTGTTGATACAACTAATGAAAGCCAACTGTAATCTCAAAAACAAATCTATTATCTTTAAGTACATTGTTTATTTTTATTTAATATTTGCATAGTTCAAAAAATTTTTGTTTTGTTTGTGTGTGAATAATGGTATTAAGTTAATATCTTTCTCAGCAATTCAATTTAAAAAAAAGAAATCTTTGGTATTTAAAAATAAATCTGTTTTTTACTTGATTACAAACGAACAAAAACAAAGTATTCGTGTTAAAATTCTACCAACTATATTAATCATTGTTTTAACATAAACAACTTTTTTTTTAACGCTATTAACCCTTAAGTAAAACAAGATTTTTTTAAACAGTATTCCGGCTAAATGATCTTTGTATCGATAACAGATAATAACTTAAAAGATCTTTTTTTCTCTAAGACCCTTTGATGTAGTGGGAAATTTGTCTTGTTTCAGAATCTGTATAGATAGTCTTTGGTTTAGGGGTGAACAAAAAATTAGATCCAAAAAACTGAAAAAATGCTTAAGAGTGTGCTTCGAAAATCTAAAGCTGAAACCCAGAATTTTATGCCAAGTTGGCAGGGTCCGTTCAAAGTCATTGCCTAGTTGAGTGATTTAACATACATGATCGAGAAAGATAAACGACTTTACGTGATTCATGTTCAAAGATTGAGAGCTGATAAAAGATTTGATGACTTTTAGACATTTTAGATTAAAGATTTTTTTTCATATATTTTATTATAGAGTCGTTAGATTTCTTAGTGATGCGGTCCGAAAAATTACTCGAGGCTTATAAAGAGCGGGGAATATATGTGCCTCCAGTAGTGGATCACGAACAGTTAATTTCCTGAAGAGGTATCGTGTTACACACCGTCCACAAGAGACTGGGGACGGCGTGTAACAGATGAATCAGATGCCTCTGCGATGAGGACATCCCTTATTAACAGAGAGGAGTATGTTAGCGTTGATGCTAATTCGTAGCTTACACTACACTACTCGTGTCTTAGTTACAAATAGATATTTTATTGGTCTCTAAATTAACTCTAATTGGCGGATTAGTGTAATTATTGATATTTATTTGATATAAACATGGTTAGAATAAAGTTACTGAAACAGAAATAATTTTTTTATCACTAACTATGAGTTCCAAACAACCAGTTAGCCTGCAACATAATATTAAAAAGATTCAATTTAAAAAAAAAGTTAATCATTAAATTATCTTTGTATTGGTCTCTAAGCCATTTAATCCACAATCACCGAAAGTCAAGTTTGCTTAATACTTTATATTGCATGTTATTTGTGATTGATTGTTTATAATTATCAACTATTTCCATAGAATTAAATTTTTTTTCTGGAATCCAGGTCGATTCTTTTGTCGGAAGATCCTTCCATATTACAGAAATGGGATTTATCTTCTACTCGAGAATAAGATTTTAAGATGACATACTTTTTTAAAGGTCTCTTAACTTCGGACTCCTCTAGTCAGGGTCATCTGATCATAATGTGGGATTATGATTTAGTTATTGACTCCGAGCCGTCCTTTGACAACAGGAAATTAAATTACTCTCGTGGGGATTATAACAAGTTGAGAACAATGCTAGAAGAAATAGACTGGAGTGCAAAGATGAATAATTTAAACGTACAAGACAGCTATCGTGTTTTTCTGAAAATTTACAATGAATGTTGTTCAAAATGTATTCCGTCGAAGATACTTAGAAATAAAAAACAACCTCCATGGCTTAACAAGGAATTGTTGAGCCACATTAAAATAAAGAATAATTTATGGAAAAAATATTTAGCGAGTAATAAAAGTCAGACAGTATTGAGCGAGTACAATCGTCAGAAAAAAATCGTTAGTCAAAATATTAAATCGACAGTTAGAGAGTACGAACAAAAAATGGCAATTATGAGTAAAACGAATCCAAAGTTATTCTACCATTATGTCAACAGTCAGTATAAGCCACGTGAACCGATCAAAGTACTTAGAAATGTTAGAAACGAAGTGACATCCGACTTAAGCGAAATATGTGAAACTTTGAATCAACAATTTCACAGCGTTTTTGTAGTGGAGAAAGATAATCAACAGTTCAATTTAGAAAATAGGACAAATAATATACAATTGTTAGATCCGAGTATTACGTTTTCGATCGAAAACGTCTCAAAGAAAATTGAGAAAATTGATCCGAGTAAAGCAATGGGTAATGATGAAGTTCATCCGAGAGTACTGAAAGAAACGCACTCAATTATTTCCAAACCGTTGTCCTTAATTTTTATTAAATCATTTATTTCAAGTGAGGTCCCTGTAGAATGGCGCGAAGCCAACGTGACACCACTGCATAAAAAGGGTAGCAAACTTGAAGCTTCAAATTTTCGACCGATTTCTCTTACGTCGGTCGTGTGTAAAATAATGGAGAGCATTGTAAAGGATGCAGTTATGAATCATTTAGCAAGCAACAAGTTGATCAGTAAATGCCAGCATGGGTTTGTTCCAAATAAGAATTGTGTAACCAATTTGTTAGAAACATTGGATCTCCTAAGCGAAAGTGTTCATTTGAAAAAAGCAATCGATATAATTTACATGGACTTCTGCAAAGCTTTCGACAAAGTACCTCATAAAAGGCTAATTTACAAGTTATACCGCTATGGTTTAAACGAACAGTTAATAAAATGGATAGAAGCGTTTTTAACACATAGAAGACAAAGAGTAGTTCTTGGTAGCGTCAGTTCTTCGTGGAAGGATGTTATTAGTGGTGTTCCACAAGGTTCGGTTTTGGGTCCGATACTTTTTGTAATTTTTATAAATGATTTACCGGATAATGTCCAAAACATTTGCAAAATGTTTGCAGACGACACAAAGATGATAAGTGTGGTCGACAGCGAAGAAAAAATTTCACTCTTGCAAAAAGATATCGATAATTTGTACAAGTGGTCAAAAGAATGGCTAATGGAATTTAATGAGGATAAGTGTGTTGTGATGCATTATGGTCCAAACAATCAAAAATGTGAATACCTTTTGGGCTCAGCGGAAAACAGTCACAAGCTAACCGAATCATCTCAAGAACGCGATTTAGGAGTTGTTTTTAGTAACAACTTGAGTAATACAGCACACATAGGAGTAGCTACTAAAAAAGCGAACCAGGTTCTAGGGTTGATAAAACGCTCATTCAAGTACCGTGATAAAAATACCATAAAAAAACTCTATACAAGTTTAGTAAGACCTCATTTAGAGTACGCGGTTCAGGTCTGGAATCCGCACTTAAAGAAAGATATTTCAAGTATTGAAGGTGTTCAAAGAAGAGCAACAAAAATTATTGGTGAACTACGTAATTTGAGTTACGAAGATCGACTGGAAAAGCTAAGCCTTACATCTCTAGAGGATAGAAGAATGAGAGGTGACTTAATTGAACAATTTAAAATAGTTAAAAATTTTGACAAGGTTGATTGGCATTTTCCGTTGAACCAAACATCAGAACATTATGGGACAAGAAGTCACAATCAAGGATTTGAGAAACAATTGGTTCGAAACTGCAACCAAAGATTCAATTTTTTCACTAATCGTGTAGCAAATGCTTGGAACAATTTACCAAGGGATGTTGTCGAACAAACAACAACAAATGATTTTAAAAACAAACTAGACTCGTATATTAAAAATATAAGAAAAACTTAGCAGGCTAATATAGTGCAACTAATCCTTGCGCTCCGTTAAGGATGATAATCCATCCTTTTCTATAGCCTTTATTTATTATTTATTATTTATTATTTAGTCAAAAAAAAATTGGAAGAACTTTATGACTCTGGGTAATTTTTTTTCTATTGAATATGGATACCAGCGTTAACTAGATATTTTTGGCTTTCTGTTAATATCTTCAGATACGGAATCCCTCTTTCCACTCATGAGTTTTTAAATGTTTAAACATTGGACTTTACAAAAAGATGAAGAAAAAAAAAATTATTATTATGGTTTTTAGTAAAAATTCGGATATACATTTCAAAGTAAATGGAACTTACAACTGGCATAAGAGAAACGATTTAAAGATTAATACTAAATTTTCAACTTTACAAAACTTGATTGAAGATTAAATTAAAACCTAAAAAAAAAATTAAATTCACAAATGTTTTTAATTAAAAGAAAAACTTTTTTTTTTGGAAAATTTAAAAAAAGTGTCTAATTCAGAAATTCAATTAAAATTTCTTTTTAAATGAGTTTTTTTTTCTGTTTTTCTATTCAAAATATTTTTTTTGTTAAAACTTATCGTTCCCCTCTAAAAAGTTTTAAGACTTGTCTCGCGGGAAGTGAACATCATCCAACAAAAAAATTAGAATATATTATGCTCATTTTTATTATTCTGTAAACGATTTCTTCATATCAAGTTTTCTTCCTAAAATCAAACCCTCTCTACCCAAGACCTTTTTTTTATGTTTCTTGCTTAAATTTGAACAAATCAACTGAGAAAACACAAGCAACTTACTGAACAAATAAAAAGGAACTCTAGATCTGAAAAAAAAACATGAATAAATTCATTATTTTTTAATTAAAACGGAATAAAAACTCAAAAAAAAAAAGAAGAAATTTTGTTGTTGTTGTTGTCAAAAATTCACAATATCATATCATTTTGGAATTTTTATTTTTTTTCGTTTGAAAAAAAAATTGATTTTTTTTGCAAGATTTTGACAATGTTTGAAAAAAAATTATGTTTTTTTTTTGTTTTATTGAGCAAGGAGTAATTTCAAAATACAAAAAATGATTCATTTCTTAATTAATGATTGATGATTCAAAATGCTAACATGGTAAAATAAACATTTTATTTGAATTTGTAGCTCTTTAGTTAGAGATGTATTGTGAATTTTTAAAAAAATATATAAGCCTAATTGAACTTACATGATTACTTCTAGTTAAATTACTCAACTATTTTTTTGGTTTTAAGTATTGTTTGAAAATTTAATTGATTTCTTTTCGATGAGAATTTATGGCTCATTTGGAAGTTTATTACGATTTGACACTAAAGCATGCTAAAATCTCTTTAATCCCTTAGACAGATTTATGATTCAAAAGATTGGTTGCCTCCGAACTTTTCTTTTTAGTTTCGAATTTTAATTGATGTCACGCCAAGGTAACGTGTCATCAATTGAACTATATAATACTTGTTTATCAATTTCTACCTTTCCACAGTAATATAATCCTTACTAGTATCTTTAATACCGTAAGTTCAAAGAAGAGTCATCATTGAGCTCTGTTGATGGATACTCATCCTTTTTCTATAGCCATTTACATCCGCTTGAGTCCTTCTTTTTTTAAACTAAACATGAAATACTATCAACTTTGATTACAGACTTATAATGGAATTCTTGAAGAATTTCCTCAAAACAACTTCCAAGACTTAATAGATTTTCTAAGATTTCGATTTCATGATTTGGTGAACCTTACTCAGAGATACGAACCCGGATTTTTTTAAGGTTTTGAGTTTGGGTTGGGTTCGGGTAGACCACTCAAACTCGATACCCAATTACCGGCTTTTTTGGGTAACCAACCCATAACCCATACCCGTAAAACTTAACTTTTCAGGTTACGTACCTGAGTCTGATACCTTTTTACTCAATCGAGTATGTGGTTATCGGATTCAGGTACGTAACTTGAAAAGTTAACTTTACGGGTATGGGTTATGGGTTGGTTACCCATAAAACGGGTAATTGGGTATCGAGTTTGAGTGGTTTACCCGAACCCAACCCAAACTCAAAACCTTAAAAAAATCCGGGTTCGTATCTCTGACCTTGCTAGAGACTTTTTTGCATTAATTACATGACCTGGTGAGGCATTTTCATGTTAAAACTCGACTTAATGGATCTTAAGAATTTGTTTGGCAACTAAGACTTCTTTTTGACTTTTACTACTTTGACTGTAAAATCATATAAGCCCTAAAAGCAAATTTAAATTTCTAAACTATGCTCTTAAAGTGTAGTCGAATATTGTTGATTTTTTATTATATTTGAAAATAAAAATGAATTTTAACTTGAAATAAATGAGTTATAAATGTGTAAATTTAAAATATTACTTCCAGACAAACTCCTCAAATTATTATAAAAGCAACTTTTGAAAAATGAATGATTCTTTTGAAGGTATAAACAAATTCTTGTTGCTGAGCAATCATGGCTCATTTGGAGTTAATTTGCTTAAAAAAAAGACTTCTATTTATTTTTAAAAAATTTAATTTGAATAGAAAAACTGATAAAAAAACTTGAAATTGCCTTGCAACTTCATCTTTTTATTTTATTAAATGTTTCATTTTCAAACGAATTTATCTTTTTACTAAACTAACATAAAATTTATTTAAAAACCTAAATTTTAAGATGACATTTTGAAGTAACCTTGAACCTGTTCAAACCAAATAGGGAGATGGAGGGTGTATTATTTTCATTAAAAAATATTTTTGATCTTTAATGTTTGATATGCTTATCTATTCTAAAGTTTACCTTTTTAACACTCCTTAATCTTAATTCTTTAGAAGTTAGAGAAAAAAGCAAAATAAAGATAAGAAAAAAATTTATCACCCAAAAGATGTTTCGCGTCAGGATCTTAATTAGGATTTTTTGAGGACTTCTTATGCAGAGGCGTAGCCTGAAAATAACAACGGGTTTCTTTCTCATGGAATCAAGCATTAAGAAAAGGATTGAGATACCTCAAATTTAAAGTAACTTAGGTCCAAATGTATCCAAGTCATTTGTGAATTCTTCCAAATATGTACCGTAAACCCTCTCTATTTGTATTCAGGAAACTCGACCTTTAACACAAGGTTTTTACAAAAACATTTTTTCACTTTAAGTCGGAAAATACCTCATTCTAACCGACTCAGCCTTCCCTTTAAAATCAGGAATCTAATTGAATACTTTACCAATCAAAATATTTTAAAAAAATTACTGGATACAAATAGAGGGGATTTACGGTATTTGTTTTAATACGGAAATATTCGCCCTCCTAAGGACCGGGTCTTTGGAAGGGTACGCCAATGTTCTTATTAGATTCCCACTCATTTCTTGGTTAAATTTACACGAGATCTTTAGGACTCTTATGAAACCCTAAACATGAATTCGTTTATGGGCACAAAATTTTTAAGGTTAAATACCAAAATCCAAAATTTTTTGGGCATGCTTTTCTACAAAAAATTCATGGAATAATTCTCTAAGGAAGAAGAGAAAGCTGCTTTACAAGCCTTTGAAAAACTTGAATGAATTGTCAGAAACAGTTTTCTTATCAACAAAGAAGAAGATCGAAGATCTTATCGACAATTAAAGAACTTAAGAACTCAATTCTTATGTTTCAATCAGATAAGGTGTCTAAGTGGTTAAAAGACTGGTCAACTCATATTAGTAATAATAATATAGACTTTAATTATACAGCACGGCTAGTGAAAAAAAGGCGTACCGTACCGTACCGTTCCATTTTTGGGCAGCGTACTTTACCGTACCGTACCTACCGTACCCTCCTAGCGTACCGAACCGTAACCTCAACGCGTATCTGAAATTTTTTTTGGATTTAAATTTTTATGAGAAAAAATTTTACCTTTGAAGGGTTCCTATACAAAGAAAAATATTTTGAAATATCATTTAATATGGTAAAAAATAATTTAACAATTTATTTGAATAAATGTTGCAAAACTTTTTCTCATAAAAATTTAAACCCAAAAAATATTTCAGAATGTACATTACGATACGCTAGGAAGGTACGGTACGGTACGCTAGGAAGATACGCCTTTTTTTCACTAGCCGTGCTGTACGGTTGACTCGAAACCCTTAAACAAGTCAAAATGTGAATTATTTGGGTACTTATGTACAAAGTGATCTAAAATGGGACAGACAGGTTAAGAATGGGACATCGAAGGCAAACCGGGTATAATTAAGAAAGCGTTTAAATATCCTTGCAGCGAGACTAAAAAGTTATTGTATTGTTCCATTGTTAGCTCATGACGTCGGCGTCCTCCGGGAGTTTGTCCCAGTCATTCACAACTCTATTTTTAACTCCTAGAGGACGTGGTGAGCCAAAAAAACATAAAAAGTTTCAAAGCAAAGCTTGATGTTTAGATGTCGAAACAATTTGAAGCGACTTCTAGAGAGAGTTTTGCTTGGATTTCTTCCAAACTGTTAATCTACTACTACTACTACTACTTAAAATATAATAAACCCCAAACGACCTAAAAAAAAATTGTTTGAATTTTCTAAAAACAGTGTGCAAATTAATGATTACTTGAACTTGACTTTAATTTTCAGTTACTTTACTGATGGGATCGTATCATTATCTTTATTTTAGATCTTAAATATAGAATATTTCTTACCCTTATTTTTTATGGAAACATAACAACTACTTTCATAATTAAAGGTCTCTGTCTTATTAATCTAAATTTATTTGATATATTCGCTAGAGTTACACATAAGGACATGTTTATACATAAATTTATAATAATCACAAAAATTAGAACTAATCAAATCAATCCAGGGTTCATAATAATTCCTACCATACTACCAAAAAAATATAAAACAATCTTAATCAAACGAAATTAAACACAATAAAGTGTACTTGTCTTTTATTAAATCAAATGAATTTTAAATGCAAATATTTGTAAAAAGTATTAATAGAAATTAAAATAAAAATCAATTACAAAAAGCCTCAATAACTAAAACTAAATTTGAATAAACCAAACGGTTTTATATATCTAAATGTTTTGTTTTTGTTTTTGCCAAGAGCTTAAACACAAAAAAAAAACAGTTACCCTCTAGGACTAAAAATTTTTGAAAAAAATATTTTTATTTTTAAATAAAAGAGTTTCTTTTTTTAAAAGAAACAAAATTATTTTTTTGTCTCATTCAAGACAACATGACCTATCAATCATTATTATTATTTAAACTTTTGTAGGTTAATCTTTTTACAAATTTTGTGGACGATTATTAAAAGCCGATTAATCCTTAATCAATTTTAATGTTTTAGATAAAATGTAGACTCAAAATTTTATTTACAAATTTAATTAATTTGATGCAAAAGAGGTCTTTGATTGAGGCCATTAAGAATATTAGTTGCTGTTATAGTCGCCATTTTGACTCTTGTGTTAACTTCAGCAGAACAAATGTGGGGTGTTATGAAACAATTTTGGAGTTTAAAAAGTTCATTGTCTAATGGCAAAGGCTCTGGTGTAGTTACATCTAGACCAGCAGCGGCTATTAAGTTATTCTTAAGAGCTTGAACTAAATCGTCTTGATTTACCACTGATCCTCTTGAAACATTTGCAAAAACAGCTGATTTTTTCATTTTTTTAAATCGTTCCAAATTAAAAAATCGTTCTGTTTCTTTAGTGGCCGAACAAGTTGCTATTAAAAAATCCGATTGGTTTAACAAAGTGTCCAAGTCGACATATTCGTAACCTTGTTTGTTTGCTTCTTCATTTGGTTTACGATTGTGATAAATTATTTTGTTGACACCAAAATTTTTAAGACGGTTTGCAACTGCAAGACCAATTCGACCTAAACCGAATATGCCTACGTTTGAACCTGACAGTCCTCTACCACACATCCACATTATTTTCCAATCAGCCCATTCACCAGTCTTTGCGGCACTGATTGCTTCCGAGATTCGACGAGTTGTGTTGAGTAAAAGACCTACAGTCAATTCAGCAGAAGCATCTAAAGACACAACAAAATAGAGATTTAAGAGTTATTGATTAAAGAGTTTTACCTGTCAGGACTCCAGGGGTGTATCCGACAGGAATATTCCGTTTTTTACATTCATTGATATCAATATGATCATAGCCTACTGAGCATGTTCCGATTATTTTCAACTTTGAGCCAGCACTGTCCAAGAGTTGTGTGTCAATCTTTTCGTTTAGGGTGCAAAATAGACCGTCGACATTTTTAACATTTTCGAGTAGGGTTTCTCGTTTTAAAGGCGTGTTTTGATTTATTATTAATTCAATGTTGTTTGATGTTAAAATGGTTTCAGCTTGTTTAGGTATTGGTTGAGTTACATAGACTTTAAAGGGTTTAGTGTCGGTAGACATTTTGACAGTTGGTACAACTTTTAAATAAGTTTTTAGGTTTAAACTAGTTAAATTTGATAAAGATTTTAAAAATTTCATTTTTTTTTGAGTGAATATATTTTTTTTGTTTAATTTGAAAGCTTGGATTTTTTATTTTTTTTTTGCATTTATGCATACTTTACTCTGAGAATTATTTTTTTCTAAAAAAAGAATGCTTTCTTGCCTCTCTTAACTGAACTGAAATTACCTTTCTATTATCGTCTTGAAATCTTGATTGAACCAGAAAGAGAACATACTTAAAATGAAATTTTTCGATTGATCAGCAGCTTGATTTGATCCATAAACTATAATACACATAAAAAAGAAGTCTTTAAGAACACTAGAAATTTTGGACGCTTTAGATCCCACTCGAGTTCCTAAATTATCGTTAGGACTAGTTCAGTCTTAGAACGGATACTGAACACTGAATTCAAGTCTTAAAACCTTGTATTGGGCAGTTTTTTTTTTACACCTCCGCTTTTTGCAGCCAAATATCATTATGATACATTTGGGGTATAGGACATTTCATAGCAACTAGTTTTTCATGACGACGATGTCCTATACCTACTGTTGTACTACAGTGAGATTGGATTATGACTGTGACAACACGAATTAGGAAAAAGCTAATTAGCCATAAATCATAAGGGACGCGGCGCTAATATGGTAATAAAAGGTGGAAATGTGAAAAGACAGCGGTTTATCAGGGACGTGGTCTGAGTCTTGACTTTAACTTACCATTAAACGTAACTGTCAACCATCTCTTTTTTTTACCTTGCTATGAAACATGCGATGAAATTTAGTTGCTTTGAAAATAATTGACATGCTATGAAAACTTGCTATGAAACGTGACAGAGCCATCATAGACTCTGGGAAAATGATCGATGGGAAAAAAAATCCTTAAACTGATTTAAAATCCCAAGGGATACCGAATACCCATTTGTTAAAACAAGACACATTCTCTACAAATGTTAAGAATTAGGAAGGCCCTATAAAACACATTATTTTTGGATACTGATTTTTGATGTTGAAACGGTAAGATGCTCCAAATCTAAAATCCTACTTGGTTTTTCGTGGTTTCAATTTTTGTAAATTTTCAAGCAAAAAATCCTCAAATTCTAGGAAAATCATTTGAATAAAATCAAACTATTTGTTTGATGATAAACCCTCACCCACTTATCTCCAGAGGCATTTATGAGAGACATATGTTAAGACACTTTTTAACTTGATTTTATTGTATCACATGGGAGGAATAGAATTTAAAGCTAGAAAGATTTATGATTTTGGGGCTCTTTACCTTGGAATATTGATTGTAGCCTTTTAATTTATTGTCCAAACAAGCAATGGACAGTGAAATCAATATTTAGTAAAAGATTCTTTTCTGTCTTTTGTTTATTTTACTTAACTGTCCTATCAACTGTCCTTTTCTACCTTTTGTGTCTTTTTCTTATAGAAGACTCATACTTTACTCTAAACCCTAAAACCTAACAGACTCCTTTCGAAGAATGGTTTGATAGCTTATCAATGTGCCTAACCCTCACCTTATCCTTACCCGAACCCTACCTGGGGCTCCACTCCAGACCCCTTTCGAGAAATAGTATGAGAGTTTATCAATATGTCTGAGTTTTCTATAAGAAAATGACAAAAGGTACAAAAAAATCGACCCTTGCAAGTATCAAGCATTCAACAAAAGGAAAGAAAAGGTTTAATCTAATTATTTTGACTTCATTGTCAATCCATGGTCCAAACATCAATTGTGGCTTCTTATTTTTCAGGCTATACCTTCAAATTAATAATGGCTTATTCAAATCATGAGTACTAAAATTTAAAGAGTATACGAAATTTGGCTGCAAAAAGCGGAGAGGTAGGGCTAATCTTTGATTTTTGACTTTCATGGTAAAAATGTTTTTCAGGTGTTTTCGTGGTTGTAGATTAAATAAATAATGTTAAAATTAACGAATTCAGATTGTGTGGACGTTTGATCAGTGGCGTAGCTAGACAATTTCAGATGGTGTCTCAACCAAGGTCTCAAAATAGATGAAGATTCCAAATTCTTCTTAAACACTCTTAAAGATAAAAACGCCAGATTCGTAATGGTGTTTGCTAAAAAATACAAAATATTCATACCCCAAAATACCGGAACCCTAAACTATTATCATAATAAACCAGCGGATGACACCCTGATTAAATATCTTTCAAAATGTGTGTGAAGATTTTGGTCGAATAAGCATATTAAAAATTCCTTCAATATTTTATTCTTTACATGAGTGTCGATTGATATTTATGAGTATGCTATCATCTGCAAAAATGTCACGGATCACTGAGATACCGAGTGATCAGTCAATCATGAAGATAATAAAAAAAGCGGATCAAAATGGTTACATTGATGGACACCGCTCTTGTGATGAACTCAATGTAATTCTACATTGGTATTTTGTTAAAATGTTCTATCAATTTATTTGAATGCTTAGGTCTACTCAATTTCTAAAAGGCAATATCTATCCGAGAGATTTATTGAAAAAATTTATATTCTCACTCGAGGGAAGATCATATAACAAATTAAAAATAAAAATTAAATTTTCAATTAAAATCAAATCTTATGTTAATCGACTCTTTTAAAATAAACAAAAGATCTTAAGCCGATCAATAAAATTTCGAGAATTATCAAATGGTTTCATATAAAAATAATCGTATCTTTTCAATTTAAAAAAAAAAAAAATTATTGTTTTTGAAATTATGAAGTCTTTATTATTTATTGCATTAGTTGTGTTATTTTATACTCAAACCGTCTCAGCAATCATTCCAACAAAATGCGAAAGTATTCACCAAACTCTTCTCTTTATTTTTTGAGATTCTAAAAAATTTATTTTTAAGCTTGTAAATTTTTGGCTTATGAACTAACTGACACTGTTGAAAAACTAGAAACTGGAACTATTGAAGAAACACAATATAGACTTGAAGAAGATTTTTTTAAGAAGAGAACAAAACAATTAAATGACTCGTAAGTTGTTGTTTTAATGTAGACATGATCAATGCTTAAACTTTATTTTTAAGAGAGGCAAGACTCTTGGAAGGAGTTCTTTTAGCATGTAGAAATCTACTTGAATATCATGTTAATCCAAATAAAAAGTCAAGAATGCGTTATTCTAAAAATGAAATGGTCACTCGTAGACCTATGATGAAAACATTTAGGTATTCTTAAAATTTCTTTACATCTTTTTTTTTTTAAATTTTATTTTTTTAAGACATGGGGATACAATGGAAATGAGAGACAATGACGATTGGGAAGTTGCACCAGCTGAAATAATGAAACTTAAACGTTCTGTAAATCCGATAGCTTATTTTATTGTAAAGAAAAAAATTTATATTTTTATATATTAATAGTGTGATCATATGGTTAGTTTATATGAAGAAGACATTGAAGATTGGTATTATCATATACGACCGCATGTAAGCCTCGAAAAATATTTATGTGAAGGTAAAGTTTTAAAGCCAGATGAAAGAGGCTGCCTAAGTCACAAAGACGAATTCAAAATTAAGAAAGAATTAAAGAGAAAAAAAAAGTAAAATTTTGTAATTTTTTTTTTCAAATTTAATTTTCTTTGGAACAATAAAATTTTTAAAATGAACCTAATGCTTGTTTGTTTATTTGATGATCAATTCAAACAGTTCTAGGTCCGCTACGCTTGAATTGCAATCAACTTTGCATTATTTTCCAGTTACAAAATTAGAGTTGCAGCATAAAAATTTTAAAACTCCTTCTGCATCTTAAGTTATTGGTTAAAATGTAACCATCCGTCAGTTCAAAAAATTTAAAAAGAGCTTGTTCACTAGAAGTTCACAAAATTTGTTTTTCGCCAAAAATCTTGAAAACAAAAAATAATTTCAACGTATTGTTGAAAGTGTAAACGTAATTTTTGCTATTTATAGCGTTGAGGAAGGTCCAATGGGAGATATTCAAGCTGATTCAACAAAAGATTCTGTTGGTTTTGGTCCCGGTTTACACGGTTGAGCTCTCCATTGAAAAAATTCGCCGAAATGTCAAGCAAATTCAAAATTGAAGTACCAAAGTTATTTTTCGTTTTTATCGAAAACGAATACATTAAATTGATACTAACCGACGACATTTCAAAACTTTCTGTAATACGAAATAAAATAAAAGCTTTTTCTCAGAAATTATGAAATAACTTCTGCAAGGTGACATAAGTTATGTATGTCTTTACTTGAATTCAGTTTTTTTTTTTTGCTGTGCATGTTGTAAATTTAATTTTTTTTTTAAATTAAATTTTAAATGTTTTATTTATGATGTAAAATTAAAAAAAAATTAATTTAGCTATCAAAGCTACTCTATCTTTTGCTTGCGTACCAAATTCTCGCTTTTTACGAAGCACGCCGTAGTCTTAGCCGTTCCGTAACAAACGAATTCACGGTATCTACCTCATTCACTGTACAGTTCTCTGCGTAAGATACCCAAGAAAGCCTTTTGATAAATTCAAGGTATCATACTTTAATTTTTTGGACTTTAAAACTCAACAATTTATATTCGAATGGAAGGTTTATATTTTTTCCTTCTGAGATCATAAAAAAGCCCTTTGAAGTTTCTTCTGCAGGTTTTAATCACGACAAATAAAAAAAATAAACCTTTAATCGTATCGTTAGTTAAATTTGGTTATTTAAAAGAGTCAGTCTTTTTATTCTTTAAGGCAAGATCCCAACCAATTTGTGATACAACATAAAATAATTTAATCCGTTCTTTTGTTCTTTTGGTTCATTTTTTTTGCAACAGAGAAAAAAGAGCTTAAAAAATTTTAAAAGTGAAGTTTTAAAAAGGGTATTTGAAATGGAAAAAGATTGTTTAACAAGAGGAGGGGGTTTAAGCATGTAAAAATTTCTTTTTAAATTTAGCACTCATGAAAATTGCAAACATCACGCCCATTCCGAAAGTCAACAACCCAGAAAACCCTGGTGACTACAGACCTATAAATGTCACATCAATTTTATCCAAAGTTTTCGAAATGATACTTTGTAAATTTATTCTTGACAAAATTAAGAATATATGGGAAACAAACAAACAACATGGATTTTACTAGAGATGAAGATTTGAGAAAAATGAAAATTTAGAAAATATACTTAACAAAAAAGCTTTTTATCTGTTAGGTTTTGACATTATCTTTATTTTATAGGCCAAATATGTTTTTTTTTGACTGAATGATTTGGGATTCAAAAGGGACTAACATTTTTATACCAACAGGTCAATTTTTCATTTAAAAAAGATATCCTTCTATTCGGCATTTTAAATTCGAAAATGAGTACAAAAAAACATAATAGAAAAAAAAACATGCCATATGTTATGCTTTTATCTGAAATTATTTTTTTATTCGTTTACCATTGAGTGGGTTTTCTAGTTAGTTTTAAAGTCTGTAATAAAATAAAATTCAACAATACAATACAATAATTTTCGGACTAGTCCGATGGCCATTCGGGATGATGATCCCTTTGAGCCCTACAATTTGTACAAAAATAAAATAACAAAAAAAAAAGAATTAGTCTGAAATTATCAAAAAAAAAGAAAAACCATTTTTAGAAAATAAATTTTGTTTAGATTTGAACTATGTACATTTAATTTTAAGGTTCTAAAAAAATAAATTAAAGAACACAACACAAACAAAAAAAAAAAACGAGAACAAGTTAAGACGAAATTTGATGATTTTTTGTAAAAAAAATTCATGAGATTAGACATTTTGTATTTTTAACCAGGCCAAATATTGTTAAACGTGCTTTGGTTTTTGAGTGGGCTCCTTCGTCCAATTCAGGTGCAATGTTGTACTCATCAACTAAGTTAACTATCAGTTGGTTGTTTGAAAACGCCTTTCTTAGGTAGTCGTCAATCAGTTTAAACGATCTTGTTTTAACGTCACAAATTTTAATTCTTTTATAAATTGAAACTGTGCTTGTTTTTATGGGCCAGTGACAAATTATTCTCGCGGCTGCTCGCTGTATTCGTTCAATAATCATATAATTAGATTCAGCCATTGCCAAGATTGCAAATGGAGCATAGTCGAAAAGCGATCGAATGAATGACTTGTAGGTTACCATTAAGATTCGGGATGAGCAGCCCCAGTCTCTACCTTTGATTGATTTTAAAATGTTTAAACGTCTAGTTGCTCTATTTTTAATGTCAAGAGCAAAGTCCTTATATGTCAATCCAGGATCTAGAGTGACTCGGAACTTTGGGTTTCGTTCGTTTTTAATTTTAATTGTTTTATAAAAAAGTTCAAGTGTGTTGTTACTGAACCTACCCGATTTTTGAAACAAGGTACATATCGTTTTTGTGACACTTACTTTTGTTCGCCATTTATTCATCCACTTTTCAAGACCGGCTAAATAACACTGAAGTCTTTGGTTGATTAGTTGAGTGTTTTTGGAAATTGACCAGACGCAAATATCATTAGCAAACAGTGCTTGAACAACGTTTGCATCAATCATGGTAACGTCATTGAAAAAGAGATTAAAAAAATGGGTCCTAGTACACTACCCTGAGGAACGCCGGCTTGTATAGGTCTTATGGACGAAGTCAATTTTTTCATGTTTTACGTAAAAAGAACGGTTGGCTAAATAACTACGAATCCAATGACCGAGGTAGTTCGGGATCATTAATTGATTAAGTTTGTAAAGCAGGCCTTCATGCCATACTTTGTCAAATGCTTTCTCGATGTCAACAAATATTGAGCCCATTTTTTGGTCCCGATTAAAAGCAGTCAAACCTGACTGGGTTATTCTGGTTAAGTGGTCTCGCGTTTGACCATTTTTAACAAACCCGGTCTTTCATAGGCTTTGAAATCATTTTAACAAAGGCTGTCTTCCAGCAATCAGGTGTGAAAGAGTTAATGAGACAAGCGTTAAAAATAGCCGTTAGAATGTATAAATAACTAGCTGGTAATATTTTAAGTACTTTGTTCGGGATGTTATCAGGGCCTGGAGCCCCCTTACCTCGAATGCCCTGAATGACCATTTTGACTTCACTCGGTTCGATTAATTTTATTGGAACAGGATTTTCTTGAAAGAGTTCGTTTTGTTTCTCGTCAACAATCGACTTGAATTCGTTGTCAAATTCAGGGTCATTTTTTAATGTAAAGATATCCATTAAGCTGTCTGCAAACTTGTTACAAATATTTGAGGATCAGTGATAATTTTTTTTTCGGTCAAATCAACTAGCTTAACAGGCTTGTTTTTGTTTGTTTTGTCCGAAGTGTCAATACTTTTTAGTTTACTCCAAAGCTTCGAGTCTGAGATTTGATGGTTGTTGAGGCTCGAGCAGAAATTTTTCCACTTTTCAAGCTTGTATTTTTTTATCTCTTTTTTAATAGAACCGGCAAGGGAGTTGTAACGCACCTTGTTGTCATAAATACCACTTTTTTTGAACTTATTTCGCATAAGCCTTTTCTCTTTGATCATTTCTACCAGGTACTTCGGTAGGATCATTGCTCTTTTTTCAGTGTTAGGTATTGTTACTTCAGAAGTCGCTGAGACGATTGAGTACTTGATTGAACTAGTAAGTTGGTTTATGATGTCGATAATGTCGTCGTTAGTAGTTAGGTCGAGGTTAAGAAGTTTAGGAGCTTCTAACGCCGCATGAAACTGGAACAGAGTCGGGTTAAACTTGCGAATCGTTTTCGTGTTAGAACAAGTCCTAACAGAATTATTCGCTTTTACTTTGACAAGAATTGGGATATGATCACTGTGCAGGGTATCATTCGTTGTAAAATCTTGAACAAGTGGAAGGAGAGGCTCCGATGATAAGGCTAGATCCAAAACTGCTTTGTACTCGGCTCTATGCATTGGCACCGTATTTCCTTGCTTACCTCGACCCCCTAATACTCCTTTTTAATAGACCAGTGATAATCAGATCAATTCTAATCTTTTGGTTTTAAAGGAGATTAGGCTGAGTTGTTTAAAAAACGGCAAAAGAGCCAAGCTCAAGCCTTTTTAAACCATTAATTAACTATTGAAAATATTGTTTATAATACGCCCCAAATAACGACATTTTGAAGTTGAGGATCAATCGGATCAAGATCAAGAAGAATTTTCTTCATAACTTTTGAATGGTATTTGATAAACTGGTTCTGCAAAACGCTAAATAATGCAACGGTCACCTGGTGACATTTTTAAAAGATGATATCAATAACATTGTGGCTTAATACCAAGTTGAGGAGTGTGTCGAAAATAACAAGTTTTCATACCTATAGCAACAGAGCTAAGCTAACTTATTTATTTAATGAGAAAAAAAAATTATTGAATTCACAATTAGAGAAAACTTTATTGAGTAATCAAATTAACTATCATCACTCAATTCGAAGTTATGTTATTCAACAAAAAATAATGAATTTGCTTAATTTCACTTCATCTTATTGTTCATGATTAAATACCGTAAAGTCCGTGAATCGCTGGTCGTGCTATCATAAAAAGAGTCAGATTATTTGGTAGCAGTAAAAATGTACAGTTAAACTTTTTCTATCGACTTAATACAATTTTATTAAGATTCTCTAAACGCTGCTAATGAACTCTTAAAATTCGGAAGTTAACTAACAATTTGATTCCTTCTTTCTGGATTCTCTTCATTTTTTTCTAAAATGTCCAATTTATGTTCCAACCTATTAACTTTGTTGTGAAAGTTCAAGAATTTTTTGGGTATTTCAGTCTATTTTGTGTTATGTAGAACTTTGTTTGTGCTCTTAAAATAATTATTAGAAAACCTGCAGCGAAGCAAAGGGTGACTACTAGTATTTTATTAAAAAAATAATTCTAAAAATTTACAGATGTAGTTTTTTCATAAACAGAAGTATAAACAGCAGTAGTTGTTGTTGTCATCATGGTTTTTGATTCATATTTGTCTGATAATTGTTGTTCATTGTAACTTACGCCTTCATCCATCATCATTTCACCACCACCATTAGCAGAGTCCATGTCCATTATTTCAGCTTACTGATATTCTTGTGGAATAACCGATTAGAGACATTCTGAGCAAAAGACGATAGGTTCTTCTTGAGTCCTAAAGAATCAGACACAAGAAATTTTTTATGATTCAATTTTTACTCATGCTCACGCGATTATCTTAAACACTTTTGTGTGTTCATTATATTAGGTCAAAACGTTCGTTTATTTAAAATTGTTTGTATATTTTTACTTAGCAACAGAGATAATTCATTAAAAATTACACAATTATCAACAAGATAAAGCTCTTTAAATTCTTCTGAAATTAATTTTTTATTAAAAAAAAACAAACTTTTATTCGAAATATGAAAAAACAATTTTTAATTTTATTGATTCTTGTCATCTCAATTAGTTCAATACAAAGTGAAGTACTTGACGAATCGAATTTCAATCAATATTGCAACATCGATTCAGATAACTTGCGAGTCGATTGTTCTGGATCATTCAAAATAGATAAAATCGATTATTCAATATTCAATATCTATCAAAATTTTAGTTTGTTTTTGAGAAAATTTAATCTAAAACAAATCGATGAAAGCGATTTAGATATCTTATCAAATTTAACATATTTAAATTTAGACGAAAACAATATCGGCTTTATTCATTCACTTGCGTTTAAAAAATTCAAAAATTTACAACATTTATCTCTTTATGACAACGAGCTAAAAACAATTGAGTCAACAACTTTTGAACATCTAGAAAATCTTAAACAATTACATCTTAATAAAAACAATTTTCAACAAATTAATTCGAGTCTATTTTCAAAGTTAACAAGGCTCGAAGTGTTACGTCTCGACGGCAACCGGTTGGCAAACATCGATTCGAAAATGTTTAGACAAAATTTAGATCTCACACAACTCAATCTTAGATCGAACTTACTTTCACATTTAGACCCACTCATATTCAAAGATTTAACACAATTAAAAGAATTGAACATCGAAGACAACGAGATCTCGTACTTGGACAAAGATATGTTCATCGATCAAGTCTTTTTAGAAGATCTTTCTTTAAAGGAAAACAAGCTCGTCTCGATCGATTCAAGATGGTTTAAAAGTTTAAAAAATTTAAAAACTTTAGACATTTCTAAAAATAATATATCACAAATCGAGGAGAATACGTTTGTTAATTTGTCCAAATTTACAAGATTGAGTCTTCAAAATAACAAAATAAAACAACTTAGACCTCAAATGTTTTCAAATTTGTACAATTTACAACAACTTTATTTGGAAAATAATCAAATTGAGACATTACAAGATTTTACATTTAGGGATTTGTCTAAATTGAACATTTTAAGTCTTTACAGCAACAAACTGAAACAAATAACAGCAAATACGTTTTTTAACTTGTTCAATTTGGAAAAATTGTATTTGAGAAACACTTTGATTGAGACCATTGAATATTATGGGTTTAGCAACATGTCTAAATTGATCGTACTTGATTTAGTGAACAATGGTATAAAACGTATAAGCGATAAGATGTTGTTTGGATTAACCGATCTAGAATATTTGTACTTGGATAACAATCAAATAGACACAATTGAAGATTTAGCGTTTAATAATTTATCAAAATTGAGATATTTAAATTTATTCTACAACAATTTGACTAAAATTTCGGTTAAAGATTTTTATTGTTTGAAAGTAGAAAACATTGACCTTTGTTATAATCAAATAGAACATATCAATAATGATAATTGTAAAATGTTTTCTGTGCTTAAAAGAGTCTGGGAACAAGTTTACAATTTTAGTCCATCTGATTGTCTTGACGAAAAACCTTTATCGTCAGTCGATAGAAATTCATTTAATATATGGACGATTATCATGATTGTATTTTTAAATTTGTGGAAAATTAATTAAATAGAAAAAAATTATCTAAGAAATTTTTTTAATTCAAACTTTTTTTTAATTCATGCCTTGGCCAGTCCCAAGTCTGGATGTGAAAATTGACGTATAGGAGCCTGGGAACGGGTGCAAAAACTTGTTTTACAGCAGACCCATTTAGCAATAGGTGTAGCCCTAGTTAATTTCTTAAATCTGTATCTGGAGTTTTCTGTAAATTCTCTTTAGGGATTGTTGTTTTAACATACATAAAAGTCTTCTCAACATACATTAAAATCTTTTCAGCTTACTAAGTAACATACACGTCTGATAAACATCTTTACCGTAAAACCTTGCAAAAAAAATGATGACCTGAAAATTACATGAACAATATGAACAAAATAACCCATTTTTTAACATTAGAAACACGAAAAATAAGGGTTTTCAGGGTTGACAAATTCGAAAATGGGCTTTGTTTTATTCTAAGATTTGGTGTTTGAGGGACGTAAGGTTAGGGTGGAACCTGGTCATCTGAATTTATAAGATCTGACTTTGTTTTTGTGTTCTCCGTGTATGAAAATCCCAAAATGCATCAATAATTTTCATCTCGGAAAAAATCGAATACCTGAAGTAGAGGTTGCTGACCCTTGAAAGAGTTGTCTTTAGAAAACAGCAAGTTTCTTACAAAAAGGAGCATACAAACTAAGCTTATGATATAGATTCTAAAAGAGCATAAAATTCTACACATGCTAATGTGTTTTGTAGAATCGAGAAATTTTTTTATTATCTCTTTAAGGATAAAAAAGCAGAAAAAACCCTAATAAGATTCCATTAATTCTAAAAATTTTATTTTTTATGAATTTTCGAAATTGGAATCGTTAAACATGTTGTCCGTATATAAAAACCTATTATTTCTAAGTTTTCAGTAGCCCGCCAATAAATTTAATTTTTTATAAAAAAGAAGAAAAAAAAGAAATAAAACTTGTTACTTTTCCTTTGTTTCTTGGATTTAGGAAAAGAAAAGTTAACACCCCTAATTAATACATAAGCGAAATTGCATAAAATCGAATTTTGACTGTAGATCGATCAACAAAAAACTCGAGACCGTTCAAAAAAATAACCTGTATTTCTATAGATAATTTTCTATAAATAATCGCTAATTTCGTTTCATTCGTTATTTTTTGTCTTTTTTAAGAGGTCATTTTTTAGGTTAATTTCTCTTGATACAAATAAGCGCATGTCAAACGAAGAAAAAAAATAAAAAAAAAATGAAAAAAAAAATTTAATGATCGTGGTATGTAAGAAGCTCTACTATTCAAAAATGCCACCAGAAGCTAAAATTTCAGTTTTAAGCTTTCCCAAAGGTGAAATTTTACAAAAAAGTTAGAAGCTGCAGTACATGTAGCTCCTTATCCAATAGATTCTTCTGTGGATCTTCATCTCCTGAAGCTTCTAGTACTCGAGCTCCAATACGATTAGGACCAGAACTTGCAACTCAGGTACTGGAAGCACCAAAAGATGTAGCTCCTGTACTAGTTGCACAGTAACTTGAATCTCCAGTAGAACATTTAGCTCCGATACTGGAAGGTCCAGGAGAAGTATTTCCAGTACGAGGAGCTGTTAAAAATTAACGTGTGTTTGCAAGCATTTAGTATGTTATTCAGCAAATTTGTATGTTAATCAGGTTTGTATGTTGTGAAAAAATTTATGTATAGCAAAAAGATTATTATGTATGTTAAGAATATTTGCATGTAACGTAAAAGCTCGATATTTAGGACATGTCGCAAATAAAGGATATCCTTTATTTACGACATGTTCTGTATGAACGAACACTGTTTTTTTTTTAAATCTATGACATGTCGTAGATAGCGAAAATTGATGAAATTTCTGAATTATGCCTCCTTTATTTGCGACATGTCGTAAATAATGAATTACCTTTAAATGAGACACTAATGTATTTTTATTTGATCACAAAATCAGAAATTTGAGTTTGAAAAGAGGTTTCCTTATCTGTAGATTTCGAATCTGAAGTCAAAAACTATTTGCTTCTCCTTTAGGTGCTAGGCATAGGTAACCCTGGGTGATATCGGCTATTTCCTTAGCGGATCATCAGTCCAAGCTGAATTTTTGATATGTTATAGATTTTTTGACGAGAAAAAAGAAAATGTTGGTCCCGTCTTTCAAAACGATATTCTTCATAGTTAAATATTCAAAATACTGAAATTTCGGTGTTTTGGGCTGAATGTAAGTTTCATTGAGACTATTGGAGATAGAGGTCTAATTTTTTGTTAAGCTTGTAGAGGAAGAATTTTTGTACAAACTAGAGAGTTTTTGAAATGTATGAAGTTAAGACTTCGTAGATAAATCTTCATAAAAAACCTCTTTTTGGGAATGGTCACTTTGGAGCCTTGTACCTCAGCATTTTTAGATGTTTTATTTTTACTTTTCGTGAGCTCAAAATGTAAAAGTGCTCCACGTTTGCATGCGTTTGTGTAAGATTTCTTAAGCTTAACTTTTTCAGCTTTAGACATTTTAAAAAAAAATGAATGAAAATAAATGACAAACAAAATCTCAAAAGAAAAAAATTTGAATTGAATAGATATATTGATAGATTGAATAGTTTATTTATGTTATTGTTTCAAAAGTTGTAGCAGTCTTAGTTTTAATGCTATCAAGTTTTATCTTGAAGAGGGATAGGTTGTTTGTTGTATGATAAAAAACAAGTCATTGTAAAATCCAAAACTAAAATACATCGTTTAACGTTTTAAGTTAAGCATACTCAAAGTTAATCCGTACTTCTTTAATTTCGCACAATTAAAAAATATTTAGAACATGTCTCATTTAAAGGTAATTCATTGTTTACGACATGTCGCAAATAAAGGAGGCATAATTCAGAAATTTCATCAATTTTCGCTATCTACGACATGTCATAGATTTAAAAAAAAAAACAGTGTTCGTTCATACAGAACATGTCGTAAATAAAGGATATCCTTTATTTGCGACATGTCCTAAATATCGAGCTTTTACGTTATGTTAGGAATGTGGACCCTTCTCTTTATTTTTTCGAGAGTCGAATTTGTCATTAGATTTAATTTTTTGAATTTTTGCAACGGACTAGTGATGGACAATTATCGAAATTTTGGATTATGATCCGTTGATACGGTTCGGTGCACTATGGATCCAAAAAACAAAAACGTGATCATCCAGGTTCTTAATAATTAGAATTTCATTAATAATCAGTACCTCGATCAACAATCGCACTTTGATCAAACTTTGGATCAATATTTTATAAAATATTGAACTTATGGCAATTTATATGGTAATTCCGTCAATTTTCGATTTAATTTTTATATGTAGTTTCTGTATGTAAACTTTTCGTTGTAAAATTTTTCTAGGTAAATTGTATTTTTTTTCTTTTTAAATTTTCAATGTAGATTTTTTCTATCTAATGGTATGGCCCCATTTTTATTGGTGTTATCATAACAAGTCAAGATAATCTTTTGGTTTTCTTCTGTCAATTACATCTAGAACTTATTCTATACCTAGAGAAGTATAACCTTATTTGTAAACAGCAACATGGCTTTGTTAAATTGAAATCATGTGTTACTAATCTAATTGAGACTTTAGACGTAATAAAAGAAACTTTAAACCGAGGCTTTGCGATCGTACTGGTATTCCTCGATTTCCTAAAGGCATTTGACATGGTACCGCACAATCAACTAATCGCCAAACTAAAGAGTCAAGGTTTTAACGGTCCACTTTAAAATTGGATTACTAGTTTTTTAAGGAGCCGAAGGCAAAGGGTAGGAATCTATGGAAAATATTCTAGTTGGAGAGATGTATTGAGTGGTGTCCCCCAGGGTTCTGTCCTTGGGCCACTTCTCTTTATTATTTTTATCAATGACCTACCCGATGCCTTGAACCATATTGTAAAAATGTTCGCAGACGCTACCAAGCTCCTTGGTATTATTCGAAACCCATCTGGCCAAGACAAGTTACAAGCTGACCTAGACAATTTATTGAAATGGAGTCAAACTTGGCGAATGGGATTTAATTTCGATAAATGCAAAGTAATGAAGATAGGCAACCCCAATATTCACGCAGAAAGAAGCTATTACTTATACGAAGATAATGGATCTCAGAAGACAAGCCACTTACTGCAATAAGCAACTCCGAACGAGACCTAGGCATCATCATAAGGAATGACCTCAAATGGGAAGATCAAGTGAAGTCATCAACAGCTAGGGCACAATTTATGTTGTCAAAACTCAAAAGAGCATTCATCAATTGAAACCCTAAAACATTTAGAATTCTTTACTCAACATACGTAAGGCCTCATCTTGAATACGCCGCAACGGCCTGGAGTCCATACAAAAAACAAGAGATTAAATTAATAGAAAGAGTTCAAAGGACAGCAACTAAGTGTGTACCGAGTTTGCATAACATGAGTTATGAAGATAGACTTAAAATACTTGGGCTCACAACTCTTGGGGAACAAAGAAAAAGAGGTGACTTAATTCAATTATTCAAATTCGAACAAAACTTTAATCGTATCGACTGGTATCATCCATTAAGCAAAGCACCAAACACAACTGGAACTGGACCTTCCAGCTCAACGCGTAGCACAAAAAGGAAGTATCGTCAATTAGTCAAAAGTTGTCCTCCAAGGGACAAATTCTTCTCAAATCGAACGGCAGACACTTGGAATGAGTTACCCGCTGAATTAACAAACTGTGTATCGGTAAACATGTTCAAAAACAAGCATGACAAATATTTTTACTCGTAACCGGTTCATTAGTTTTTAACTTCTTTTTTTTCTATTTTTAAAGATTTACCTACCAAGAATGTTACATTTTAAGTTTTAATTTATTGATTTTTTTTTTCATTTTTTTATTTTTTTTATATATCTACTGATGTATAACAGATCTGCCATAGCTAGGTATTTTAACCCTAGCTCCGCGAGCCAAGCTCGTTGCAGATTACACTATAATAATAATAATAATAATAATTTCTTCCTTTCTCCATCCAAAGAACAAGTTAAAAAAATTTTTTAAATTTGTCAAAAAAGGATTATTGTGACGTGATCAGAGCTTGATGGCAAAAACCAAACTTTGTACTCTCTGCAAAACTTTACATAGCCGCTTCTAGGTGCTGGATTAAGTCTTTTAATGTGGCTCCAGATGTTGTGAAATGCTTGTCCAAATAAAACAATTTGCTAATTTTCAATTTTGTTTTGCGAATAATATTCGTCATGTGAAACTAAAAGTGACTCTTATCTGGAAATTTTTAACTTTGTATTGGAAACTTTTATGCGTGTGACCCATAAGTTAAAATGATGTTTCTAGAGACAAAAAAAGCAAAGTTTTAAACACAACGAAATCTTTGTCTAGGACCCGAAATTAATAGAAATTACTTTAAGTTATTTTTTTGATTTTGTTCTAATTAAAGAATAGAAAAAAAAAGAAAATTTTCTCTACATACATTCGAATACTTTAAATATTTTATGAGCAAGAAATTTTGAGAACACAAAAAAAAATTATTAATGAAATAAAAATATTCCTTAATTGAAGATAATTTTTTGATTTAAAAAAAAAAACTACGACGAAGTGGCAACAAATGGAATCGACTTTTAAAAATTATCTTGAAGGTATTCTCAAAAAAGACAACGAAACACGTAAACAATTCCTCAATAAATATTCCATTGAACAAATTGAAAAACTTGAAATATTCAAGTCTACCAAAAAACTCTATGAACGTTTAAAATTAGTCGTTAATAACGAAAATTTGTACGAGGCCGATCAACTTTATAAAACTATACATTTCCGGTAATGCTTTCTCTTAACTCTTTTATCGCAAATTTGAACAACTCGTTTGTTTTTTTAAAGTTGTATGAACAATAATCTTATTGAAGATGGTCTTACGTTGTTGTTTAATGGAATAACATTTTTTGCTGACAAAAATTCGGTAACTATTCCCCCCTCATTTGATTGATTAAATTCTTGGAATTTTTTTTGTTCCGTTTAAGTTACAATGTGCATATGACTTGGCAAAATCATTTCTTGAAACTCTTAAAAAATCAACTAGAAAATCGCTTGATGACACTTTGAGGATACAAATTAAACTAATACACGAATCATTAGGTAAATGTCGATCGTCAAATGATGAAGAACGTAGTGAATTTAGTGTAGCTATTCTTAAATGGTCGAGTGGTTTATTCGAAAAAATAAAATTGGACATAAACAATGATGAGAGTGTACGTTTAAGTTATCAACATGTATTTGGTCATTATGATATACACAATGATTTTGCTATTAATTATTGGCGTGAACATAATTATGTACAAGCTAGATATCATTTTTTGCATTCACTTGACGCAAAATCGTTTGCGTTTATGCTCATAGAATGTCATTTAAATTATGGGTTTCCATCTGAATACGATTTTTTTATTGCTCAAGCCGTTTTACAATACATGACTCTAAGAAATTTAAAATCGGCTCAAGAAATTTTCACAATTTACACTCAAAATCATCCAATGGTCGTCAAGTCTAAGATAAACAATACTTTTTATGAGTCTCCCTTGCTGAATTTTATGCATTTTCTAATCATAACAGTCAAAGAGTAAGCTTGGGGTGATCATCTAATTTTAAATTTTTCTTTCATATTTTGTCGTCTAGACGTAAATTCAAAGAATATAAAGAAATTTACAAAGTTTATAAACAATTTATTGAAAAAGACACCTCGTTTGGAATGGTAAGATTTTGAAATATCTCAAAATAGATTTCGATTAAGCTGTTTTTTTTTGTTGAAAAGTATTTAGAAAGGATAGAAGAATATTTTTTTGATGTTAAACCGGCTAAAAATGAATCGGGCGGAATGTTTTGTAAGTTTTTAGAAATTTTTATTTCTATTCGGGGGTATACTCTATTGTAATTCCTCGATGGGTGTTTTAAAGTATTAAAAATTTTAAGGGCGTCATTTGTTCATAAATTCCCAAAGATAAATTCAAATTGATTAAATTTTTTTTGTTGTAATTTTAGCAAATCTAATGCGTATGTTAACATCCGGGAATGGAACGTCAAACGAGTCAAAAGCAAAAAGCTCAAATCAACGTATAGACGATAGTGATCAAGAAGATGCTAATTCAGTAGCTGATTTAGAAGATAACGATTTATTAGATTAGAATTATTTATTTTTCATTTTTTTTTTTAAATTTTTTCTCTTTTTTTTTAAATTAAAATAAAAGTTTTTTTTTTGTGTCTCAAAAATCTTAAAATCTTATGGCTTATTTATTTTACTATTCGAGGATGTGTATTTGACATGAATTCATATGATGTCAATATATTTTTTTTTCATAAATTCAAAACCATGCTTTAAATATTTTATTACTTTACACATTTATGATGTCAAATACTTTTCGAAAAAAAAAATTTAATAAGCGAATATCCTATTTTATTGATGAGAGTAGATAGAAAATTTTGTGAACCTTTAAGAACTATTCTTAAAATTAATAAAGGGTGTCTCTAACACGCGAAAGAGGAACGGAAATCAATTTTAAAAAAAATTTAGGATAATAAAATTCATGACAATTCAGCTTCCGCATTTTAGTTTATTCTATTTTCCGATTCTGCACCTAAATTTGTCAATTTTCGTTCTGAATTTCCGAATTTTAGCGACAACCTTATTCTTAGGAACGAGCAAAAGTTTCTTTTTTCAATGTTTTATTAGACGGTCCAATGGGGTGAATGAAATTTTCGAAAGGATTATAAAGAGTTAAATCAAACTTATCGATAGACCCCTCAACTTCTAGATAATTCACACTTCTACAAACCAATATATATTGTTTAGGTATTTTCCACATCACCTAGGGTACAGACCCTGTCAAAGTGATTTCGGTGTAAATGGATAAAAATGGGTCAATTATCAGAGGGACTTATTCACCCAAAAGAGATTTTAACATGTCAAAGTTAAACATATCAGTAAGTAGTATATCCTGTCCTCTTTCAAATGAACTATAAATAGTTAGCAAAATAAATTATCAGTGAGTTTAACTTATGATTTAAAAATGGTATGCCTTTTTTTTTGTTTTTCTTGGTAAAAAAAGTATAGTCAAGAAAATATGTTCATACACCTTATTCTTATAATTCATATGCCTGATTTATAGTTTATTTGAAAGAGAGCAAAATGAGCTACTTACTGATATATTTACTTTTGACATTTTAAAATCTCTTTCGGGTGAAAAAGTCCCTCGGCTCAAAAGGTAAGTATATAAAAATCCATCATCTTAGTGATTTTTGATTTTTTTTATCTTTTTCGGGCTAGATTATACAAAAAGGAAAAATAAATTGAAAAAAGTGAGCTCAACTTTTTTTCAGAATTTTATCTAGTTTTCGAATCTGTATAGGAAATTAGGGGTTAGGGGTAAACCAGTGACTAGATACATAAAAAAAATGAAAAAATACATGAAATTTTCCGTTTCCGTGGCATTATCTCGGTCAAAAATTATTTTTTCCGGGAAATTAAATACACCGTTTTGTAACTGAGATTATGAGCTTTAAGAATGTGTGTAAAATTATGCAATTATGTAAGTTAGTTGATAAGTATTTGGGCACAAAAGGATGAAGCTCAAAAACTTTTATCTTATCTTTGAGGGTGGAGTACCCCAAAAAAAAGTACCCCCCCCCCCCCCTAAAAAATTGGCTCTCTTAGGTTTTCATATATGAAGATTATGAATTTGAGTTCGAAAATCACATATTAAGGCAATGCTGACCCGCGCGAACCTTACGTTACAATACGGAGAAGGGTACGCCTTTTTTTCACCAAGAGTGCTGTATTTCGATTTAAAAAAACATATAATTCAGCGATTAAAGAGATATTTTCGCGGTTTTCCGAAGATTTCTTGAGAGCTAATAATCAAAAATAATCAAATTAACTGAATATATAATATTCGAAGTCTAAGCTATTGATTTATACCCTTTTGGGTGACTAATTAGATATTAAAATAATAAAGACAAGAAGGACTTTGAAGCGATTATCTATAGAACAATTGTAAATGTAATTTTAAAATCTCGTCAAAAAAGCTTGACAACAAAAATTAGGTCTAAATAGGATTAGAACACAAACGTCTATTTTTTTTTATCATAAACAATTTTTGTTATTTTAACAAATCATTCACATAGTGTTACATTTTAATGAGAATCTAAACAACACTATTAAAAATTATCTAATAGTTTTGCATGCAAATTATTATTATTATGTTTTTGTTGGTTTTGTTTTTTTGCATTTTGAAATTGCAATCTCTATTTATACACGAACACGACGTTTTTTGAAACAACAACAAAAATTGAGGGGGACTTACAAGAGAGCAGACTACAAGGAGTCGACATAAAAAATATATTATTTTTCACGATTTCAAATTTTTTTATTATTTTTTATAATTTTCATCATGTTAATTGAGAGCGAAAAAAAATGATAGAAAATAATTTTTTTTTATCTTTTTTCTGTCATTTAGATTTTTTTTTGGTTGGAAAGATAGAAGAAAGTGAAGCCAACAAGATATCGATGAGTACTCAACAAAAATTAAATACATCTCAAAATCCATCCGAATCCAAACAATCAAATGGAAGTAAACAACCTCAAAAACCAGCGACAAATCGACGTCGACGTAATCGACCGCACAAATCAGTCGAAACACCTAAAGAACTAAAAAATGAACCAAAATTGTCACCAACTCAAAAACCAAAGGATACAACTGCGATCAAAAAAGAGGAAAAATTTGTTCATACAGTATTCGGTGGTATGTCAAAAGAAAAATTTCAAAAACAAAAACAAACTAAAGAATCACCTAGACCGAGCACTAATCCAGTACCAATACAATCACAACGTAAAGTTACTGTTACTGCTAATAAATCTGTTATAGTGTCTGTAATAGACACGAATTTAAATCGGGGTTGCTCAATTGAAGAAACTCGTAGTGTTAATGTAAATGAGAATCAAAAAATTTATAGTTCGTCATTAAATGAAAAAGAAATAATCAATTCGACAATAAATAATAATACGACAATTACGACTAGTAATGTTTTGAAAAATTTTGTCGATTACGATCAGGTGTCGAATAAATTTGAGATTGAATTAGAGAGAAATTATGTTTTTAAAATGAAAAAGGTATTTTATTTTATTTTTGATGAACCCAAATTCTAAACCTATTTGAGTCACACTATTGGAACTTTAACCTCTATTTTTCAATATTTTTTTGTTATACCACAAAAAAATCATTTTCGATACCCTTTGCTTTAACTTGACGAAATTCAGCTTTTTTTGATTTTTAGTTTTTTCAATATACCCCCCTTTAAAATTGTTTATTGACCCTATTTTAATCATAACTATGGAACGAATGTTCAAGTTTAAAATTATGTTCAACGTTGGACTTAAACCTCTCAGCTTCTAGTGAATTTTTTCATCTCCAGGTGGAATGTATCTGAACACCACACGAACTAAGTCCGAAAAACACATCAGAAAAATGTGGTGAACTATTACCAAACGAAGAAAGAGAGAGATTAAATTAACACCACACTCATTTTTCAGACATTCTTTTAAATTTATTTAATTAATACCAAAAGATTATCCCTGAAGACGATCCATGGGCGTCTTCAGAGAGGTAAGGGTTTAGGGAAAGAATTTGTATAGGCCAGGTTTTAGAAGATATCCTGGCAAACTACCAAGAAGTGCAAAAAGTAATGTAGACCTTATATTTTTTGCATCTACAAAATCACCGGTATTTACCTCTGGTTGATACTTCTTGCTCTTATGGTCTCAGCTTGTTTAAGCTGATTACGGCGTACTCTATCTATGGCTTCAGGTTGAGTTTCAGGTATAACTGGTCCGTCCATCATGTTTCATCATCATCATTGCCTAATTCTTCCGGGTCGTATTGATAGCCAACATCATCAAACAACTACCAAATATACCAAATACCCCCTTATAAGGTGAAAATTTGATTCCGGTATGATATGAATGATTATTTTTAAGTTGAACGAGTTTTAAACCGGTCGTTATTTTTTTTGTGTCTGGATTGGCTCTTTCAACACTACCTTGTGATTGAGGGTGACGAGCTCTACCATGTATGAGTGCTAAATCGGGCCACATAGCTTTAAGAGCTAATACAATTTTATTCTTAAATTCTCTACCATTATCAGATTGAAGAATAGCTGGTATTCCAAGTACTGAAAAAATTTCGAATAAGTCATTTGTAACTTGAATGGCTGATTTTGCTCATCACGAATTTTGTAAAATGATCCTGATACACCATAATCCATCTAAATTCTCCATCGGCTACTGTTTATTATGTCAACTGTTAAATTGACATGATTTTTCTACAAGCTGGGAGCATAATGTCACGAGATTTGTGGCCGACTTGATCATGAATTCGATGAATAGTATCGAATAGATGTTCGTATGGGACCAATAATCGAATTTTTTCATTTACTTCATCTGCCTTTTTAATAATTTTTTTGGTTTCGCCGATTATCGTTACATCGTAGTCGTGTAGTAAATTGTATTCGGATTTTGTTTTTGTACTAGTCTTTTTTTCGCTTCTTCAATTGCAACTTTCATCTCATTGTACTCGTCTAACTTGATATAAGTGTAGGTTTTTGATAATTAATTCTCATCTTTCTAAAGATTACGAGAGAGAATTCGAAATTTTGTAGAATTACTAACACAAACTGCTTAAATTTTGCGTAGGGATTTTTCGGAGCATTGCTTAAGACCCGCAGGTGAATTGTTCTTGCAAGCAATACGCACGAGAGTCTTAAGCAATGCTTCGAAACAATGTACTGAATCTTTTCCTCATATGTGATCTAAAGAATCCTGCTGGAAAAGCATCTATCCGTAAAAGAGTGTAAGTGTTCCGTATTTTAGTACATTCCGTAAAAAATATTCCGTAGTTTAGTATGTTCCGTTGAATGAGTGAATGACGAGCTATTTATTGACGTATTAATCTCTTTTTGATAAAAAATCCACTCAAATAATTTGACACATTTCTTTCCATTTACCCCAAAATCACTTTGCTCGGTTCCAGGTTATGTACCTAAAGTGGTATGTCTAAGTAAATACAAAAAATAATTCCCATTAAAAATGATTCAAATGGTTAATAAAAAAATCAGGCTAGCGAGTCGTGGAGACTTAAAATTAGGGCTCCGAAAGGGTTAAATGTAGCAAGTGAAGCGATCGTCTTAAGTTAGTTTTGGCAGATTGCATTTGATTTGAATCAATTTTTGTCTTTTCGACATCGTCTCTCTCAAACACACTGATCTTTCTGTCATTTTTTTCGCTACATTGACGCATATCGCTTGACACATCTATTGATAGCATATTGGATAAATGTTTAAGTGACATTAAAAACAGATTCATTATTGAGACAAAATATGATCTAAAATTGGGATAAATATATCACGAGAGAGGTGGGACTTAAAAAAAATAAAAAGAGTTCAATCGAACTTTTCGATACAAAATAAAACAACAAACTCATTTTTTAAATATTTTAAGTCAAAAACTGATAAATTTCGATGCAACATCTGCAACTATTTTTGTGACACAATCGAAGTAGCACGCAAACATATCAACGGTCAAATACATCGAAATAATCTCGAAACAATTCGTCTAGACATGCGCATACGCGACTTAGAACTACCATCGCAACCCAAACTCGACAATCTAAGTTCATTCTTAATCGATTTTTATTCTAAAAATGTCATAACACCCGATAGACTTAAACAATTCTACGATGTTTATTACAAGTTTAAAGAAAAGTTTTTACACAAATACCCCAATGCAAGTGTAAACATGACCGGTTCAATTTTACACGGTGTATGTTTTAATGATTCTTCATGTGACATTTCAGTTGAACATGACCCTAAATCGAGCAAATCAAGCACCGAAATACTTAACGAAATAGATCTTTTCATTCGTCAAGAAATGACAAACGTATTCGACTTAAACACTGAGACTAAAAATCAAGCACCCAAAAAAAACACGTCTAACAAGCTCACATTCAAACTTTTAAACTCAAATTTATATTTTAACTTCACAAATGGTCATTACTCTTCGTCGTTTAAAACAAACTTTTTGTTAAAATGTTATTTGGACTTGGACGAAAGAGCTCGTGTTCTCGCCTTTTGTTTTCGATATTTGGCTAAATTGGCTCAAATTGATAAAGTTGATTTATGTACTCTACCACCACATGCTTATATTTTAATGTCAATTTACTTTTTACAAAAATTAAATCCGCCTGTATTACCAATTTTACATGAAATATGTGATTCGAAACGAATGAATAAATCGTTTATTCGTCAAATTGAAAAAACTATGAAACAACGTCTCAATTCAGTTTCGAGTCGATTGGATAGTACTAATGAACTTTTTGATTCATACGAAGACGATAATGAAGATTATCGTAGTACACTCGAAAAAGACACAGTTCAAGATTTTAAAATTTTTAAAAAAAATTTAAACAACTTTGTCGAAGGTAAACACTGGAAGAGTCAAAATCAAACATCAATTGGAGAATTATGGCTTAAATTGTTAACTTTTTATTCAATTGATTTTGGTTTCAAAAAGACACTTGTATCAATCCGACGTTCAACTCGTATATCCAAATCTTCAATGAAAATGTACACTAAAAAAATTTCAATTGAAGACCCGTTTTATCTTAAACAGAGTCTTTCGAGAAACTTGTTGACCCAAACTAACAAGTATATCATTTCCGTGATTAGTAAAGCTAGTCTTTATTTTGTTAATAGCACCCATTATAAGACTTGTTCGAATCAAGAAGTCGAAAGAAAGAATGTGACTTTAGTCGATAGTTTAATTGATGAAACTGGGATTATGGATGCTAGAAAGGCTCGTAACGATTTGGAGAATACGTCTGATATTGATAGTGATAGTGAAAATGAAGGATCGGATGATGAAGATTTGGACTTGGATGATGAATTGGTTGATTTTTTGAATGGTAAAAAAATGAAGATAAATTCAGAGAATAACGGTCTCGGTCCAAGTTTAGTCTCAAGTGTTGACACATACTCGTCTCTATCGACACCACTTGACACTGATCAAAAATTTAGTTTCGAAGACACGGATGATCGTAAACCTAAATTTGACCTATCAGGTACATCTTTAGACATGGATTCGATCAAATACGAGGAAAATTTGAACGAAAAATTCAGGTCTTTACTCAACATTTCGAATCAAATGGACGAAGTAACCGTTTGTTTGAACAACTTGATTGACCTTGTAGTCGAAATACACCAAAATACTTACGATACACCACCTTTAGTCAACTTAACTTGTTTACAAAATGACAAGACCCAAACATTTTCTTTCAAATTCACCCAAGCAGCTTTGAATTTTTCGAAAGCACCGCCTAAAATATGTTCACATTGTAATAAAGAAGGTCATTTACAAAATGAATGTCCACAAGATCAACTACCCGATTTGGACAAGTTACCAGATATGACTGAAACATGGCGAGACGTGCTGACAAACGTATGCTTTTGTATAATGGAAGATAATAAACAAACAAGACAAGAAGAACAAATTCGTAATCAACTTTTGAGTGATATTAAAAGTATAATCGGTCAAAAGTATCCAGACGCCAAGTTGTCTCTATTCGGTTCGTCTAATAACGGTTTTGCAATGAAAAAAAGTGATTTAGACATTTGTATGACCCTTGAAAATGATCCTAAAGGTTATGAAATAAACCCGAAAAAGATTATACGGACCATAGGTGGTCTCTTTAGACGTGATTCAAATTTTGACCAAATTGAAGAACGTGTGTCAGCCAAAGTTCCAATTGTTAAATTCAGACACAAAAAATCAAACATCGAAGGTGATATTAGTTTGTACAATACCCTAGCTTTACAAAATACAGATCTTCTTAGATCTTATGTTGAAATTGATTCGAGGCTCCAAGTACTTGGACATGTTGTCAAACATTTTGCTAAAATATGTCGAATTGGTGATGCTAGTTGTGGATCTCTGTCTAGTTATGCTTACATTGTAATGATGTTACATTACCTCATGAACACTGACCCTCCGGTATTACCGTGTTTGCAACGGTTAAATAGAGACAAGTTACCGAGTAAAGAGACTAGTTTATCAATAGACGGTTGGGATTGTTGGTTTAACAGAGACTTGGCAAATTTGTCAAACCATTGGGTTCATTATAACAAAAATACAATGAGTATTGGTGAATTATGGCTCGGATTTTTAAGATATTACACTGAAGTTTTTGATTGGGATAATCATGTTGTGTGTATCCGTGAAACTAATCCGTTGACTCGAAAAGAAAAAAATTGGACTAAACATCGTCTTGCAATCGAAGATCCTTTTGAATTGTCACATAATTTAGCTGCAGGTGTATCCCATAAAAGTAAGTTACATCATTCGAAAAATTAACTCACAGGGGTTTTAATATTATTTTTTAAAGTGGGTCTTTACATTTTGAGATCATTCTCAAAAGCAAGATCACTGTTTGGAAACATAGTCTACGATTTTCGTCCACATGAGATTCGATTTAACTTGGAATACTTTTTCAACCCACGGTCTTTGGTCGAAGGTAACCCTCCAATGGATCGAAATTGTTACTCTTGTTTGAAAATTGGTCATCAAACAAAAGACTGTCCTCTCGCTAATGCTAAACGTAGAGAACGACAATTGTCAGACATGTTCGATGGACGTCAGGAGGACATGAATAATGTTCAGTGTTATAGATGTCGTCAAAGTGGTCATAAAGCTAAAGATTGTACAAGTGAAATGAAACGAGTTAAAACAACAAGTCTTTCAATTAACGAAAAATGTTTTAATTGCTATCAAACAGGACATTATGCGAGAGATTGTTTACTAATTCAAGGTAAAATTGAATTTCAACAAAATATTCCACAAGTGCCACATCAACAATCTGCACCGCCACCGAAAATGGTACAAGTAATTTCAAATCCACCGAGTCATCCGGTTTTTTTTAAAACAGGTGAAAAAACTCAACTAGTCGTTAACAATCAACCTGGTTTAAATCAAATTTCAACAGCGCCTCTTCTAAACAACCAAACAAAACAGTATCAAAATGGTCGGTATAATACACAACAATATCAACCAAGTGTATTAAATAGACAACAATCGTATCCAAATCAATATCCTAAAAGCAGTCATTCAGTAAGAGGATTTTTTTTGAATTTTTTTGTGTTGTTGCTTTTTTGTGAAGCTTTGAATAAATGAATTTCCACAGATTTACTCCTAGAGGAACCCCCGGAAGAAATTTAAAAAATTTGTCGTATGTATGTTTAGAACCTTTTAAAAAATTTTACTGTTTTTAGGATGGAACCTAGGTCATAGATACCTGTTATTGACATTCTCTTCACTTTAGACTTACTTGGAATCAAGATAAAGTGCAGTCTTTTTTCACTAAATGTCGAGCAGGTAAAAAACAAAAATCGTAAAGATTAGGAAATTATATCTTTTTGACCCGAAATTCGTAATTCTCGTGTAGATAAACCCTAAAAAAACATATAAATTCTTACATAAAACTTTTAACTTTTGAAAGCCGATTTTGGGCGCTTAAAAAGGGTGCTAATTAGGCAGTTTTTTGGAAAATCTAAGGTATCATTATATGTAAGATGTTTATATGTTTTATAAGGTTTTTTCACACGAGGATTACGAATTTTAGGTCAAAAATTTAAAATTTCCTAAACTTTACGATTTTTTGGTACTTATTACTTTCGATCCCTAATGAAAAAAAAATAAAAAATAAATTTATAAAAAAATTTCTGATATTTGAAGAGAATCGCCTCTATTTTAAGCACATCCTTAAAAAACATGGATATGAGGGATCACCTGGGTTCAGATATGATTTTACAGAAATATGTGCTTTTGAGACGTTTTTAAACCAATAAGCCTATTGGGAAATATTTTTCATATCGATTTTTATCTTGGTGTAAATGATAGCTTTTTAGTTTTCAGACCATATCTTCAGATAAATAAGAGCTTTTTCTCATAATGAGTACTTAAATATTTGAGTACAGCACTTGGGTATTGGGATGCGAAAAGTGGAGGGGAAAATATTTTGAATTTTTGGATTTATTAAAAAAATGATTTTCTTAGGTTTTCGGGGTCGTAGGTTACAGTTTCAATATCGAAAATATAAAATTTAGATTGCACGGAAATCTTTTGAATTTGATGAACTTTTAGGTACGGCTTTAATTATTAAATGTCTAGCCGGAACGAAATACGAATCAAACTGACTGCATTGATTGAGCTCGACAGTGGCATTTGTTGGTCGTAAAGACACATGGTTTACATTAATCGTTACCTCAAGGGTTACCGGAAAAAATTCATGTGTGGGTCTGGGTTGGGTAACCCCCAAAGTTAGAGTATTTTATATGTTTTAACTTTTTTTCCGAAAATAACTGGGTTTTGAGTATGTAATCCTACCCTACCCTACCCTACCATAGTTTCAAAATATAGGTTTTGTAACTGAAGGTCCAAAATTTGACGAAACGATACTGTACAATGTTCTGAGATTGAAAAGTCGTGTGTTACCTCGTTCAGGTTCACACTGTTTTCGTCTTCATGCTTTACCCTATACTACATGTATCCCTAAACTGGTCTCGGCAGTTTTCTTCCAGACTTGTTAGAGATTTTCACCTTCAATCTCTTTCTCAGACTCTTAAAATGACATTGTGATAATCATTAAGTGAGTCTATCATGAGCTTTTTTTTGAAAATTTTAAAAAATCTGTGGAAATTGAAATATTTACCGAAATTTATTTGTATTTTTTTTTAAATAGAAAAAATAGCCAATTTACTCCAGAAAGAAAAAAAGATTTTTTTTGTTATTTAAAAAATTTGAATTTTTTGTCTAAGTAACTTACCATATTTTTGGCTTATAATATTTTTGCTTGCATGCTCTATAAACATTTATGACTAACTATTTTAACTTTTTTTTTCTGCTTTGGATCAGATTTACTTTTTTATTTTGTTTTTTTTTTTTGATTTGTTAACACTAACAATTTTATTCAAAGCCATCGTGTTTTAATTCTAAACCAAAAAATTTTAATCTTTTTTTTCTCTCTAAAGGAACACATCTATCATCAAAACCATCAACAATATAACATAATGACAAATGAATCACATAGCTTAAACAATTTACAATACTCAAGTCCAACTAATCATTATACGTTTGGATTCTCAAGTCCTCTTGGGACATCGAATAGTCTTAATCAAGTTTTTTCAAATCAATACGCTCCGTATTCACCACCGCCACCAATACATTACTATATATACAATAACGCACCGGCTACGCCTTTACAAATATCTGATTACAAAGTATTCGGAGCTAACTTGGGTCGTTTAGACGAGAAAAATATTGATTTAGACATTGTTCAATTGAATCCAACAAATTTAACAAAACCTTAAATTTTTTCTTTTTTTTTTGATGTTTCAACCAATAGTTGGACTTTTACGTGTTTTTTATTTTTTTTTTTAACGTAACTGTCAACTTTGACTTTGGTTGAAAATTGTAAAAGTAGTTTTAAGAATTTTTTGTTTCTTTGTGTATTTTGTCAAGAATTACCTGAGTTGAATCTTGGGGAAAGTCTTGGCTTGAAAATTTAGTATTTATGTCTTTTTTTTTATTATTGGGGTTCTTTAAGAGAAAGTTTTTTTTTTTTTAGTTGTAAAAACAAACGAAAGTTCTTGCTGTCCAAACATCCATTTTCTTTTTTTTAGTTCGCACTTATAATATGTTTATTTTAAGAAAAATTTTATTGTAAACTGAAAAAAAGAAATCATGTATGTGGGTGTTGGTAGTGTTGGCAAGTTATTTATTTATTCTGACTTAAAATTTAATTTTGTCATAAATAAATTTTTTTTAAAAAGAATTTTATTAATTATTTTTGATTTGTCTTGTACGATATTTGATATTAGATGGGTTATCCCCAACACCTAATTTCCGAGAACAATTTTCCGAAAATTAGGGATACTATAAGACATAAGGCTCGTACAGGTCAAAACTACAGTACTATCTTAGAAAGGGATTTTCGACCTCAAATTCATAATCTGCATATATGAAAACCTAGAAAAGACAATTTTTTAGGGGGGGATCAAAAAAATTTTTCTAGGTGATCCACTCTCAAACAAAAACTAAAAGTTTTAGAGCTTCATGCTTTTGTACCCAAATGGTTATCAACTAACTTACATAATTACATAAATTTACACAAATTCTTAGAGCTCAGCTACAAAACGGTGTATTTTGTTTCTCGGATAAATTATTTTTGACCTAAATAAAGTCGCGGAAGGACGCACCCCTCTATTTTCGATAAAACAAACACCCAGGCGTTTTTTTCAAAAATTGATTTTCTACAAATCAAAGCTATATATCAAAAAAATTGTCTTCTTTGGATTATAAAAAACTGTCACACATCGAATGTTTTGTTTTTTTTCTCTTTGAAAAAAGCAAGAAAATGTTATAAAAAATGAAACACCTGGGTGCTTTAGGTGAAATAGAAACACCCCTAATTTTATTCTTTAACAATATTCTACATAAAAAAAATTCAACCAAAAAGCAAAAAGCCTCAAAGCTCAAAACACCCCCCTTAAATGTCTTTTTTATAAGTAAACCTAATCTTTATTTTAGCAAATCAGACCTGTAGAATTCATTTTTCTAGTTTATTTTTGTGTGGAACTATTAGTTTTCTCATTTCCAGTGTTCTAATTTTATACGAAATATTCAAACTGTTTAATTAAACATCTAGAAGCTATTGAAACTATGAAAGAGGACCTATTTTATGAAAAAGGAAGATAATTTCAATTTTTTAGGCCATTTAAAAAAAAATAAAAAATGCCCTTATCTATTATGATTCAAGGATAAACATTTCTCCTTAAGACTGAATTTTGTCTGGTTTTCGAATTTGTATAGAAAAATTGGTAAACCTGGGACAAGATACAAAAAAAAACTGAAATAAGGCATGAAATTTTCCGTTTCCGCGACATTATCTAGGTCAAATGGTGTTACGGTCCATTTTTTTACCCTCGACTTGTGCAACTACCCGACTAGCTGCTGTCAGTCAATTGGATAATAACGGTTCTTGGTTCTGCGGCTGTTGAAGTTGGGAATCGATTTTCTTCGTTTTTCATTCTCTTCCTTTAGACCGTTCTCTGGGTGGTCTACTCGCAACGTGAGTCGGCTTATTTTCGATGAAAGCTCATAAATTTTAATATACGTATCACTGATCAAGGCATTGTGAATTTTGGTACAAAAACAAATACAAAACTGTAAAACGATGTAATATTTCCCCTACAAGTGCAAAATCACTTCTGCAAATTGTATCAGCTGATACAGAGGCTGTATCATCAAATTACTAGCTCTGCAAAATCTTTGAAATAATCCTGTAAAATGCACGCCACTTAAATATATGGAAATTAAATGCGCAATTTATTTGAAGATTTTTTGCAGAACTTGTAATTTGATGATGTATCAGCTAATACAATTTGCAGAAGTGATTTTACACTAGTAGAGCATCTTAGTAGTAGTAGTAAAATAAACTGCAACTTGAAACCAGTTCAAGTGAGCTCATAGAGCTATAGCAGTCGTTACACGTTTGTTCTCCAGCCAGCAATCAAGCTTCGACTTAAAACTGTTCAGGCTTCTTGCTTCAATTACCTCTTCCGGCAATTTATTCCAATCATTCACAACTCTGTTAACAAAAAAATTAAATCTGGGAAGGCAATTTTTTACTTTTTCTCTATGAATCGTTTTTCTGTGCCTTCTTAGATTGTAAGTGCAACTTGAGCCAGCACCAAAACTAAAATTTATACCATTTACAAAATTCACTTTCTCCATTTTATTTACTAATTTGTACATTTGGATCAAATCACCTCTCAATCTTCGCGTCTTCAGGTCACTAAGGCCTATCCTTATAAGCCGTTGGGGGTATTCGAGATGTTTGAGCTCCGGAACAAGCTTCGTCGCTCTCCTCTGTACTTTTTCAAGCTCCGCGATATCCTTTTCAAAATACGGGCACCACGAGCTGATAGCGTATTCTAGATGAGGTCTGACCAATGATGTGTATAGTAATCTGATGTTTTCTTGATTAGGAAAATTAAAAGCTTTCTTGATCATTCCTAAAACTCTATTTGCCTTAGCAGTGCAATTTTTGACTTGTACGTCCCACTTTAAGTCGTTTTTGATATAAATACCAAGGTCCTTCTCACAAATTGACTTTGCCAAGAGTTGTCCCCTCGAACTCTCTGACTTAATTTCATAGTCAAACAATGTGTTTGAATACCCAAAGTGCACAACTTTACATTTTTCAGTATTAAGTTGAGTAGACCAATTTGTTGACCAGTTTGATACTTTGTCTAAGTCCCCTTGAAGATTTATCAAAGACTGGAAATTTTTAACGACTGAAATAATCTTTGTATCATCAGCATAAGCTTCACAGTTGGACTCAATCAACTCTAACATGTCATTAATGAAGATGATAAAAAGAATAGGTCCTAAGACCGACCCTTGGGGTACACCACTTGTTATTTCAGCCCATTGGGAAGACGACTCACCAAGTACCACTCTTTGGGTTCGTCCCGTTAAAAATCCATTGATCCAGGCTATCAGTTTTTCCCCAAAACCATAGAATCGGAGCTTGTACAGTAGCTTACGATGAGAAACCTTGTCAAAAGCTTTGGCGAAATCTGTGTAAATAACATCTACTGGAAAGCCATTTGCAAGAGCGTCTGTAATGATATCAATCGTTTCAAGAAGATTGGTTGTACATGACTTGTTTGGTAAGAAGCCATGCTGGGCTCTAGAGATTAAGTCGTTCTCAATGAGATGTTTTAACATAATGTCTTTTACAATACTCTCAAAAACTTTACAGACCACACTTGTTAGAGAAACAGGACGGTAATTTTTGGCTTCAGTACGACTTCCATTTTTATGCAAAGGTGTAATGTTCGCTTGTTTCCAAGTAGCTGGTAAAATTCCGTCGACAAATGACTTTCGAAAAATATAAGACAGAGGAATGGAGAAAGCATCAGCTGCTGACTTTAAGACCTTATTATGAATTTTGTCGGGTCCTACTGCCTTATTTGGATCTAATGATCTTAGCTTTTCACAATCTTTACGTACACTTGAAATGTCTTCCGGATCTGGGTCACAAACTTTATCTGTTTTGAGATTGAACGACGGTAAACATGACGAATTATCGACATTGAAAACCGAAAGAAAATACTCGTTCATAATGTTAACTATATCGATCGAGTTTGTTATCACACGTTCGTTCGATTTCAACGCTTTAATCGACTGTTTTTGCGAAATTTTACTGTTTATATAATTGTAAACGAGTTTCGGGTTTGATTTGGAAAGCTTAGCCAACTTTGATTTCGTAATTTTTGACTGCAAGCTTGATGGCTTTTCGACATTCTTTATTCCTGACTGCGTAGTCAACTTTTTTTATCACAAGACCATCCGCTTACAGCATAAGTTCGCCACGATGAGTGCTTCTTCCTCACTACCGACTTAAGATCTCTCGACATCCATGGCTTATTCTTCTTTCCAAGGGTCTTTTTGGGAATGAACTGATTACAAGCTCGGTTGTAGTAAATCAAAAATTTTTGATACATTTCGTCAACGGTTGAATTTCCGAAAACTTGGACCCAGTCAATTTGCCTTATAAAATTACTAATAGAATTGTAATCACCCTTTTGATAATTAAACTCTTTTGTACAAAAGTTTGAGACATTCGTGTTAGGGTTCGACTTGAGCTCATAGTTCCATAGTAGAGTGTGATGCCCTTTAGTTGTTAAACCCAAAGGAGGACCATGAAAAATATCATAAATACGATCATTTGATTCGGTTATTACCAGGTCGAGAAGGCTTTTTGAAGGGTTATACACGTCCTTAAACGTGGGCTTGATTACATTTTGGTGGTAAAAACAGTCGTCTAACGAGTCGATTAGTAAATTTTCAAAAGAGTCGCTGGGCAGTGAACAGACTGTGAACTCTCCCTGGTTCCAGTCAATCTTGGGACAGTTGAAATCTCCACATATAATTGCACCATCATATTTGGAACTGTTCAATATCTCATATGACCTCTTAATACTCTCAAGTATTTTGTTATCGTTTGCATTTTTACCAGGGGGTCTGTAAAAGCAACCAGCCATAATTCTCTCTCCTTCTATAGTTAAACCACACCCAATCTGTTCGACCTCACTATCGCAAAGAACCGGGTCATGGAACTCGTACGAGGTGAATTTTTTGCTGACGTAAATACAGACTCCTCCTCCCAAACGGTTTTTTCTATTTGTGACAAACATATCGTAACCATTTAAACACGGGCTAAAGTTATCAGAGAACCATGTTTCAGCGACGAATATTAAGTCAAGATTTTCAGACTTTGACAACAGTTCTAATTCCTCCAACTTATTGCATAATGACGTTGAATTAGTGTACATACATTTTAAAATTTTCGACGATTTGGATGACTTTTTCACTTTAATTTTTGAGTTTGATTCATAAATATTTGTTTTGGTTTCATTATTTGAGACTGTGCTAGAAATAACGCTGCTATTTACAATTTCTGGAGTTGGGGTTTTAGACTTGCATGTCGTCCTGGTTGGACGGCATTGTTTCGACTGTGTACTTCCGAAAACCGTTCCTACCAATTCCATATCGGACATTTGATGCCTTATCAATTTCGCGTTGATTTAACCTTTGTCTGTCATCTCTCATTTGTTTGTTCAAAATACGTTGCGCTTCGGTCAAGTCAGGATTAATAAAAATATCTTTGTACTCAGTTAAGTTTCTTAATTGTTTTGCAGCAGATAGTACTATTTGACGGTCATTTTCATTCGTAAGCTGGATTAGAACCGGCGGTGGACGATTATTTGCTGGATTTGGTTTGAAACGACGGACGAGTTTAATCTTTTTGTGTCAACTTTAAGTGCTCTAAACGTACGCTCTATAAAACCCTTGTCATCATTTTCCTGTGCCTCTCTGGTTCTGCTACTACTCAGCTGGAACACCAAAAACGATAACATTTTTACGACGTTTCTCTCTCTCGACTTGTTCATTGGCTACCGAATTTAGTACTTCGATTTGTTGAGTTGGTCTTTTTAAACTTCTCTCTTCAGCTCTAGCAACTGCTCTGCTAGCAACAGTGACCCAGCTCGAACTGGACTGTTCTTGAGGTTGTTGATTACCAGAATCTGTCTGATCAATTCTAATCGATTGACTTTGAACCGTACGTTCTAATTGATCGATTTTACTACAAAGGGAGGATACCAAAGATTGAAGGTCGTTGATCAATCTGTCTTTTGAAGCTAGTGAGGATTCCAAGATTAGGAGTTTGTTTTTCCAAGTTGAAAACTCAAGGGACTCAACATACCGCTTTTCGACTAAATTGTGAGGACTGTTATCCGGCGAGTTGTTATTCCTCGGTCTCTTAAAAGTTTCAGGGATTGTAGGGAAAGTGAAAGGTGCAACCATCCGCGGGGGACTGTTAACTGAGGAAATCTCTGTTAGATTTTGACTCATAATCAAAAAATTATGTTAATTAAAAATTCAATTTTGTTGTTTTTTTTTTTTTTTGTGAATTTGTATGATTCAAATTTGGACGCACCCCTCTATTTTCGATAAAACAAACACCCAGGCGTTTTTTTCAAAAATTGATTTTCTACAAATCAAAGCTATATATCAAAAAAATTGTCTTCTTTGGATTATAAAAAACTGTCACACATCGAATGTTTTGTTTTTTTTCTCTTTGAAAAAAGCAAGAAAATGTTATAAAAAATGAAACACCTGGGTGCTTTAGGTGAAATAGAAACACCCCTAATTTTATTCTTTAACAATATTCTACATAAAAAAAATTCAACCAAAAAGCAAAAAGCCTCAAAGCTCAAAACACCCCCCTTAAATGTCTTTTTTATAAGTAAACCTAATCTTTATTTTAGCAAATCAGACCTGTAGAATTCATTTTTCTAGTTTATTTTTGTGTGGAACTATTAGTTTTCTCATTTCCAGTGTTCTAATTTTATACGAAATATTCAAACTGTTTAATTAAACATCTAGAAGCTATTGAAACTATGAAAGAGGACCTATTTTATGAAAAAGGAAGATAATTTCAATTTTTATGGCCATTTAAAAAAAAATAAAAAATGCCCTTATCTATTATGATTCAAGGATAAACATTTCTCCTTAAGACTGAATTTTGTCTGGTTTTCGAATTTGTATAGAAAAATTGGTAAACCTGGGACAAGATACAAAAAAAACTGAAATAAGGCATGAAATTTTCCGTTTCCGCGACATTATCTAGGTCAAATGGTGTTACGGTCCATTTTTTTACCCTCGACTTGTGCAACTACCCGACTAGCTGCTGTCAGTCAATTGGATAATAACGGTTCTTGGTTCTGCGGCTGTTGAAGTTGGGAATCGATTTTCTTCGTTTTTCATTCTCTTCCTTTAGACCGTTCTCTGGGTGGTCTACTCGCAACGTGAGTCGGCTTATTTTCGATGAAAGCTCATAAATTTTAATATACGTATCACTGATCAAGGCATTGTGAATTTTGGTACAAAAACAAATACAAAACTGTAAAACGATGTAATATTTCCCCTACAAGTGCAAAATCACTTCTGCAAATTGTATCAGCTGATACAGAGGCTGTATCATCAAATTACTAGCTCTGCAAAATCTTTGAAATAATCCTGTAAAATGCACGCCACTTAAATATATGGAAATTAAATGCGCAATTTATTTGAAGATTTTTTGCAGAACTTGTAATTTGATGATGTATCAGCTAATACAATTTGCAGAAGTGATTTTACACTAGTAGAGCATCTTGAAGTTTATTATCACCTGATCATGCTCAATCTAGTTTTTTCTTTATACCTTTTTATTGAAGCATTAAAAATCAGTTCTGCAAAATGCTAAATTATGCAAAAACCTTGCATAAAGCTCTGCAAAAACTCTGCAGTTATTTTATAACTTTTACATCGAGTGTATTTTGCATACAAATGCAGAGTTTGTGCCGAGCTTATTGTAAAGTTTAGCTTGTTTTTTGCATAACTGATTTTTAAAGCTTCAATAAAAAGTTATAAAGAAGAAACTAGATTGAGCATGATCAGATGATCATAAACTTCAAGATGCCACTAGTAGGGGAAAGATAACATCCTTTTATAAAATTTAAAACATGCTCCGTCTTTTTTTTAGGGTTGTTAAATGAAGTGATTTCTGATAGTTTGAAATTTCGAAGTCAAAATTCGAAGGTTTGAAGTATGTTTTAAAAGACTTATGTTTGGTCAACGAATAGACTGGGAGTTACTTCAAACTCTTGAATTTCGACTTCGAAATTTCAAACTACCAGAATTCACTTCATTTAACAACCCTACTTTTTTTGTTAAATTTTCTTTTGTTTTGAGACTGCTTTGAACAACAAAATGAGTTTTCAAAGAAAAATTTTATTTCAAAATTTTTTCTAAATTTTATAAAAATTCGATAAATTTAAATAGAGAGACACAAATTGCAAAAGATAAAATCATAAAATTAGATGTTGTAAGACACGTTGAATAATTAAATCTAGCCGTAAAATCCGAGCATATCTCAATATAACTGTTCAATTTATTAATCAAACTATGATGTATTCTAAGCCTCAAAAATCTTGAAAATTCTTCATCTCCAATTTTAGCTCTTATTTGATTGAAAAAATATTCCGTATGATTTATCGCTAACTTAGCAGCTATCAAGTGAAGATTTGCATGAGGTGAAAACAAATACCAACCAGAGTCTTTGTTAATTCCACCTTGAGCTGGTTTAAATGAATCACTGTCCAAAACTCCTCCATGACTACACATCATTGAATTATCAGGCTTTGCAACAACCCTTCCATCTGGTAACTTTTGATTAACATAATACCCACTGGTTAACCGGTCGTTATACACTATATTACCTTGACATCGATAATATTTTATCGGACAAACAATTGATGTCTTTCTTAGCGCCTGTAAAAGGTTTATCATGTTTGATATAGCTCGACCGCATTTGATTTCAGTTATCGTACAGTTGGCTATACATGTAATGTTATCAGACTTTGTTGCAAAGGTTTGCGAGTTGAATACTTCGGTGCCGATGGCTGTGTTTATTCGATCGACGTTTCCCATCTCGATCCAATTCGAGTGTGAATAGAAATCGTGAATGGTGTGTAAGACTTTACCTGAAAGCTCTCTAGCTCTTTCAAAATTTTTATTTTCAATATTTTTTAGGATGCGGTGAGTCATGTTTATGACCCGTTGATTTGATTCTTTGAACGTGTTTGCGTCAAAATGAGCGTACGGCATGTCTTTTGTATCCGAATCAAAATCAACTGAAGCTACACTTGGTTTTAAATCTTTTAGTATAATTTCTTCAAGATCTGTTTTACAAAATGTTCGATTGTAAATTTGTTTATACAAAAAATTTAAATTAAAATATTTTTCGATACGAGATAAATTCAAGCGTGTCAAATGTTTTTGTTCGGAAAAGTATTTTATTACTGATCGAACGACACCTTCGCGTATTATTTCCTCATGAGTGTACGTTCGACTAACTTCACCAAATTGCTCGCTTAATTTATCATCAACAGTATCGATTAGAAAATCGATTATTGTTGCTGGTATAAAGGCGTTCAATTGATGATGTGTTAAACATAAGATTACAATCAATTGTTTTAAATACATTTTTTGAGTGTTTTTAAATTTTGAGTTTTAATTTTATATCTAAAAAAACTGCTCTAGGTGTTTTTTTGGGAAATGAATGTTTATATCTAAAGTTAATCAATTTTTTTTAATCTTAAAGATAAAGTTGAACCAAATTTTGACTTCAAGGATAAAAGTTATTTAATTGAAAAAATTCAATTTCTCTGCTGCATGTTTACGAATACAAGCTCTTTAAGCTTTAAAAAAATTTTTCTGATTAAATAAATGAGCAACGCACTGAGAACACCTAAAAAAACATCAAAAATTTTTTTTTGTTTTTAATTGAACCTGAATCTTCGATACCTGTGTTAAAAGTTTGTAAACTATTTTTTTAATTTGGTCAGAAGAAAAAATCTAACAACTTGTTCATAAGAGGTTTGGTACGAGAAGTCGAAACTTTAATGTTGGTAATTATGTTTAGCCGAAGAACAAACTTGAGACAGTCAAAGAAAGTACTCTTTATCAAGTTATTGAGACGAATGGTTCGATGTTTACAGCTCAGTCAGTTGAGACTGTCACAAGGAACTTTTCGATGTTCATAAGGGCAATTAGAATTTAGCAGGAAGTTGAGACTGAAGCAATTGGTTAGGCATCAGTTGAGTCTGGTGAAGATATCAGTGATGGTTCTAGAACTAGGGTTAAAAGACAATCTAGAACATTCTAGAATCAATCAAATCTTAAACCACTATAAATAAGGTGCGGTTGAAGCAGAACATCCACACTATCTGAATTTGTCATTTTCGACATCATAACTGTAATCTGAAAAATCAAGGGGTGAAAAATCAAGAATTTTACCTCTACCTCTCAGCTTTTTGGTACCAAGTGTAAAGGTGCTATATTTAAACAGTCAAATTCTCATGAATGGTAAAAGATATTCTTGCTCTCAAGGTACAAAACGAAAGCTCAAGAGTTACAATGCCAGGACCAAAATCGTTCCGGTAAAAAAAATCCGTAAATATAAATCGGAGTAAAAACGGTGAAAAAACAGCATTTTTTAAGTTAAATCGAATCTAGTTCAAGGAAACCCCCGATACCCGTATTTTTCTACAATCTAGCATCAACAAGAGACGATTCTGTATAAATCTATGGGTCTACTTTTGAAAATTTTTTTTTCAACTAAGGAGTGTAAAAAGGCATATTTTTGGAAATTTTTAAAGAAATGGAAATCGATAAGTTTTTACCAAAAATTAGAAATCCTCGTGCAAAACTACCCCAGAAAACATGTATCTGATGATCCTAAAATCATAATTTCAGAAACTGGGTTTCGGGTGCTTTTAAATGTGTGAAATATGGTAATTTTTTCAAAAATCGAATAAAAGGTCTTAGAGTCAAAAGCATGTTTTCTGATGTAGTTTTGTATTTGGTTTTGGATTTCTAATTTTTAGTCAAAACCTATCGATTTCCATATCTTTACCAAATTTTAAAAATATGCCTTTTTGCACCCCTTAGTAAAGGGGAACGCACCATAAACCCAAATTCATCGAATGAATATTTTTTTGTTTAAGATCGATGAATACTTATGTTTTAAGATACGGGCTTTCATTTAAACCCATAATCAACATATGTGAAAAATACACCTAGGTACACGACGGTGCAGAAGTATGGGGGTCATATTTAAGGGTTAGTGATGAAAAAATTATTTTTTTCTGAATCCGACTATTTTCAATTTTTTATATATTTACCCCCCCCCCCCCCCAATTAAAATATCGGATTTTGTTTAGGTTTTTGAGTGCGTAGATCACGAATTTGAGGTCAAAAGTCTAAAATTCTGATTTCTTATATGTTTTGAAATAAGTGAATATTGATGTTTTTTTAAATCATTTAGTTTCATATTATTAAATTTTTTTTCTAAAAATCTGCTCCGATCAGTTTGTTCCAAATTTAATTCTGTACACGCCAGTATATTTGGTTTAACTCCGCACGAATTCGATCCAGTTGAATATCGCGGCAAAAGAGACCATACCTAAAAACGGTTTTTTGCCGTGTATTCATCCAAAAAAAAGTCATAAAAAGCTAAAATTTTGAAAATATACGTTTTCAGCACCCCTGAAAATGCCAAAATAGTCGGATTCAGAAAAAAATAATTTTTTCATCACTAACCCTTAAATATGACCCCCCTTACTTCTGCACCGTCGTGTACCTAGGGTTAATTTTTCACATATGTTGATTATGGGTTTAAATGAAAGCCCGTATCTTAAAACATAAGTATTCATCGATCTTAGTCCAAAAAAATATATATTTCGATGAATTTGGGTTTATGGTGCGTTCCCCTTTACACCATAATCCGCTCGCACCTTACTTATTATATTTTTACATTAATCAGAAATTTAGATTTCCTTTCGACACTGTTTTAATTGGTGCTCGGTGAATGTTTTTAATTTCAAAAACCCTAATCTTTTAATCCCTTGAACAATTTTTTTATTAAAATAAAATTTTTTAATAAATTTTTTTCCTTCAAAAACAAAATGGCGAATTTATTCTTAATTTTAATTTTGTCAACAAAGTTCAAATTATCTTTATTAAAGTGTTTCAAATACGAATCACTTTCGATATGTACTGATTTAAACGATCGTTTCGAATCTACAACTTATCCAAATCAAACTCTTTTTTATAAACTCTCAAACACTAATTCAATCATTAACAATTCACATTTTATAAAATTATTTAATTTTTTTCATGAAAAAAAAAATGTTAATATTAAAATACTAAATCTTAAAGGATTCCAAATTGACTCATTTAAAAACTTGAACAACTTTCAACTACAATTAAAGCTGTACGATTCAAGTCTAGATGTATACAATTCTTGTAACACAAATTACTCGAAAAATTACAATTATTCAACCATTCAAGGCATCTCTGTATACCGTTACAAACATCAAAAAAGAGTATGCCCGCTTTTATTTGAAAACTTACAAATACAAGGAAGCTTTATATTTTCGTATATGAGTGACACATTTTATCGCAAAAATGTTATTTCATTTTACGAGTCAAACTTTCAAGCTGATGTATCGATCCTTGTCTTGTTCGAATGTCAAAATATAGTGCTTGACACGAATCTTGTAAATATAAATTTGTTCGCAAGTCTTCGAAAAATTCTTACAACTGGAAAAATAAGGAATGTTCAAAGAGATCTGTTCAAATATTTTCGTAAATTAAAAGTATTTCGTTTAGGATTTTATTACGCGAGGAGTTTACTTTTGAATGACATTGAATGGACAAGATCATTAAATAGTGATTTAAACATAAATTTAAGTGATCATTCTCAAATTGAAAAGGGTAATAAAAGACTTGTGCTTATTACAATTGAACTGTATGATTCAATCTTCACAGAAATTGAGTCTAATTCGTTTAATGAAATTTTTCCAGACGAAGACTTTTGTGTTTATAAAAACTTTCCGTTTAATCAAATGATCGGCTTCGATCTTGATACTCTAGGTAATCCTCAATATAACGTTTCTTGTACTGTTAATTTTTTGAGGTTAAACAACGCTAAACTTGGTCCTGGTTTTTTCCTCTAGATTTTGAACATCTCGAGAAAATATTGCTTGAAATGATGAAAAAATGATGATAAATTGTGATGTTAAAATAATTCCTCAAAGTGTCTGGGATAGACAAATGTTGAGCGAATTAATAATTTTTTTTTGATTTTTTAATCTTTGCCGTTCTTAATCCATTACTAAGTCTACTCGGTCTAGTTCTTAACACTGTGACGTTTGTTATCCTAACCCTACAAGTTAAGACCAATTTTCAGTTCAAGATAATCAAACATTATTCTCTACTTAGCAGTTTATTTTTTGTGTTGACTTTATTAAACTTGACAAACGAGTGTTCGTTTAACAATCGAATTTTTTGCTCGTTTATTCGTAATTGGATATCAGTACAGTATTACCAAATAATATTTATAGACTTTTTATCAACAATCATAAAATATATGCTCAATTTTATGATTATTGGGTTCAATTTGTATCGATATTTGTTACTTAAACAAAAACAAGATAAAATAAACCCCAAAGTTTATTGACATGTAGTTTCAGGAGTCATTCTTTTTGAAATATTTATATGTTGGCCGAATCTGTTATTGCATAGAATTGGTGAATTTAATCCAGAACTCAATTATCCAATATCGAATATTGATAAAGATTTTTTTGAAAATAGATCAGTTTTTCTTGTAAAATTGACTCAGTATTTCAATGCGGTTAATCAAATATTGAATAATGGTTTATTTTTGATGATGAATATATCAATTGATTTTACACTTGTTTATGAAATGAACAAAATGATGAAACAAAAAAAAACGGTTAAGAATGAGCTTGAATAAGAGAAAAAAAGTTGAGGATAGCAATGAAATGAGGTTTTTGAAGCGAACAATTATAAATTCGGTTCTTAATTTAGTGTTCAGAATGCCGGATATAATGCAAATTTGGTTGACATTTTTTATGTTTTATTATCCTTGGTATGAAAAAACAGTGATAAATATTTTTCTAGCTGAAATATGTGTTCAATTGGGTTTAAGGTGGTTGTTTTTTCATTTAAGTACTTTTTTGCTTACTTTGTCAATATTGAACAATTACGTTTTTTATTTTTGTTTGGATAGGAATTTTAAGAATTTTCTAATGGCAAAATACAAAATGAATAAACTTAAAAGAAATTTATTGCTAACTGAGAATTTCAGTAATTAATTAATTTTGTTCGTGATTTTTGTTTAAAATAAATTTATTTTTTAAAGTATTTCTTCTATCATTGTTAATTTAAACAGACTTGTGTCAACAAAATTTTTCAGAACCGATTAATAATTCCTAGCCAAAATATGTTGCATGTTGTTGCGAGGGTATTTAGCCTGCTTCATCTCTCTAGAGACAATCCTCTAGGTGTTTTTTTTGGGAAATGAATGTTTATATCTAAAGTTAATCAATTTTTTTTATCTCAAAGATAAAGTTGAACCAAATTTTGACTTTAAGGATAAAAGTTATTTAATTGAAAAAATTCAATTTCTCTGCTGCATGTTTACGAATACAAGCTCTTTAAGCTTTAAAAAAATTTTTCTGATTAAATAAATGAGCAACGCACTTAGAACACCTAAAAAAACATCAAAAAATTTTTTTTTGTTTTTAAATCAACCTGAATCTTCGATAGCTGTGTTTAATTAAAATAGATAAATACTGTACACAGAGGAGTAGGGTAATTAACTGATCTTGAGTCGAATCCCTTTTTTGTTCTAATTTACAGAGACATAACTGTATAGTGATATAACCGACGTATGACTGTATTGAGGTCTAGGTCTATTTCCGGATTTATCCATATTTATCTGGTTAATAAGGTTCGGTCGGTGCAAAACTTCACACTATCTGAATTTGTCATTTTTGGCTTTATAACGTTAATCTACGAGCTCGAAAACCCCATAAAACCAAATTTTCATGGGGATAAAAAATCAAAAATTTGGACCCCACCCTCCTGCTTTTTGCAACCTAACTTCACTCAGCTTTATTTAAGCATTTAAGTTCTCATAATTGGAAAAAGATATTGTATCTTATACATAATTATAACCCATAAATATCTAGGCGTATTAAAAGATCTCGCCTTATTTCTTATTCAATCTTATGCTTTATATTGAATTTTGAAGTTCTTGAGTTCACTTAAAAGAACTTTATAAGATCTTTACCGTTCTTGAATCTCTACTATACCAGGACTTATTAAGATCTTGAAGAAGAACTTTACTAAGAACCAAATCAAGATCTAATTAAGATTCTTAAAAAGAACTATCATCGAATTGTTTCCTGGGTCTACTCCTTCCTCTGAAACAGAAACGTTTGAGATTCCAAAAAACTGATCTTATAGTTAGTTATACCTCAAGGTGTATTAAATATTGATTTTTCGTTGTATCACCACTGCTTTAAAGAAGAAGGATAGATAATAGTGTATTTTAGATGCTAAACGAAAACTTTTCCATGGATTGACAATGAAGTCAAAATAATTAGATCAAACCTTTTCTGTACTTTTGTTGTGTACAAGATATTTGCAAGGATCAATCTTTTTCTACCTTTTGTGTCCTTTTCTTACAGAAAACGCATACTTTAAACATATTGATAAAATAACAAACCATTTTTCGGAACGGATCAGGGGCGGAGCCCCAGGTAGGGTTCAGGTAAGGATAAGGTGAGGGTTAGGCATCTTGATAAACTATCAAACCATTTCTCTGTTAGGATTTAGACTCAAGCATGAGTCTTCTATAAGAAAAGGACACAAAAGGTAGAAAAGGGCAGTTGATGGGTAATCATGATCCATCTTTATAAACAATATTTCCATTACATTTATGATATCTTATTGGACATTTTAACGCAAAGGTTCGAAAATTTTCTAAAACCTTGGCCAATAATGTAACCAGAGTATTACATTTTACTTCTATAACTGTACAATTTGCAACACATGTTATATTCACTGATTTCGGAGCAAATAATTTATTGAATAATTCTTCAGTTCCAATAGCTGTGTTTATTCGATCAACGTTTCCCATCTCGATCCAATTCGAGTGTGAATAAAAGTCTTGAATTGTGTGTAAAACTTTACCGGATAATTCTCTTGCTTTGTCGAATCGTTCGATTCGAATGTCATTTAAGATTCTTTCAGTGAGTCTTATGACTCGATTATTCGATTCGTTAAAAGTATTACCATCAAAGTGAGCGTGAGGAAGATCTTTAGTGTCCGGATCAAAGTCAACTGAGACAACATTTGGTTTCAAGTATCTTTCAATAACAAGTTCAAATTCAACCAATTTCGGATTATTTACATCCCGATAAAGAACATTAAAGTCATTATATTTTTCAATGTTAGCCAAGTCTAAGTTTGAAATGTTTCGATCGGAAAGTAATTTTGCAACAGATCGAATGGCACCAATGCATACAATATCCTCGTGAGTGTAAGACTTGCTTACTCGACCGAATTGTTGGTTAAAACTATTATCGGCTTTTTCGATAAATGATTTAACTAATTTGGCTGGAATAAAAGCGTTTAATTCATAAATTAGAATTGAAAAAACCAACAAATTAAACATTTCATTAACTAAAAAAAAAATTTATCTCTTTCTGATTTTATTGAAATAAAATTTTTGATTTTATAATTTTTTTTGTTGTCAAAAAACTGCACCATGTTGCTTACGCCTGAGACTTTTAAAACAAATTTATATTCAAAAATAAATTCGTTAATAAACGATTTTAAAGGGTTATACATAATTGGAAGACTTTATTAAAGACCTCCCTTATCCTTAGTTCGTTCACCTTCGGTGTTACTCTTTGATAGACCGGCAAGATCGACACCGTGTTGTGAATTAAGCTGATAAGTTGGTTTTGGTCAAGTGGTTGGTTTTGTTCTTTGATGACGGGACTATTTGATTCGGCGCAGTATTGATACGTCTTGGAGAAGCTTAAATTTCTTGTGAAAGAAAGACTTTCTATTTCGGCTGTCAATATTATGATTTTTATAACTGTATCCTTATATGGATCTGGATCGCGTTTTGTGTTCCGTTCTAGAAAACATTTCCGTCCCAAGTAAGGGTTCCGTTCCAGGTAAGGTTAATTTTATTGGCAAGTTTGCCGTTAAATTTGAAAATATATAAATAACGACATATCGATATTTCTAACTAGAAACGGAACGGTTATCTGGAACATTACCCTGAGTCGGAACGTATCTCTTACTTGGAACGGAACGTTTCATTTTCGCAATACCACTGTAGTAATGGTGGGTGTTTACCACGACTTATGATGTAAAATTAAAATGTCAACTTTATTAGGGGGTATGGTCTCATTTTGTAGCCCTTCATTTACTTTACCGTAAACGTTCGCAAATTGTCCCTGGGGTTTTAAGTAGAAAGACCATTTTAAACCAGGGATAGTTACACATTTAATTTCAAATTTTTGATCATTTTTGTCCCATCGAGAAAATTAAATTATAGTTAATTTTGATGTTTCTGAAGGTCCAAACTAATTTTTAGCCCTGGGTTAATAAGCAGGTATAATATAGTTAAGCTTTGATCCTAAATTCAAAGCTAGTTTAATTAAAAAAAAATTAAAACTGTTGTTACAACTCTCATTTAAAACCGTTTTTACTGAAAAGAATGTCCTTTAATTCAGATCACCAGTAAATGTCCCTGGTCTTAAATGATTCTTACCTGAACCAAAAAAAGTAAAAAAAGGGGGTCAAAGACATGACCTCTAAAACCAGGCCTCTAAAACGTTTTTTCCACTTTTAGTCCGAGGTAATTTGCAAGCGTTTACGGTACCTTGTATGAAAATTATTTTTTCCATACCTCACTTGTTAAAGTTAAACCCGGGTTTATGGTTTCAGGGTCCAAAAGAACACCATTTTAATTTGTTATTTTTGCCTTAAATAACAAAAATTCCGATCTATTGTCAATGACCGCAAACTTTTTTAACTTTATGTGAATTCATTTCTATATAAAAGACTCATTTGAATTTTATGCACTTTATGTCCTTTACAGAAAGGTATCAATAAAATAGAAACCTTTATGCAAACAAAAAATTATCAAAAGGATAGGATAAAGACCATAAAGTCCTAGTGGGCTTGAGAGTTTTACTTTAAAGTTTAATAAAGTTTCTATGCTGGTTTTCTCACTTGGTGTTACATAAAGTATGGTCTTTATGTTCGAGCCGAATTGAAGTTTTTTAAGCTCTTCATTGACAATAGGTCAAAATTGGCAATGTTAAGATTCGTATCAAAAAACATTTGGATCAAAAGGATCAAAATTTAAAATATTTTTTTAGGAATGAACAGATTTAAAAAAAACTTTGCAGAGGAACAGTACAGTGATAAGCATCAAAAAAGTAGTGTTGTGAGTCGACTAGTAAATCATCAAGTCGACTGTAATCGACTATTTTTTTTTTACAGTCGACTAAATCGACTTTTAAAAATTTCGAGTCGACTAAAGTCGATTAAAGTCGACTTTTTTTCGACTTTCAAAAACAATCGAACCTACTTTCAAATATTCTTAATTCGAAACTAGGTCGATTGTGTTTAACATTATGTTCATTGCTACATTGCAAGGTAAAAGCTCAATAGTTTAATAGAACCACTATCATTTTGAAAATTTGAAAAAATCAAATTTTTTTATCATAATTATTTTGATCATTCGGAAAGCTGAAAGAGTAAGAAATTTAAACATTATAGGCAGGGGGTAGGAGGAAAGAAAATTCTGCACACGAGGGGGTTTTCAAAAAAAATCCGCCTTTTGTAACCCACCCTAGGGAAAAATTTTCCCCAGAATCCTTTTTTTTAAAGGACCCACCCCAAAATTCTGGCTTTGGTTTATGGAAAAGTTTGGAAATCAATCATAACGTTTTATTTCTACATAGATCTTAAAAACCGATATTTTTCAATTTTTTCTCATTGTAATAAAATTACTGTTTAGTCGTTTGTAAATCATAAAAGAAAGGATTATCATTAGAATCGCCGATTTCAACTATCAAAGAAATGAAAAATCAAAAAAGGCGGATAGATAAAAAGAATACAAAAATTGTCTTTGTATTATCGAAAGTTAATTGATTTGTATTTCTGACTATGTAAAAAAATTGAAAAAATTTTAAAACTTATTTGTCTTTAATTTTTTTTATCGGTAACAGTGAACAACACAGCAAAAAAAAGGGATTTTTTTCCAAAATTGTGTTTTTTTGTCAAAAAAGACCCACCCACCCTCATTTTTCTTCCTGTGAATTTCAATATTTTTGATGTTAATTTAAAAGAAAAAATCAAATAGATCACTTTTTTACCCGCCAAAAATACCCACCCACCCCGGCCTCGTGTAGGAAAAAAAGTGAAAATGTTACCCCCTGTTATAGGATTGTAAAAATCTGATTTTTTCATTTAAAAACAAAAAATTAAGATAAAGAAGCCGTTCGATCAATAACATGCTAACAGGCTTGTTCTTAAAACATTTTTGAAAAAAAACTTTAACATCTCTTTGATTTAACTTTTTAGCCTATCCCTTTTTTTAATTAAACAATAAAATCCTTTTTACTAAAATAAAGCGCTTTTTTGTTCCTTTTGGTTTGTTTCAATAAAATGTTATGTCAAAAAAAAGAAGTTTTTTGGAATTGTCAAGTCGATGATAAAATTTGACAAAAATTTTAATAAAATTTTGTTTAAAAAATTAATTCTGTGTTTTGTTCGACTAAGTCGATTTTAGTCGACTTTTGAGAAAAACTAGTCGACTAGAGTCGACTTTCAGGATTTTCTAGTCGACTGTCGAAAAGTCGACTAGTCGAAAAAAAAGTCGACTTTTTCCCAGTCGACTCACAACACTACAAAAAAGCCACTCTTAGAATGAGCTCTGCAAAACTCTGCAAAAAAATTGCGTATTTGAAAATTCAAAATAATGGATACTGATAGAAATTAACTACGCAATTTATTTTGCAGAATTGCAGAGGAACAGTACAGTGCAGAGGAACAGTACAGTGATAAGCATCAAAAAAGTCACTCTTAGAATGAGCTGTGCAGTGCTCTGCAATTCTGCAAAATAAATTGCGTAGTTAATTTCTATCAGTATCCATTATTTTGAATTTTCAAATACGCAATTTTTTTGCAGAGTTTTGCAGAGCTCATTCTAAGAGTGGCTTTTTTGATGTTTTTCGCTGTATTGTTCCTCTACAAATTTTTTTTTAAATTTTTTCATTCCTAAAAAATTATTTTAAATTTTGATCCTTCTGATCCAAATGTTTTTTGATACGAATCTTCACATTGACTCAAAATTCCTAAAATTGAAATCACTCTGCTTTGAATAGGATATTGAAAAAGAATTTTTAAATTCAAAATTTAATCATAAAACTTTAAAATTAAGCCTATTATAACAAAAAATGTTGGAAAAATTCGAGTTGATTGTACTAAACTACTAGCGCTTGAACATATATTGAGATAATTGTTTAAAGTATTGATAAAACTATGACGCATATCGAGTCTTAAAAATTTTGAAAATTCTTCATCTCCAATGTTCGATCTAATTTGATTGAAAAAATACTCGGTATGGTCGACAGCCAATTTAGATGCGATTAAATGTAAATCAGCATGTGGTGAAAATAAATAATAACCAGAGTCTTTATTGATTCCACCTTCGGCTGGTTTAAACGCACTTTTGTCCAATACTCCACCATGACTACACATCATTGCATTCACTGGTTTATCTAATGATGATCCATCAGGTAATTTTTGATCAACTGAATACCCACTTGTCAAACCGTTTTTGAACACAATGTTTCCTTCACATTTGAAGTATTTTATTGGACATTCGATCGATGATTTTCCTAAATTTTTGAGCACCTCAACAAAAGTTGAGATTACTGTATTACAATTAATTTCTGTTATCGTACAATTGGCCACACATGTAATATTATCTGACTTTGTTGCAAATGTTTGTGAGTTAAAGTCTTCGGTCCCAATATATTTGTTGATTCTATCAATGTTTCCCATTTCGACCCAGTTTGAGTGCGAATAAAAATCTTGAATGGTGTGCAAGACCTTTCCAGAAATCTCTCTCCCCTTTTCATAGTCCTTGTTCTCTATGCTCTTTAAGACTAATTTGGTCATTGTTATGACTCGTTGATTCGATTCTTTGAACGTATTTGCGTCAAAATGAGCATAAGGTAAACTTTTAGTATCCGAATCAAAATCAACTGAAGCTACACTTGGTTTTAAATCTTTTATTATAATCTCTTCCAAGTCTGTTATACAAAAATTTCGATTATAAAGATCTTTATAAAGTAAATTTAAATTGTAGTATCGTTCGTAATTTGTAAAATTTAATCTTGGAAAATTCTTTTGTTCTGAAAAATATTTAATTACGGATCGAATGACACCTTGACGTATGATTTCTTCATGGGTGAATGTTTTACTTACTCTACCAAATTGTTCATCAAATTTATTATCCACCAAGTTGATAACGATGTCTAATATTTTAGATGGAATAAATGCATTTAACCCGATAATTAGAAACAATAAAATTATTAAATGTCTCATCTTAACAAAAATCAATTGAAATTTATCGTGGGTTGTCACTAAAATCCGGAAACGGACTTTATAGGTTAAAAATTAAAGTATGGTTTTTGAGGGGTCTTGACACTTTAGACCCCTAGGATATGAAAAAAAACATAAAAAATTGGTTTTCATATGTGTAGATTACGAATCTGAGGTCGAAAATCACTTTCAACGGAAAATTAATATTTAAGACACCTAGATACGGGTTCTGGTGTAACTATAATGTCAGTCTCCTCAATAAAATTTCCAAAACCATATACTCCGGTTCCATAACGAATAACAAAATATTCTTTTGTTTTTTTTTGTCTTTTTTTTCACTTACGGAATCCTCTGTCCGTATTTTAGTGTTTAAAAAAAATTTCCGTGTTCGAATTCAAGTAATTCAAAAAAATTCAGTTCGTGTCCGGATATTAGATACAGAGATAGTGACTCAAAAATTTGATTCGAATCAAATTTGACTCAGACTTAGAGTCGGAGTCACATTAAACCAAGCGACTCTGACTCAGATTCAAGTCACCACGAAATCATCGAGTCACTAAGACTATAGCTAAAATTTCGTGTCCGGATTTTAGTGACAACCATTATCGTTTTTTTCTAACAGCCTTGGGAATGAAGAAAATCTCTTTAAGTTGAAAGGTTTAACAAACTTGAAAATGTGTGAAATATGGAGATATTTTCTTATTACAGAGTATAATGCTAAAATATCTCATGTTTTTTCCACTTAAATAGCTTATAATTTATCACACTTTTTAAATTTTCTCTACTTAAAAAACAATACATTGGAAAAAATTGATAATCAAATATTTATTCGCTTTAAATTAATCATTTTGTATTTACTTTGAAAATGTGGAAAGTTCGTCATTAAAATCAAAATTAAATGAAATAATATTTCAAATGACGTAAAATTAAGAATTCCAAAGTTAAATTCAACAAACTTTCAACAATAGAATTTTACCTCTCTTAGTTTGAGGTATCTCTTTAGAGTAGGCGGTAAAATATTAAAAAAAATTCGCTCTTTATTTTATTTTTTTTAATTTGATTTGATTCATTTTGGTTAAGGTAATCATTTGAAATTTAAGATTTTTTTGAGTGACTTTAAAAATTATTTAACTTTGAAGAATCACATTAATCATGCAAATGACATTCTGATAGAACAAGAGATGTTTTTCGTTGTTGTTTACAGAATTCGACGACTCTTCTTTTTTCATAGTTCACGTGTTTTAGCGACAACAGACTGCACATATACTTGGAATACTCAGTGATCGATTAACGTCCTCTTTTAGACGGCTCAGGATCATAGAGCGCAAATATCTTCGTGATCGCTTCTACGCAGTGCACTGAGTTGTCTTTTTCTCACTGACTCGATCAGTGGTTTTTGATTAACATCACATCCGCGCAATAAAACTGAAACAACAGAAGCATTAAAAATTTAACTTTCAATACTCGGGAGACATGAAACGCTTTCCGGATCATTTCGGTTTTCAAATAAGCTGCCAAAGCTTGTGGTTTAACCCTTAACCCATTGAACCAAGATACTTAAAGTCGTTGACCCTAAAAATCTTCAAGAATCACCAAATATCTTCTTCTGAGTATTATTATTAAATTTTTTTTTTCACACAAGCGTTTTTACTAAGTCAATTATTCAATTAAAATAAAAAAGAAATCAGGGGATTGTATTAAAGAACAATTTTTCAAATTTTTTTTATTCCTCTTCACAAGACCATCTTTTGTTCGGTTCAACTCTGAAAATATTTTAAAATTTTTTCGCAAATTTTATAAAATTTCCAAAAAAGCCGCCATACCACTGTGAATTTTTTTCAAAATTAATATTTTTTAATGGTAATTACTGTGCTTCATTTGACGTCAAATGATGCAATTTTTTACATGAAGTCAGCTGGCTTCATTTTTTAAGGATCAATTTAAGCGTCAGCTTATGCCATATGACGTCATCTGAAGTCATTTTGCGTCATTTTCCACCAGTGCTGACGTCAGATGACGCACAACAAAATTTCGTGTTCATTAGTCAGCTGACGCCCGCACTGGTAATAGAAAAATGACATCATCTAATGTCAGAAGACGCCCTGTTACAAAACCTTTGCTAACACAGAAGCCAAAAAATTAAAAAATATTAAGTTTTTTACTACCCAAAACCCCCTTTCTACCCCAGCCTGGTGTATGCAAAAAAATACACTTGCTTGAAAAAAATTCACTATTCTCTATTAAACTGATGCTGAGTTGGCATATTGACCAGACTCGGATTTTAGCACCCCCTAAAATTTTGGCCCTGGTTGAAAGTCATGCATTCTGTTTTCTTAATGTTTATTCAAAGTCCAGTCTGTTCTGCTTTTGTTAAAATTTAACGTTCCGAAATTTTCTAATGTGTTCATTTCTGTGCTAAGAACTCAAAACGAAGAAGATCCAAGTTCTTTAAAGGTCGTTTATTCTGGTTTGCTATTCAAGGGAATTTTAATAGAAAAGGAAGCAATGTCTACTGAATGAAACCCGAACAAGTGAAAATTTTTTTTATTAATAACACCCGCTTTTAAATCACCAAGGTAAATTGTCAATATCAATATTTCCACCACACAAAATAACACCCACATTTTTTAAATTAGGATAATTATTTTTCATTTTATCGGATAGAACTGCCGCAACAGCAGCACCAGCCGATAACTCAATAACCATTTTCATACGTTTGAATACAAACTTTGTCGCTTCTATCATTTCATCATCACTAATTGTAAAAACATCATCAGGCTCAATGTTTTCTTTCAAAATAGGAAATGTTAATTCACCACACATTTCTGTTTTAATACCCTCGGCTTTTGTGTTAAGAAACACCGGTTCTTTATCATCTAAATTGCGTTTACTTGAACTCAAACATTGAGTCAAACGCTTACCAACAGGTTCAACAGCAAAAATACGAATCGTCGGATTGATTGATTTAGCATACACAGAAATACCCGAGATTAAACCACCGCCACTTACAGACACCAAAATCGCGTCCAAATACGGTATTTGTTCTAAAAATTCAACTGCAACTGTACCCTGCCCAGCCATTACATCATAATCATCATAAGGTTTAACAATCATTAGTAGTAGTAGTAGTACTTTTCTGTGCAGATCTAACATCTAGTAGAACAATCCTAGACTTTATTAGCTGCAGAAGCTGATTAGACTTCTTAGCCGGGTAGGCCATAACAGAATTTTTTTATACTCGCTACGTTTGCATCTTTCGACGCCCTTATTTTAAGTCACAGCGACTCGCGAGTCCCAATACGATGATTTTCAAAGTTGTTCTAGTATCAGGCCATCTAGAGAATGACTAGTCGATGACTCTAGTCGGATCGTTTCCAGGCAGCACAACACTAATGACACTCATCCATTTCCATCATTACTTTTTCTAAACGTTACAATTTTTTTTTGACTCGACCAGGATTTGAACTCGTGCCACTAGCTGCCAAAGCTGTTGTTTTACCCACTCGGCCACGACCTCCCTCTCATTAGTCTATTCTCGTTAGCTAAACGATCAGCAACTTCCACTCTCGATTTTGGATTAGATTCACAAAAAACTAAGTTTGAATCGTAGCTTTTAATTGATTCGATTTTGTTCAAAGGTGTGTCTTTTGGAACGACTACACTACATGGTATATTTAATGTTTTGCATGCCCAAGCTAATGCTGTTCCATGATTACCACTGCTATGTGTTACAAAACCAGAGTATTGTTGAACATTTTGAAATCTTGATACTTTAGATAAAACTCCGTTTAGAGCACCACGGGCTTTGAATGAACCTGTTTTTTGAAAGTTTTCACATTTGAAAAATATGTTTTTTCCAACAAGATGATTCACTGTTGAACTTGTGTGAACTGGAGTTTTCATTAGATGTATCTTGATACGTTCAAAAGCCTCAAGAATTTGCTCTTTACTCAACTTATTTTCGGTTTCTTCCATGTTAACTAACCAAATTTATTTTTTGTTAATAAATTTTTTTTAAAAATTTGCATAATTTTTTATTTTAAATGATTAAGAAAAGTAACGTGAGCAATTTGCGATCGCATAATTTAGTGATAAATTACTATTAAAGGCCAATAACGTATATATTCGAATCGGTCAAAAAATGATTTTTATGAAAAACAAACTACACCACGTTATTCAGCATGCTTTTTTCACCTAGATTAACCGAAAAAACATATGACCCATAACCGATCCATGGGGTTGCCTGTGGACCCAAAATATACCCTTTTTTCGATTTTTTTATACCAAAATAGATTAAAGTCCGAGTCGACAGACTCGTCATATTAATGATTAGGGCTAATTTTAGGGTTAGATTTGTTTAGATTCATGGCCGCCTTCAGAGAGGTAGGGTTTAGGGAAAGCATTAGTAGAGGTTATGTTTTAAAAGATATCCTTGCAAAATATCAAAAAGTACAAAAAGTACAAAAAGAATATTATTTCAAGAAATTTTCATTGTCTATTGCTCGTCAAACAGAGTACAATCAAGGTTCTCATAACCCCTCCCTCTCAAACACACACCAAGCGAAATACACAGGCTCTTGTCACACTATTTTTAGATTCCTGGCGCCGCCACTGGATAATATGAGCCGGCTTGAAAAAAAATGGTATTGTTTACCCATAAGTTTACAATCTATTCAATGATTTGTAATTGAAATCTTCAATTTCTTAGGATCTCCCTTTTCAAGGGTTTGGCATACTCGATGGAGAAAAAAAAATCTGAAATCAGATTTAGTAAACTGATTTAACTGAAAATTATGGTGTGTGTTAGCTTTTCCGTAATTTCTCGCACATTTTCCAATAAAAACTTTTGAAAATTTTTGACAACATAGAATTTCACTTTGGCGAATTCCTGATGAAGAATTTACTGGTTTTCATTGCAGATTGGTAGAGGTTCTTTTTTTTAATTGAATTTTACCAAAGCAAATTTTCAGAAAATAGTCAGGACGTCATCAAATGTAAAGCATGACTTAACTCAAATACCAAGAAATTTAACCCCGGTTTCTTAGCTATCAAACGAACATTTTTTTTGTTTTTAGCGTTTTGAGGCATTTATAGGTTTTTAGACTTTGATCATCGAAGAAAATGTCAAAAAACCTGTGCCGATAGAATATCAAGCGTTGGATTTCTCCTATAGACTCACAAAGAGGGTCACACTTTTTGTCACCTGAACCTAAATGGGCTTTTGGAAATCAACATCTTTTAGAAAGGCTATCTAGGTTACCTACTTTAAGGTGACTAGGTCGTTTAAAATACTTTACTAGAAAATGTTGGGAAAAAATCAATTTTATTTTGCAACTTGTCTAAAAAAGGAATTTCAAAATTTCTATTTTTAAAAACTTTCAATTGGATTCTAATTTTAGTCATTTTTTGTAACAAAGCCCTTAGTCTTTAATTTTTAATCATTCATCAAAAATGAATACTTCGCCACACTACGAATTTTTGGTTAAAAAAAAAACCGACATAGAAGAACAAATAAACGAATACAATCAAGTTTTAATAAATGAAAAAAATGTAGGTATGACTGGTGAACTTGTAGACCGTGAGGGTTATCCTCGATCAGACATAGATATCTACAAAGTTCGTTTAGCTCGTCAACAAATCAACTGTCTACGAAATGATTATAACGCTATTTTAGCCGAAATCGAACAAGAACTTGTTCAAATACATTCAAAATTTAAGCAGGATACGCCTGGTGAGTTTGTCGAAAAATCCATACCTTTACCAAGAGAAGAAGTTTTGACACACAAGCCGTTTGCTAAAATCACCCAAGTTGATGCTAATTCACCATCGGCTGAGGCTGGTTTTCAAATTGGTGATGAAATTGTTCAATTTGGTCCATACACTCATTTGAATACACAAAAAAATTTAGCTGAAATTGGTGATCATGTGCGTAAAAGTGAAAATAAAATTGTTTTAGTAAGTATTTTAAGAAATGGTCAAAGTGAAAACAATAAGAAAAGAGAAGTTGTTAAATTGATACCGAAAAAATGGAGTGGACATGGTTTGATTGGTTGTAAAATTGTGCCTACTGATTAACACGTTTGAACAAACCCCCGTATTTTTTAGTTTATTTTAACTATTTTAATTTAATAAAATTAATACAAAAAGTTGATTATAATTTGTCTTAAAAGACTCTCTTCGCTTTCGAATTACAATTCTCAGCCAAAATTTTCTTTTGAAGAATCGTTACGGCATCAGGTTTGATTAGTTCTTCTTGTTCAACAACCTCTTGGTCTTCTACCGTCTCATCCTCATCGTCTTTTGCCGTCTCTTGATCTGTATTTGATATCAAGTCGAGTGCAGATTCGTAAGATTTTGCTGTGCATAACTTATCGTGCACTTGAACGAAATCTTCTAAATTACCATCTTAAAAAAAACACAATGTCGAAAGCACTATGAAATGGTCGCATCAGTAAAATCTGTTCTCCAAGCCCTATTTAACATTTCTATTGCTTGAAACAATTTGATCGCAGTATGTTCGACCGTCATATTTTGCTCTAATTTTTCGACTCAATCGAACTCTAAAGTAACCCTTCAAACATTTAATGACACCTGCATCCATCGGTTGAGTTACACTCGTCGTATTCGGGGGTAAAAAAATAACTTTAACATTTGACACATTTATGTTTGGTGGGTGTGCACTACAATTGTCTACAAATAGCAAAATATTTCATTTGTCCACCATTGTGGTAGTAATGAAGGTTAAGTTTATGGATCTCATTAAAATTTCTAGGGCGTTCACTTTTCCCAATTATCACTAAAGGCACCTTTTCACCCATCATACTTGCGCAAACATACACAGTGATTCTTTCCATGCTCTGCTTTCCAAATTTACAAACGTTATCCTTTATTTTGTAAGTCTTGCTCGAGAGAAGTCTCCAAAAAAGAGCTAATTCGTCTCCATTAAAGACGTCTTTTGGATCGATATTTAAGAGTATCTCTTTTAACTTTGTGTTCCAGTTAATCACAATTTGGCTATCAACAGATCCACTCTCACCGTGAACAGTTTCTAAAAAGTGTATAAGGTTTTATAGTTGTATGTCTGTATGGTCGGTAAAATTTAACCGAGGACACTCAAGGTAAGGGTGGCCTAGGGAATTTAATCTCTAAGGAAGACGAACGCTGAAAAGCTGACCATTTTATTTGTAAACTACAAAGGGCAAAGAACAAGTGTACAAAGTTGCATCAATAATCAATAATGGGGTCGTGTATTTTTTATTACTTGAAATTCCTTAAAACCAATGTAATGGATTCAAAAAAATTTATTTTTCCTTTTTTTTTGGTCAGCCGAATGTACCCGTTAGTGATGCAAGCTGCTGAAACTCGAAATAATTCTGAAAAAAATGTTTGTCTTACTTTGCAATCCTTACTGTCTGAGTCTTTCACTGAGGAATATTTAACCTACCGATGATACTTTTACAGTGATTCCTGTGAAATGTATCGTTCAAAAATTTTCTAAGGTGTTAGTTTCTAGCAATTTTACCGATTTTGGTGCTTTTAGACAGCGAATAAGTATAGCAAAAATTTCAAACACGTGACTGGGGGGGTCGAACATATTCCAAACGAAATACCGACCGTCAGGAAGAAAATTCTTTTAAAGGATAAAATTTATACTAGCCACCCCCTTAAAATTTAAGGTAGGGCTTGAACTTGTCTTCCGGTCTTGTGCAAAAATTACTGACAAAAAAATCAAACCATGTTTTAGATGTAAAAAGAATGTGCGGGTTAGAATGATTCTAGTGTTAAGCTTTGGGTGAACGACTTTCATGAGTTGCTCTGCATAAAAATTAAATTTTATTCCTCATTTTCATTCGCCATTTGAATTCAAAGTCAAATGGAAAATAATCAAAAATTTTCGGTGGTCTTTGCGATCATAATCACAATATTCAAGACACATTTTCTCCTCTACTGTGAAAATAACGGTCAATTTATTTCTCTATAGTACCAGAATAACACCACTATAAAATGGGTATGGGATACCCGAAAAAAACAGGTTTTGGGTCTAGGTGGGGTAACCCAAAAAATTTTTGTTTGTGACAATAATTGGGTTTTAGGTATACTGCACTTCTACCGAATTAAATGCTTTCCGTACCCGGACCGTATCGAACCGTAACCGTCCCGTACCAGATCGTACTAAAAGCGTACCCGGACCGGACTCATACCGTACCGTACCGTCCAGCCATACCGTATTGGAGCGTAACGTACCATCTTACCGTAACAGTCCACCATTCCATACCACCTTACCATACCACTTTACCGTATCGTACCATCTTACCGTACAAGTCAACCGTATAGTACCGGAAAATAAAATTTAAAAAATAACTGAGGTCTTTCGTTTAGTTAAAATTTCAAAATTCCAAAAAACAGAACGGTGGTACGGTACTTGTGCGCTTGAAGTACGGTAGGGTAATGGTATGCTTTAGTACGGGTACGCCATTAATAATAAGTATAAACCCAAATTTTATGGGTAACCCTACCCAGGCCCATGCATGTAATCCTGATTTTTTGATAACCCATAACCGAAAACCTGACTGGGTATCCGGTATATTTATCCGGTAGATCGGGTATATTTTTTCGGGTATCCCATACACACCCTATACCTTTAAATTAATCGTAATATATGTCTGCACTTAAACAACTGGACTAAATTTAGTAAATAATGAATAAAAAATGAAGAAATAATTTAATCAAATATTTATTTTAACCTCAAACTTTTAAATGTTACTTTAAAGGTAAAATTTATACATTAAAAAAAAAAACAACAACAAAAAATAGTAAAATTTAAAAAGTGAAAAAAAATATTAATGTTTTTTTTAAAAAAAAGACAAAAACAATATTCAAAAATTCTTAAATCAGAATTCAAAGTTTAATTCTTGTTTGTTTCTAGTCTCTTCTTGTTGACCTAAAAAAAATAAAAATTTGAATTTGACTCGTGATAAAGTTGATAGTGTTAGCGCTTACCTGCTTCTTGATCTATTTCTTGAATAACTTCGGCTTCTTCTAGGTGATCTTGAACGACTGTATCGTCGTCTACTACCACCATATCTGTCTCTGGAATATGAGCGTCTTTAGAAAAAAATAAAATTTAGATCCAAAGAATTGAGATGATAAAAAAAGTAAACTAAAACGTGTTAAAAAAAGTGATGGTTAATAAAAATGGGGTAGTACTTTGTTTTGCATTTTCAGATCATTCAATACATTAGAAACTTAGTTTATAAACATCATGATGAACATCATCAACCCTAACCATAAACATATATACTCTCATCCTGAACCCCATCAATCATTCGATTGACCAATATTACTCTTAATAAAATGATCTGAATAGACATATACTATTTCTCTCTCTCTCTCATTACAACATCAACCAACATAGCCATATTTAGAATATTAGCATTTATTTAGAGCATTTATCATTCTCTTACCTTCGTCTGTCTCCACCTCCACCACTTCGTTCACAATCGCGTGCAAAATGACCTGAACGTCCACATTGATAACACTTCATACTCGGATCCCATCGTTTACGATAACCCTGTTGTGATCCTCTTGTCCTTGGTCTTGCTATTGTTACTCGTATACGACATGGTCCGATTGTACGTTGATCCATGTCTCTTAACGCGGCAGCTGCATCGTCTTTGGATTTGAAAACCACAAACGCAAAACATGGTGGATTCTTTGCCATCCAAACTTCTTTAATATCACCGTATTTAGAAAATGCTTTCTCTAAATCGGCTTGTGAGACTTTTTCAGTCAAGTCAGCAATGTGTAAACGACAGTCTTCGTTTTCATCACGTCCGTAATCACGACTACCACGATAACGATCGCCTGAACGTGATCTAGATCTCGAACGAGAACGTGATCGCCTGTCTGGTGATCTCGAATATGAACGACGGTCTCTTGGCATCTTTTTTAATAAAATAACTTTAAACTATTTTTTTTTTTAAATTTGTGCGTTAGAAATAGGTTCTTAAATATAAGAAATTTTTCATTTGAAAAAAAAAATAAAAATGGTCTCCTTTTAAAAAAAAAAAATTATGAATTCGTTCTGTTATCTTTGCACACTCACGAAAAAAACGAATGCAAGAATGTTTTTTTTATTGATTTTTTTTGTTGTAGTTGTGTTGAGAGAGATGAAAATGGATGACGAATAATTTTGTGCGTGAGATGTCTTCAAAAATGACTGATTTATGTTTTTGTTTTCAAATGGTCTAATGAACGAAAATTAAACTATTTTTTTTATAAGCCTATCACAAAAATTTTTATCTCTATCTAGTAGCGTAGCCAGAGAGGGGGCAGCGGGGGCGACCGCCCCCCTGGATTCTTAAAATGGGTCCTATACCCCCCTATTTGATGCATAAATAAGGTCTTTATGGCCAATTTTACTTTTCGCCCCCCCTGGCAATAATTTCTGGCAACGCCACTGTGTCTATCTCGTTATCAAATCTAATTGTTATCTTTTTAGTAAAAAATCCAAAAAAATAAGGCTCGATATCATTGACGATTATCTTTATGTTTGAAATTTTTTTTATTTATTTTTTAAATAAAAATCTGAGAGTATACCCCTTTCATACATTTCCTTTAAATTTTTATAAAAAATATTTTTTGAAAAAGATTAAAGTGTAAAATTGTAAGGTTCATTAAATTCAAACTACCATGCAATCTTAGAATGACTCTAGTCGGCTATGTGAACACATGTTCACCTTATATTTAAGGTTATCAACTGAAGACTTAAAAGCTTTAGTTAAAGCTTCTAAAACTAGCTTTCACTTGATACCCATAAAACAATGATTTATTAATCTTGATACTAGACTAGATTATCAATTATCAAAATCCATGTTTTAAGTGAACTTTCCGAGGATTAGGTGAACATTTTTTATTATTTAGGTTAACATAAACGACAACATAATATTAGGTGAACACAATGTTCACTTAAACCGTGAACACCGATTGTTCACGTATAAGGTGAACATGTGTCTAGTATCAAGATTAATAAATCATTGTTTTATGGGTATCAAGTGAAAGCTAGTTTTAGAAGCTTTAACTAAAGCTTTTAAGTCTTCAGTTGATAACCTTAAATCAATGATAGCCTTTCAAAATCATTAGTTCATGGAAGTTCATAAGAGGAACACGTGAATGGACACAACAGTAAATACAGCATAATTTTTTGTTATTGCATCATTTTTTTTAAAATACAAAAAAATAACGATAGTGAAGAATCTAAACATTTTCTCAAAGTCAGCAGGGCCGGCGCTACGATGTGGCGAGATGTGGCGGCCGCCACAAAGACGACGGGAAAAAATTAATTAATTTTTGTTATTGCAAGTCGAAAGGAGAGTGAAATTCTTTTTTTTTAAAAAAAATCTTTTTTTGAAAGTTCAACATAAAGTTCGCTAACAAAAAAAATGTTATTTTAAAAAACCTCTCCTTCTTTTATGAACATGAAATCCGCTAATTAATTCATTTTCTCATGTGTCTTTTTAAGAAATCAATGATCACTCTCGAAGCTCTCCTTTTCTTAACCCTTATCCGTCGAAAACCGGGTCAAAAATGACCCGAAAAATTGAAAAATAAAAAAATATTAAAAAATTGAGAAAGTTTAGGAGAGTATTATAAGCGGTTAAATTAAAAATATCAATCCCAAAATTACATCAAACGACAGCTGAGAATATGAAGAATATTATTATGTTCACAGAATTTCGAAAATAAAACATAAAAGTTGAGAAACATCAAAAAAACTAAACCGGGTCATTTTTGACCCATTTCAGACGTTAACGTGATTTTTTATATTTCCGATGGATAAGGGTTAATTTAAAAATTCGGTTTTCAGAGATTAAATTTTTTACTAAATTTAAAAAGTTGGATTGCCGAATCAATAAAGAAAAATCTGCGTTGTCTGAAGGAGCTTACGCTCAAAACAGATAAACAAATAAAAAAAAAAATCGTTTTTCTTTGTTATAGAAAAAAATTTCTCATCAGGTCATTGGCGATGAATGATTTAAGAGTCTGTTATGAACTCTAGGCAAGTTACAAGAGAAAAATCTAAGGTACGCGTGGAGAAAAAGTTCGACAGTTTCCGAATCAGTAGCTTTAGACATCATATATGTAATATAAGACCCCGGATATCCTAAAAAGCAAATTTTTTACGGGATTAAAAGATAAAAAGTTTTAGGCGCATCCCTCAGCTTTTTCAACCGAAATGTCAATTTACTTTTTTTAAACATTGTAGTACTCATGATTTGAAAGGGCTTTAATTGGCATGTTAATTTGTATTCACTAAAATTTCTGATTTCATCACCAATTTTTCTTAACATGTCTAATTTTGAAATCGATGTTCTAAAAGTTCTTATTCGATTTAAAAATTCTAATCAATCATAAAATTTCTACTTTTAGTCACAATCTTTCAAAATAAGCTTCTCGATTTAAAGGCTCACCAAAATATGCTAAAAGAAGCTTGCATCGAAACTGCGTCTATTGTTAGGAAAGAATATTATTATGAAAGGTCCAATATAATGCAATCAATAGTGGTCCTGACTGTGTAGAAACTAGACCGTTTTTTTCCTTTTTAGGACTCATCAGTAGTGCATAACACAATCATACCACCAAATAAACAAAGCTAGTTATAGCAAAACTAATGAAAATACTTCGCGCATAAAATAATAATGTTAAAGTAAAATGAAATTTGAACAAGAAAATAATTAGAGGTTGCTGGCTTCCTATTACATGTTTACATACAATATTCCGGACGATTTAGATTTGATCTTAGTTTCCACCGATAGGATGACAAATATCATAGATTTTATCCAAAGATGTTTACATCTTTCATTTTTAGAAAAGAAAAAAAAATTTCCAAATTAACTAATTAACGTTCTCACCTTTATAAATTAATTAGCTAATTAACCTTTGCCTGTATTTCATGCATTATGATTTTTTTACTTGTGTTGTTTTAATTTAAGTCTTCAGTCGGATAAATAGTCACATTATGATCTATCACAAACTCTAAATTACAAATAGACTTAAAAATAAAGCGTCCCAATGAATTGAAAAGAGTCGGTATAGACTGATAACCATGTTACATCTACATATCAAAACATATTTTTTTAATTTTCTTTCCAAAAAGTGAAATAAAGTTCGGTTGTGAGGGCAAGTGGTTAAGAAAGAGTAGCCCCTTACTGCTTGGTTACATTACAAACGCTCTTGATTTTTAATTTATTGTGACAGAGCTAAAATTTACCCGGCTAACAATTGGCGAAAAGATTAGAAGAGCAGGTTAATCAATAAAAAAATACCTTCAATATTTTCATAATCTAGAAATTTAATTACTGATCAGAAGTTTTGATTGACATCAGAAAAATTAGAAACATTAATAATTTTAGGAAAATTTAGAAAATTTGGTTTTTGTTCCAGTAAAATTGGTGTTACAATCAGAAATTTTAGTTAAAAATATGTTCGAAAGCTAAAAAATTACTTTTTACGCTTTGACCCGAATCGACAGGAAAAGAAGTTTCAAAAAGCTATATTCGGGTGAAAATGGGAAAAGAAAGGACATTCGAAATCTACAGTGGTGCTATGATCACAGTAATTTACAAAATTTTACGTAATTTCTGGTAATTTTACCATATTTTACTCTTTTCTACGTAAAAATGGGTAATTTTACGTAAATTAACGAAGGTGAAAAAGAGTAAATTTACCCAATTTTACGGAAAATGTAGTAAATTTACGTAAAATTATGTAAAAACCAAAACGGCCAAAAAAAAATTCAACCCTCATTTGGTTTTTCAAAAATCTTCACAAAATAAAAATAAAAAAAAAACAAATTTATGTTTAATTTAATAGTTAACAGGCTAATGAACAAGAAAAAGCATTTTTTTTTTTTACCTTGACTTATGATTCGGCTTCCTATAATAAATTTATTGAAAAAAATTCAGAATTACAATTGGCCGTTTTGGTTTTTACAGTATTTTACGTAAATTTACCACATTTTCCGCAAAATTGGGTAAATTTACTCTTTTTCACCTTCGTTAATTTACGTAAAATTACCCATTTTTACGTAAAAAAGAGTAAAATATGGTAAAATTACCATAAATTACGTAAAATTTTGTAAATTACTGTGATCATAGCACCACTGTATCTAGCCCCAGGGGAAACGAAATTCCCTTTATTTATGCATCTGCTTCAACAAGATATGATTCTCTACCAATCTCAAGATTCACTTTTGTAATTATTTTCCTTTTTCTACACTAGAGGACGAAAAAACTGCATACCCCCCCCCCCCCCCTCTCCCGGGACCCTTCGCCATAAAGACCAAATCATCCTGGCGCCGGCCCTGAAAGTCAGTGAAGAAGGTTTAGTTCGCTAGTCTCGGACTTGTCAGTACAATGCTTGCGGCAAATTCAATCATGATATGGGTATTATTTTTAAAAAAAGGAACCAAAGATTCATCATCATTTCAACAGCATAAGCATAGTCCATTTTCATTATTTTAGCTTCTGAGTATTCTTGAGGAATCTGAGTATTCTAATTTTTTATGTTCACCTAAATTAAGTGTTCTATAAGACAACAAAATATTAAGTGAACACCGATTATTCACGTATTAGGTGAACATGTGTTCACATAACCGATTAGACCCCTTTGAATTTGTTATTTTTGAAATTGTACCGCAATCTACGACCTCATTTTTCCTGGGTGTAAAAAATCAAAAATTCAATTCAGTTTACAACTCTGGCTGAGGTTGTTCGTTGGTCAAAATTTTTTGACTTTACAAATAAACTTGTTTGGCTAATTCGAGTTCAATATCGGGTCTCAGCGTAAATGGTAGCTTTTTAGCTTTCAGAGCATATCTTAACATCAAAAACAGCTTTTTTAAATCATGTGTACTAACATCTTTGAATAAAACACAATGACATTTGGCTGTATATTAATTTAGAAATTAATATACAAAAATGTTATACCAATCATTTAGTAGCTCTTGATGAGTGGAAATATCGATGTAAACTAATATAAAGTAATCCACAGATACAACACTTATGAGTGTGTATCAATTATTGTGCCATTTTATATGAATTAAATAAACTATAAACTATAAATACCACTCGGTCTCTTAAAGGCTACTCTTTTGAGTTTCTGCCGACTTTAAAATCTTACTTCTACAGCTTCATTGAAAAAGGTGCAAAAATAAATGTTCTTAAATGAGACGGCTTGGCAATTACGTGTCCTTTGATACTTCCATACTACCTGATAATTCTCTCTGAAGCTTTGAATTTTAAGAGTCGCCTTTACTTTTTGGCGGTCAAATCGGGTTAATATTTTTTTTTAACCAAAAAAATTATTTTTTACAATCATTTAACAGTGTCTGAATTTTTTCGAAAAGTTCCGAAAGCTTTTGAACGTTCGGATGAATTCGGCTGAAACGTGAACGTTCATGAACTTTCATGGACTTTCATTTAACATTAAATTGTATAATGAAATTTCCCTTTTTTAAAAAAATAAGCCATATTTAAGGGTAAATCTTTGACTGAGAGATACATAAAAATTGACTCAATTTTTAAGAGTTTATGATAAGTACGAGAGCTTAAACAGAAGATTTCCATTCAACGAATTACTTGACGAGTTAAACGCCATGACACCTCTTAAGAAAATATATAAAACGAGTCTATTGTACGATCAAGATGAATTTACTTTTTTTAACTCGTCAAAAGATTGTATCATACGAAATTTATGTCTAAATCCACGTATTAAAAAAAACCATTATTCGACATTGAAAAGTTAAAAAACTTGTGTGACTTTTTAAAACAAAATACTCTAAACGAGGATCTAATAGCTCAATGTTTCTTTCTTATTCACAATACAAAAGCGGGTTGTTCAAAAGGTACAATGGTAAATTTTTTAAAAAATTCAAATGAGTTTATCAAAACAAAAATTCTCGAATATTTTCGATGAGCTTGAAACCCTTTTTCAAAAAATAACAGGGTTAGATACCCTTTACCAGGAAAAAATTCATTCACATTGGACGATTTTAACGTATCGAGTCCATTCTTAACCAGTCTGCAAAAAAGCGATGGAGAAATGAAAAGTAAACAACCGGATAAAAAAATTTTTAAGAATATTTCCGAAGCCGGTTTAGAATCAGAAAGACGCGTTTTTAAAGAACTAATTAATTGGACTCAATAACTTTTTGCAGGAACTCTAGATATGGATTATTGCAACGAATTTTTGCAAAAAATTTATGACATGACAAAATTGGAATTTGATACATCTAGAACTGAATTTGATGTAGTAGTAGTAGTAGTAGTTTATACTGCAACTTGGAAAATATCCAAGCTTAACTCAATTGAGCTGTAGCAGTCGCTTCACATTGTTTTGACATCCAAACATCAAGCTTTGCTTTGAAACTATTCATGTTCTTTGCGCTCACCACGTCCTCCGGAAGTTTGTTCCAATCATTCACAACTCTATTTTTAAAAAAGTTATATCTAGGAAGACAATTTTTTACTTGTTCACGTGTTAAACATTGGCTGTTTCTTCTTAGATCGTATCTTCTAGACGCTGGCTTTGTGTTTAGACTGTAATTGATGCCATTACTAAAATTAACATGTTCGTATTTGTTTGTTACCTTGAACATTTGGATCAGGTCACCACGTTTTCTTCTTGTTCTCAAATCAGTTAATCCCAAGCTTGATAATCGCTGCTAGAAAAGTTTATTAAAATGACATGTGATTATCGACCGGCAACTCAATACAGGATATTATAGTTTAAGTTTAAAATTTTGATTTTAATAAAGTATTTACAGTCGACTCGCGATAATCCGTATACAGTTTAATCCGAAAAATTTGAGATCCGAATAAAAATACCCGTGCTCGAACCTTTGAAACTATTACATGTATTTGATTACCCGTAGATTTGAGTTCGTAAAACAATTTTCTAGGGCTTTTTGTATACCGATTATCGCGAGTCGAATTTTTTATCATTAAATTTTTTTAGTATTTCTCTAATCAAAAAAATAAAGGAAAGTTAGATGTCTGAAATAAGGTTAAAAATTTCGCATAAACTGGTCAAAGACATAATTCTTTAAATAAACTTTAAATGTGCTTTAGATGGCATCAAGAAAAATATTTTCGTGTGCACTGTCAGTTACTGGTCCTATCTCGCTTCTTATCCCAGTCAATCCGATTTTGATGTGATGTCGATGCTAGTGTATTTGTGATTTCGATATCGCACCAATTTGGTCACAAAGGGTGAATACGCGATCAACTCAGTCACGGCTTCACATTCTGACAGCTTTTTACTAAGTAATCCTGCTAATGAAAATTATAAAAACGACTAAAAATTTATTTAAAAATCAAATAAAAAAATTATAAAATTAACTATTAGGATTGGTTTATGTATTATTAAAAAATAAGAGGCTTTTGAGGTTTCATTTAAAATTGTTTCAATTCGAGTTGTATCACTTTTATTAATTAAATCCATTAATCTTATTGAAATTTTATGAAACTCAATTCCATCTAATCCAATATTTTCACAATCATACACACAAGCTTCTCTAATAACACTCTCTTCCATATTTTCATCTTCGATTGTCGTATTCAATTCCAAACATTCATCGCATAAATAATCATATTTCCGTGTTTTTAAAGGCAATAGTTTAAATTCAGTTGGACAACCATCGTATAAAACACCAAAACTCTCTGAATAAGTCTTATGATTAGCTCTCAGATAAACTGAATAATAAGTCTTATATTTTGTTATAAAAATATGAGTGTTCATTTCTTCGATATAAATTACTTTTGTATCATTCGAATAATTGACTAGCTCGACTAAAACCACCTTATTATCTTTATAAATTTTGTCTTTATTGTGACTAAACACACTAGGAAAATGAGTCTCATTAACAGTGTAACTTATATTTGTACCATCGGTTAGCTTGTATACAAAACCAACATGATATAACACTGTGTTCAGACTGAAGTTTCCGACTTTTTTATCGGAGCATAAAATAGTAAAATTTTTGTGTTCAAAACACAAAACATTGTCACCCAGTGAGCATAACTCATATTTACTTTTGTAAGAATAAACATGAGGATCACCTGATACCCATGATGTAAAACGATCATCTTCATTTGAACATTTGTACAAACTTTCTCTCTCACATTCATCATAATATACATCACTGTTATTACAACCATCATTTTTAGGTTCTCTTTGTACGACTAATGAAATATTGTAATAAGCCGCCATGTTCTTAAGAGTACAATTGAAAGAATCAATCGTATAAATAATAGTCGTATTTGATTCAAATTGACCGAAAAAGCACTTATTCATTTGATCTATATTATCCATAAATAATTCCAAACGGTTAAATCTGTTGTATTGTGAACAAAAAGTTTTAGACGAATACTTTGTAATATTATTACCATTGAGATTAATTGAAAAAAAATTGCTTGTTTTAACAACTCTTTCGAATGCATTATTCGGCAAATGATCGATTTGGTTATTTCTTAGATTAAGTGTACTTAGCATTCCAAGTCTGCTTATATCAGGTGTTGTTTTTAAAAAATTATTATCCAATATTAAAGTCTCTAGATTTAAATTGTAATCAAAAGACTTGGACTCAATTTTATTTATAAAATTTGATGTCAATCTAAGCTCTCTAAGACTTGTTAGTTTTGAAAAGCTGTCTCTATTGATCACTCTAAGCCAGTTGCCAGACAAGTCAAGTACAGCTAATTTTTCATGAAACGGAAATTGAACACTTTTAATAAAATTATTCGATAAATCAAGAGTAACCAATCCGATTATATTTTCAATATCTTTTCCTTCTAATTCCCTCAAAGAATTTCCCGCAACTTTAAGAATTTGTAAATTTGGTAATAATTTAAAATTTGTATCTCCCAATCTTTCGAACATGTTACCCGAAATGTCCAATTGGGTTAAACTTGACAACGAATTTAATGTTTCATCTGTAAAATTTTTAATATAATTTTCAGTGAGTACCAATTGAACAAGTTTTGACATGTTATAAAATTCTAAACTTTCAATCCGATTAATAGACACGTCTAGAAAAACAATATGCCTAGGATGTCCTAAATCTTTTTGTGTAAATACACCTTTAATGCCCATATTAGACATTGTTAAACTATTTACATTAGGTAAAGAATCTAATTTAAAATCTTCCAATGGATTATCGGATAAAGTAAGAGTGTTTAATTTATTTAAATTACAAAACGTACTTGACTCTATTTCTGTTATAGAATTTTGTACTAAATACAAATTTTCAAGTGCCAAATTGTTTTGAAATGTTTTACTAGTCAATTTTTTAATTCTATTATTATTCAAAAATAGAGTCACTAGTTTTGAATTTGATGAAAAATCGATTTCTTCAATCATGTTTGAATTAGCATCAAATAAACGTAGATCAGGCAATGAGCTGGTATTTAAATATTTAATTAAATTGTTACTTAAAAATATGTTTGTAGCTTGACTCGCAATATTAACGAACTCTATTTTGTTATTAATTAGAAATAAGTTGAAAATTTGGCTTGGAAATTGATCGGAGTTAAGCTGTAAGTTAAAAAATGTGTTTAATGTAAGATGTAAATGTGAAAGTTTAGACCAGTTTCTGACCGTGTTTAAAACTTGTATTAAAGTCTCAGTGTCAAGACAATGATGAATGGTCAATTTTTCAGTTGTATCAGCCAAATATTGTAATTTTGAACCATATAAAAATAATGTTATATTACTCACAGAGTAAAGACCAAGATGTTTCAATTGACTGATTTCATTAAAAGCGTTATCATGAACACTTTGTAACATTTCACCGTGAATATTAATTTCTTTGACCGTTAAATTGGCAAACGCATTGTTTGGTATATGTTTTAGAAAATAAAAATTAATTGATGTTATTATTGTTTTTTGTGTACCACGATCGGGAAAATTATAACCATAACAACTTATACGACAAAATAAATAATCATCATAATTTGATGAACATGTTGGAAATGGGCATCTTGGATCGCATAAAATTACGCTCAAAGACGTTAGAATAAAAAACAGTATCATTTTTTTGTTAATTTAATTAAAATTTTTTTGCTTGAAAATAAGATTTTTTTTAAATAGGATAGACCACCCAATGATAGAAAAATCGAATTAATTACAGACTGGTACGATGTTAGTACTTATATTAAAAGAACATTAATGGTACCCTCATGGAGTGTTATTAGTTTATAGCTGAATTTAATTTGATCAGAACAAGATTTAAGTCAAAAAAAAAGCTATCTCAAATTTAACTTGGAAGGAAAAATTATTTTAAGCTAACATTCATTGTTAACCCTTAAACGCCCGATTATTCAATTTTCATGATATAAAAAAAACGGAAAAAGTTAGGCTTTAAAAAATATGATCGAACGAACGGTTAAGGGTTAAATAATAAAATTTAAATTAACACCGAGAAAAAAGGGGCCAAATAAAGTTAAAAATTTGATAATTCTTGTTAGTTTTGTTGCTTCTTTGAAACAAATTTGACCCACTTTCGGGACCTTAAAATCTGCTTATTGATCAATCCCCGAATTTTCCCGTAGTATCACATTATCAGAAAATTTTCTTCACAGTACAGTCCACTCGTACTAAAATACACATGAAAATCCGGTCTTTTTCCGGTTATAAAAAATATTAAGAATAACTGAGTAACAAATAAGTAATGTTAAGTCTGAATTTATTGGGACCAAAACAATTTGCTTTTTAGATTAACAACTTGACGGATGTCTTATGCTTTCACTTACTATACGCAGATGATGTTAAACTAATCGAATAATTTAATATACAAGGTCGAATGTCAACCTTAAACAAGATCTAGATGCACTTACAGAATGGACCAAAGAAATGAAGAACGGACTTTATTGTTGCTGAGTCATAAATTTATTTATTTAGAAATCAAAAATTCAAAAATCGTGATGTACATAGTGTAGTGATTTAAAATGGGAGAATAGATTAAACCAATTGGAATACAAAGTCAATAGAACATTAGAAATGTTAAAAAAAGCTTGTACTAACAACTAAATTAAGGATTGGTTAATTTAAAAACCACTTGCTAATAGTCAAGACGAGCCCATATCTTTCGAAAGACATAGATAGTAACAAAAGGGCCAGATCAAAATAACAAGTGTCAAAACATCGTTATCACATTGTCAAAATATCACGTTCAAACTCTAAAAAATAAATGTCAAACATGGGATAACATATTAGAGATTCTGACAAACGAGACCAGGTGGTGGTATATTTTCACTGTCAAAAAAGCTTATCTGATAACTTTTTTTAAATGCATTACAGGGTATGCTCAAGGCAAATAATTTAGGGGGTCCAAAAACCAAGGTAGTGCTTAAACCAAAAATTTGGATTGAAGGGAGTTACTTTAGACTAAAGACTATTAAGACGAAAATTAGATTTCTTTTCGATTCAAACCGAATGACGATAAGCTGGATTGGAGACTTAAAGTAAAATTAAGATACTGAATAATCGATTTGTTTAAGAACAAAATGCGTTTTGCAGGATTTGTTCAAAGAACAAAAAGCTGGAAATAATTTTTTTTTGCATCTGATTGTGAAAATTGTTTGAATATATAAATTTAGAGAGGGAAACTGCAGGTTTTGGAGGTCGAAAGGCAATCTAAAATATTCAAATAAATGTGATTTCGTTTCTTAATATTTTAATTTTTATTTTTGTACAAAAATCATAACAGCTTAATTTCGAGTGTTTGAAAGATTCGACGGAAAATTGGGCAATTTAGTCTTCAATTTCGTTGAGATGATGGAGGGGGATCAATGAACATGTTGATAGGGGTGTATTCTTAAATTTACAAAGGGGAGGGGTCTAAAAAGGCCTAGTGTTCAGAATTTTTTTTCAAGTACCTTATGTGTCAAAATAACATTAATTAAAAAAGATAAAAAATACTAAGATTGCTTTAACAAAATAAACTTAAAGTCTAATCTAAAATTTATTATCTTTGTCATAGTTTTAACACACCAACGGTGTAAAACTTAGAAAAGAGAATCCCGTTAGAAAAATAATTCTTTCCGGGCACCTTACCCTCAGAGATAAACTAAAAGTTTTAGAGCTTCATGTTTTTGTACAAAAATAACTAACTTCCATAATTGCATAAATTTACACAAATTCTTAGAGCCAATAATCTCAGCTACAAAACGGTATATTTGATTTCTTGGAAAACATTATTTTTGACCGAGATGATGCCGCGAAAACGAAAAATTTCATGCCTAATTTCAGTTTTTTTGTATCAAGTCCCTGGTTTACCCCATAACCCCAATTTTTCTTTACAGATTCGAAAACTAGACAAAATTCTGAACAAAATTTTTGAGAATCTAGCTGAACGAGATCATATGAATTTTCAAAATCTGGCTTTATTTTTGTGTTCTGTACTTATGAAAACCCCAAAATCCATCAATAATTTTCATCTTAGACAAAATCAATTTTTTTATATGGCTAGGGTTGGTCGACAGGTTTTTATCGTAAAACCGGTTAATTTTAATTTATGGTCTCATGGAACGATCGAATAATTATAAATAACATACAAGTTGTAGGAAATAAAATTTTCCAAATTTTGGTAACATCAAAGTTGAATCGTAAATTTATTTTCATTGATTTCATAGCAATTTTCCCTTGAAAAAAAATTCAGTTAAAAAAACCTGTTCTAAAACCGGTCAAATTCAAATATAAGGCTCAATTAGAAGTTAGAATGCATAACCTACATTTACTCAAGAGTTCAACTCGGCTTTAATGAAAAATCAAAAATAAAATCTTTCAACTTGTGCACTGATCCCCAGAACCTCGAACCTTTACCAAACACTGGAATCTCGTTTTTAATACTTCGACAACAAAGCTGTTATGCTTTTTGTGTTAAAATCCGTTAAATTTTAGGAAACGAAATCGCATTTATTCGAAATATTTGGCATTACCTTTGGATCTTCAAAATTTGCAGTTTTCCTCTCTAAACTCTGAAGTTGCATTAAAAAAAGCATCCAACATAAGATACTTTATGTTGGTGTTTGACATAAAAAGTTATAATTTTCTTGAAGCACCTCTCTCTGGGATCAGCACTGCCTAGAGTTGGTTGACCGGTTTTCTTCAAAAAATTGTTTTATTCAATTTATGGCTTCATATGATGGTCTAACCATTATAAACCACATACCAGATTGTAGGAAATTAAATTTTCTATCCTTTGCTCAAGAGTTCAACTCGGCATAAAGGATAGAAAATTTAATTTCCTACAATCTGGGAAGATGTTTTTACTCAGAAAGTAGCATAACTCAAAAGTAAAGTTTTGCATAAATTGTATTCAAATTACCTGGAGTATATTCATCAGAAGTTCTTCATTTTAATTGGCATAAAACAGACTTTCTTTGATGTCAAAACAGGCTCTCTTAAGGTTGAAAGCTTGCCCCTTTTTTTTTTTGAATTTTGTGAATCGAAATTTATCTTTCGATAGAATATTTTTTCAAAATTTATTTTTTACGAATCAAATGACTCGAAAATTGGTCCCAAGTCTCCAGAATACCAATGACTTTAACTCAGACAGCCAAGAAATTGTCGAATATCTAACTCTGGTAATAAAAAAATATATACAACCCTGGTCATTCATAACTTCCAAAAATGAACGTTCACTGAACTTTCGAAAACTTTCATTAAATTTCAATGAAGGTAAAAGAAGGTTCATTAATGTTTCAGATGGTTCAGTTAACGTGTCTTCTAAGTTTTCGGTTTAACCATTTAAAATCTTGAAATTCAAGATTTTAAATGGTTAAACCGAAAGTGAAACATGTGCTGAATGAATCAAGTCAAGAAAAAGATCTTTGTGTTATGATTACCAATCACTTGAACTGGAACTAACAGTGTTCGTATGCTGCAGCAAAGGCTAACAGGGTCCTCGGACAGATAAAAAGATCATTCAGATATCTAGGTCATGAGACATTAAAGGCTCTATGCACACTTGGAGTATGCGGTAAGCTCGTATTATAAGACCGACATTATGATCTTAGAGAGAGTACAAAGAAGAGCAGCAAAGTTAGTCAAACCGATCAAATCTAAACCATATAAGGTACGCCTAAGTGAATTCAATTTAATGACCTTAGAAGACAGACGCCGTAGGGGCGACTTGATACAAATGTACAAGTTGGTTTATGGTAATGAATATATAAATTTTCTCAACGGTATCAACTTCGCCAAAACTACCACAATCAATCTAACACGGCAGCAAAAAAGCTGATTAGTACGTGAAATCAATAGAAAGGGCTCAGATCGATATAATTTTATCACAAACCGAGTTACCTTAAGTTAGAATGATCTACCGGAAAGTGCAGTATGCAGTATAAGCAACATCAACAAACAGTCTTCAACATAATTGAAGAGAAAGTTTTTGGAATGACAGGAAGCAAATGCTGCCAAAGCCAATCAAGGGCTAAACGCCTTAGTGCGTTGGTACAGAATTTTCTATGCCGCAGCTCAGACTAACTAACTAACTTCGACTGAGTGATGAAATTCAAGATTAAATTAGAATGAAGAAATGTGTCTAAAAAAATGCAATTTTATGTTTAAATATTTTTTGCACCCAATAAATAAAACCCTGACCCACTCCCTAATATATTTCAACAAAACAAAATTTTTAAAAAATTTTGCTAATAATTTTTTTATTGTTGAAATTCTTAAGTTTGTTAATAGAATCAAAATGGCAGTCGCCCAATTTTTAAGAGTTTATCATAAGTACGAGAACTCTAACAGTCGTTTTCCTTTCAACGAATTACTTGACGAACTTAACAACATGACACCTCTTAAGAAAATAAATAAAACGAGTCTATTGTACGATCAAGATGAATTTACTTTTTTTAACTCGTCGAAAGATTGTATCATACGAAATTTATGTCTAAATCCACGTATTAAAAAAAAACCATTATTCGACATTGAAAAGTTAAAAAACTTGTGTGACTTTTTAAAACAAAATACTCTAAACGAGGATCTAATAGCTCAATGTTTCTTTCTTATTCACAATACAAAAGCGGGTTGTTCAAAAGGTACAATGGTAAATTTTTTAAAAAATTTTGTATCGATTCAAATGAGTTTATTAAAAACTCAAAAATTCTCCAAAGTTTTCGGTGAGCTTGAAACTCTATTTCAAAAAATAACCAATAATCCATTTATAAACGAGTCTGTCAATCAATTGATCGATGAATTAATCGGCAAAGGAGACAATTTAGATTTGAAATCGGTTCATTTAAAGTTTATTGATAGCAATTATGACGACCTGTATGGTTTTGCTGGTAAAAGTACAATTTATGTTAATACTAAACCGTACTTGAATATTTTGAGCGGTGAAAAATTCAGCGATATAACTGATGATAAAAAATTAACAGCCATTAAACTTGATTTTACCGGGACAATAATTCATGAAAGTGCGCATGTTAAATTGAGATTCAGATTGAAAGATTTTAACGTGTCGAGTCCATTTCTAACAAGTCTACAAAAAAACGAGACAGAAATCAAAAGTGAAGAACCGGATAAAAATTGTTTTAAGAATATCTCCGAAGCCGGTTTAGAATCAGAAAGACGCATTTTTAAAGAACTAATTATTTGGAGTCAGTCCCTCTTTGCAGGAATTCTAGATATGGATTATTGCAACGAATTTCTGCAAGACATTTATGACATGAAAAATTTGGAATTCGATACTTCTAGAACTGAATTTGAAGTGTACGATGAAGAAAAGTTTATTAAAATGGCATGCGATTATCGACCGGCTAATCAATACCGGATATTATAATTAACGTTAAAAATTTTGATTTTAGTAAACTATTTATCATTATTAGCCACTGGTTTAGAGTTTGGTGCTTATTGAAGTTTATTAAAAAAAAGTTAAGCATCCTAATCGAAATTTACCTTTTAATAAATGTAGAATCTTTTGTTATATGGGAAATCACTTGGCGCAGACCGGTATCCAGTTTAATTATAACTATTTTTTTAAAGTTTCGAAGTCGGCTTTCAATACTAACCAATTAAAACTTTCTTTATAATTCGAACTTATTAGTTTTGTTACAATCACAGCACGGTTAGTGAAAAAAAGGCGTACCGTCAAAAGTTTTTGTAAAGTGTGGTACGTTGGAAATAAAAATAAAATTTTCAGAATGTCTTGTGTGCTAGGAGGGTCAACAAGACCCCCGATCACGATGGTACGTTACGGTACGCTAAGAGGGTACGGTGTGGTAAAGTACGCTTCTCAAAAAAAGAACGGTACCCTGGACAGTACGTCTTTTTTTTTTCACTAGCCGTGCTGTTTAAAAGTAATCTTCTACCTTTTATCATTACTCCTTAAAGGATAAAAATTAATTTATTGTCAGGAACAGTCGCCTAAAAGCTTAGGTAATCCTTGGAAAAAGATGAAAAAAAAACAACTTGTGAATTTATTAACAAGTATTATGTAGCTATGCTCCTATTACAAAACGACTTCACTGTGATTCAAATATTAAAATATTGTTAATATACACAATATACAGCATTGTGAAAAAGTTAGGAAACTTTTGAAAATTTTTCGATTAGTTTAATTTTAAATTGATTTTAGTTTAAAGACACACAATTCGACTAACAAAATCGCCTCTGAAATTTTTCAAAAAAAATTGTGAAAAAGTCAGGTAACTCTACTCTAAAAGGAAGATATTTCCACTAGTATCGCGTACACCCGCCGTTATTTTTCAAGCACTCACTTTTTCTGTTAGGCATTGAGTCTACTAAGTTCTCTAAGATTGTTTTCTGGACGTTATTGAGGATATTTGGTACAATTTCTTTCAATTGGTTCAATGACCTTGGTTCCTGTTTGGCGATCTCTTTGTCCAACCAACTCCATAAGTTTTCGATATAATTAAGATCAGGGCTGTTTTCAGGCCAAGATAAAAGGTCTATATTATTATCCTCAAACAATTTAGTGACTATTCCGGCTCGATGGCATGGAGCATTGTCCTGCTGGAAAACAAACGGTTCGTCTTGTCGAAGTAGATCTATTGAAGGGACCAAGTTGTTATCAAGAATATTAATTTATTTTTGAGAGTTTAGTCTCCCGTCAAAGATACAAAAGAGCCCAAGCCCATAATAGCTCATACAGCACCATATTCCAATTGAACCACTTCCTTGTTTAGTTCGATTTAAAATACATTCTTGGTTGTATTTTTCAGATGACATTCTTCTGATCTTAATACGGTTTTTTCTATTATCTACCTCAATATTCATCTCATCACTAAACATAACTTGTCTCCAATTTGCCTTGCCCCATGATTTTAGACCTATACAAAATAATTTACGAGCTTTTTTGTGAGCCTTTGATAAACGTGGCTTTCGAATCGCAAATTTCCATTCAAGTTTGTTTGAAAGTAATCTTCGCCGAACCAATGAGGATCATGCTCTCTTGCCATTTGATAGTTTCCATTCTTGTGCAAGGACGTGAGATGGTGCTGTTCGTTTTTTTTTGACCAAACGGACCAATTGACGGTCATCTTTGGGAGTTGAAATCTTAGGCCTTCCAGATCTTGGTCGATCTTCGTATGAATTTGTTTCAATAAATCGGTCAATTATGGTCTTTATACATTTTTTTGATCTTTTTAATTCAACTCCTATCTTAGACAATGATTTTCCTTGTTGATGAAGCAAGACAGCCTTTACTCTGTCTTCTTTGGTGATTGGGCGTCGTTGAGGAGTCTTAGGGGACATTTTGAACTTAAATAGAGCTTTAATGTAATGAGATTTTCAAAATTAGCTTTCTGAATATAAATCTATCTCGAAACTGATCAGAATCAAAAAATTGGAGTATGATGGTTTGTGAATTAAGAAATAGGATTGTCTTTATATCGTTTCTTAACTTTTTCACAAAAAATTTAAAAAAAAAAAATTTAGCTGTTAAAAAAAATCTTCATAACTAGGGAATGGTCCAACCAATTGTCTTCTTTTTCATTTTATTCGATAGAGGATTAGTCAATTTATTTTATCCGAAATAAATCCCAGCAAAAAAATTATTTTTGCGGCAAATATTTTATCAAAAGAATAAAATGATTAAAAATTTACAGGGAGTTTCCTAACTTTTTCACAATACTGTATGAATTATAATAAGATATTAAAAAACAGGTAACTAATGGTTGTTCTTTGTAGACCATCTAATCACTTTAAGTTCTAGATCAGCTTGTAGTTCAAAAATGGTGTCATCAAAATCTCTTATAATCGATAATCCATTCCACGCTGGTGCCATTGAGTAGACGATTTAGGTTGGGATTTATCTAATTCTTGCTGGAACTGAGGTTGAAATAGATGAGTATGATTTCCATTTATTTGTGACCCTGGCTCCGTTCGTTCATGTTGACTTTCTATTTCTTGCTGGTTCAAGTTGATATTTTGTTCGATTCGGATCGAAGAAAGGGTAATTTTTTTTACACATTTTCAAAAACAGAGTAGGTTTCGTTATGTCATCTTTCATTTTTGAACAAAAAATGGTAGATAACGTGCCTGAAATTGAGCGTCCAAGTAATTTCATGGGTTTTCTAAGAAAAACACGATTGCTTGGGTTATTTTTTATGTCTCGAATTGAATCCTGCTAATAACAATAATAAAAAATACTAAATATTTATTAAAAAATCAAATATAAAAATTAGAAAATTAACTATTAGGACTAGTTTTTGTATTCTTAAAAAATAAGAAGCTTTTGAAGTTTCATTCAAAACTGCTAAAGTCTAAATAAAACTTGTCTTATCCGAAACAAAATTTGTCTAATCCAAATTAATCGTCTGATTATCCTGTGGTCCAAAATCGAAAATATCCAAAATTTTCGCATTTGTCCCAAGGACATCTTCAGAAACTTTTCGCACATTTTTTTTATGGAAACATTTAACTGAATAAAATTATTCTAAATTGCAAGATTATTTTTGATAGTGATCTGACATTGAAGTCTTATAAGTATTGTTGAGTCGTAACTCTAACCATCAGGCCGGTCCCAAGTCCGGGTGAAAAAAGAGGAGGGAGACAAAACCATAACAACCTGGCAAAAGGCAGCGGAAAAAGCTAAAAGAGCTTTAGTACAAATCAAAAACTCGTTCAGATTCCTTACTCCAGAAACACTATTTAATGCGTTAGTTAGACCACATCTCGAATATACAGGAAGCGTTTGGTGCCCTTCTTTAAAATCAGATGTGAAAAAGATAGAGAACGTACAACGAAGAGAAACAAAATTGATTAAATCGGTCAAGAATCAACCATACGAGGTTAGACTGTAAAAACTTGACATGTTGAGCTTAGAAAATAGAAGAGTCAGAGGAGACTTAATTCAAACTTTCAAACTAATAAACCAATTAGAAGAAGTAATCTAAATTAACTGCATTAACTCGGCAAATGACAGAGTGGGCTCTTTGAGAAGGCCACACGACCGTAGGCTGGTAAGAAAGATAAATAAAAGAGATACACATCGGTACAACTTATTAACAAATCGAGTCGTAAACGCATGGAACAATCTTTCAAGAGAAGCGGTTAACGCTAAATCAGTTGATTCGTTCAAGGCAATAATCGATAGAGAAGTATTTGGAATGGTCGATATCAATGGCTGCCAAGACTCATCCGAGTCAAACGCTTTAATGCGTTAGAATGGATCTAATCGTTTATTCTGCAGTTCTATTTACTACTACTAACCTAATTAACTTTTTTGTTACTAAGTGAAAGCATGTGTGTTGAATGGTGAGAGCGAAGTTAAGTACTCACGGGTAATGCTTGGTTTGTGGTTCCAAGCTAAGTCTAAATAGTTGTCGAGTTCGCAGCTTCGGCTCGAATGAGTGACCCTGCTTATGACGAACGTCCCAAAGTAGCCAGTCTCAAGTGTATTGTTGAGTCGTAACTCTATCCATCTATCATTCAATTTTGTTGAGATGGTGGAAGGGGGATCAGTGAACAAGTTGATAAGGGTGTATTCTTAAATAGAAAAAAAAATTTTAAAAAGGGGAGGGGTCTAAATAGGCCGAGTGTTAAGAATTTATTTTCAAGTACCTTATGTGACAAAATAGTATTAATTAAAAAAAAATATTCTTATTTTTTGTTGTTTTTGTATAAGATTGCTTTAAGAAAATAACCTTAAAGTCTAATCTAAAATTTAGTATCTTTGTCATAATTTTAACACCTAAAAAAGAGAATTACGGAAGAAAAAAATTTCTTTCTGGTTACCCTACCTCACTAAGATGAAAAAATTTGGTATTTTTGACCAAAAATTCGTAATCCTCGTGCAAGAAAACCTTAGAAAACATATTTCTCTTAACCAAGAGCTTGTTCCTTTAAAAAGTCGATTTTGGGCGCTGAAAAAGGCACCAATTTAGTCATTTTTTGAAAATCGTTTTATAATTAATCCATGTATCTTTTTTTTAAGGTTTTCTTGCACGAGGATTACGAATTTTTGGTCAAAAATACCAAATTTTTTCATCTTAGTGATTTTTGATTTTTGTGAATTTTTTCGGCCTTTACTGTACAAAAAGTAAAACGAAAACGAATAAACTAATCCCAACATTTTGTTCAGAATTTTGTCTAGTTTTAGAATCTATAGTAGAAATTAGGGGTAATGGGTATTTTGAAGGACGAAATTCAATTTAATTGGAATTTTGCGCATTTTTCCGCTTTTTTCCTAGGATAAAATCACACCATATTTTTTTTCCGCAATATTAGGCACATTAACTTGTAGCTTAGAATATGCGCTTTCAGAATATATGCCCATTATATATGATTCATGATCAAAAAGCTGAGATATCGATCAAAAACGATAACCAACTTACTCTTGTTTTATAAAACTAGAGGAGGGGGGGAGGGGGGTCAAAAAAATTTTTTTTTTCTAAAATGTAAAAAATACATTTTTTGGGACGCAGATTCCGAATCTGATATCGAAATTGAAAAGTTTTGATAGCGTGGAAGTTTTGAATTGCCGGAGCCTTAAGAATATGACATTAGACTTAATATTAATTTATTTTATTCAAAAAATCAACAAAAAAATATTTCTAATAACAGGTAGGAATAGACGTAAAAACTTAACATCATTGATAAAGAATAATAAAAAAAATACCAACAACAACTAAATGACAAAAAATTCAAACATAAAAAAAATCTCATAATTAATTATTTGCTCAATGTTTCATTGTTTTTCGAATTGACTAAATTATCTACAACTAATGGTTTATCTTCTTTTGCTTCATCTAGTTCTAAATTTTGTTTATGTTGTTGTTGTTGTTGTAAAAGTGAACTCAATTTATCTGTTGCTCTTAACGATGCCATTCTAAATTGTGGTGTCAACCATTCACATCGTTGATTCAAATTATCAAAAACTAAATCAAATGGACATGTCATTTCCAATGCACATTGACCATCACATTTAAAGCTTTAAATAAATAAAATTAAAAATCCATCTTGACTTTAAACTCTTTAAATCTTACTATGAATGAGGCTTTCCATTAATGCTCTTCATTTGATTCTTAAGACCCAATCCCACTTGACTACAAGTATACCCCGGACACGATTGACCAGACAATTTTACCGAATTCGAGTTAATTACATTCATCGGGTTACACGAAGACTCGGTCGGATGAACACACATTCGCTTAGTTTGATCCCAATAAAGACCCGAAATACACGAAAACAACGACCCAGTTGATGTGCCATCTTGATTTATAACTTGTTCACATCGGTAAAATTTAGTACAATCTTTTGGATCTGGGGCAAAACCAAACATTCTATGTTCATTACTACATTTAATAACCTGAGAACTTGAGAACCATTCGTTTGTGATTGTACAAGGTGCATAGACAGTTAGAGTTGGTGTTGATGTAATCACTGGATTTGATTTTTGACTTAGAGGTACAAAAGTCTCTGTGTTTATAACTGGTACTGATTTTGAACGTTCATTAGCCCATCCGTTGTTACTGGTCATATGAGATTGAGCATTCTGGGTGTTTTGACATGTTGTTGATAACACGTCTTGCTGCGAAATACCACCTGATATTTGTTGTCTATCTCTCATAAGGACTCTTTTATGAGATGGACAAACTGTGTTTGGACCTATCAAGTTACACGGCCAATCACAAAAAATGTTCTAAAATTAAAATAATTAGAAACGTTTTCGAGGTGGGGTATATAGAACTTACATCACGTCTTCCTGGTTCGGTCTGATGACTCCACCATAACTGATATTGATTTTGCATTGAAGCACAAACATAAGTCTTGAATTGACCATTGCTATAACAATAATGAAAAATATCACAAAAATCCGAGTTTGGATAATAACCAGGCGCGTTTAGGGGACATTTAAATTTAGTCTGGAATTGAGACGAAGGTAAACTTAGATAACCAGGTGCAGGGTCAAGAAGACCCGACACAATCTGCATCATATAAGGACTGGCTTGGAGGAAATTTTTCAAAGCCATTTCTGTATCAATCTTCTCTACTTCTTTTGGTCTTTCAACAACAGCTGATTTTGGTTGATACACATTTGAATAAACTTTATTAGGGGGATCACAGCGTACATTATAACTTGATTCACATTGTTTTGTATCAAAATTAAAATAAGCCGGTTCTCGACCATAAGTTGCAAAATCACAATAAAAGTACAATGGTTCACTGAATGACTTTTCACACCAGTAATACAAATCGCAGTATTTAGCGTCTTTATCGAATGCTCGAAAGACCCCGGATTCAATACAAGGACGTATCGGGGTGGGTAAATCCCGGTATGCAGGTAAATTCATAAAATTTGAATCAAAAATAACCCCGTTACATTTTGAAAATCCTTCTTCTTTTGACACACAATAGCCTTTGTCTTGGTCAAATATTGAGACTGATTCATAAGAATTTATTGGTTTACATTGATATGTTTTTTTCTCTTTACCATTGCACACATGGAATAAATTGCAGTAGATAGGGTCTCGGAATGTCCCGTCCATTTCACAATAAAACCCAGATGGGTTAACACTCTCTAAATCTTGAGCTTGGTATTCATTTACTTTATGATAGTTGTTTATCTCTTCATCTTTTGATAACTTTTCTTGATTGAAACACTCAGGGTGTAGGTCATTGTCATGATTTTGGATTAATTTAGAAGATTGTGATTTTCCTCTATCGATCCAAACTGATTTTTCACATTTAACTTTACACGGCCATTCACACTTGGCATCTTCATCTGGACCGGTAAATATTAATGGCTTAGATGGATTATAAGTTGAATTTTGATGTTCCCACCACAAATCATATTGAAGTAAATAATCACCATTAGTATTACCCGAACTACATTTAGCATCAATACGTTTACCGTTAACACATCGGTAAAATACATTACACCATTCGGATTCATAGTAACCATTTATACGATCAACACACGAAAAATTTGATTCTGTTTTAAACGAATAATCAGCTTGATATTTAAATTCATTTTTTAAACCTTGATCAAACTCGGGTGTGAATAATTGATTTGATGGACAATCAAAACGGTTATACGGTTTACAAGCTCTTAATGAAACATCAAAAATACCACTAAATAGACCTGTTGTCGAGTCAATACAAGCAAATGTAGTCAATTTTCCATGTACACACTCGTAAAAAACATTACAATATTTTTGATGTGGGATCAAATATTTGTCTCTTTCAAGACTACATATAGGGGTAAATGGTAAAATTACTTTAAGAGTTACCGAACTGTAACTAGCCTGACCCTTGTAACTTAGTGATGGTGAAATAATTGGGGCATATTTAGCCGATGGTTTACTCGAAGTTTTTTCTTGTGGGAATAACTTTTCGTACGGGTATATGGCTTTGTTAGGTCCACATTGAGCCGCATTGGGTGCCGCACAATCTCCATTGGTATAATAAAAATAACTTGTCTTATCAAACGAGCCTAGGGTCACACAAGCGTACATTTGGTATTTACCAAGTATACACGAATGATACAAATTACAGTACTTATCATGTTCAGCCAAGTATTGTTGATCACTACGACATGATAAAGGTTGCAAGTCATTGTATTTTGTATGATCCAAAGGGCTACTTTGATATCTTATTTTCATCGGTAGGATTTCACCTTCACAAACACCTTGGGACTTGGCTTCACAACGTCTTAAGTCACGATTGAACACAGTGTCTTCTAAATTGATACGATCGTAACAACGATATGTCGAGGGTTTGGTAGATCGACCATCACAAATGTAATAAACGTTACAAAATCTGTTCGAATGGATTATGTATGATCCGATTGAGTTTGAACATCCGATTTCTTCTGGTGGAGATTGTTCTGAAATAGCAACGAATGGATAGACCAATTGAGGGTTATAAGGACACTGGACTTGACTACTAGGTCTACATGACTTTGTCGCAGGGTCAAAAAATCCTTCAACACAATAGTATCCCATATGAGGTATTTGACCGTATTGTTTACAGTCATAATAAACGTTACAGTATTTTGGGGATAGGCCTAAACCGATATTTCGACAAAAAAAATTTTCATCAGGCATTGAGCCGATGATCTGCTTAGAGGATATTTGAACCGGTGTGACTTGGGTGGTTGTTGTAGTAGTCGTCTGTGTGGTGTAAACACTTGACGGGTAGGGGTTCGATGGAGGGTTTTGGTTGATTATAAAACTCTTAGTCTCGAAACCCTTGGCCGAGCGACACTCTTCTTCATTAAGACTACGATCTTCATTCTGAATTTGTTGTGATGACTTTTGAGAACCATAAATTTGTTTGTTACATTGGATCTTACAAGGCCAATCACACTGACTCTTTTCATCATTCCACCATAAATCATAAGGGGTGTTTGTTGCTTTTGGACATTGAAAGTCTTTACGTTTACCGTTAGTGCATCGATGAAAAATGTTACAGTATTTACTAGCGAAGAATGCACCTTCGGGTTGACCTTGACATGAACTATCTTGATCGGATAGTTTGAATACATCATTTAACCCTGAGTTACTTCCGCAGTTTGAATTACGCCATACTCTGTCTGCTTCGTTAAGACTCTCATCGTATTTACCGTTACCGACTTCGATTATTGAACCACCAGGGCTTAGACATGCTTTTTTAGTCTCACATGGCCACACACATGCTGCTGATGTTTGCGGAGTTTCTTGCGAACTACCGTGCTGTACCCACCATAAACGATCCGAATTCAACATCTTTGGACACAAAAATTCGGTCTTAACTCCTAAAAAACATCGATAAAAAACATTACACCATCGACTTGCGTAAAATCCATCCAAACGATTAGCACAACTAAACGGTTCTCTTGTGCGTATAAATTGACGCCAACCTTCACTTGGTTCATCTGAAATCAACGATGAGGACAACGGATTTGATTTAGTCAACGCTTGAAAATAAGTATTGCTTGTACAACCCAATGGATTATTTTTTAAAAATTCACATCGTTTTGATTCTTGATCAAAATATGTTTTTTCACCCAATTGAGCACAGCTATAAGTCTTTTTTTGTTCGTTGTTAATACACGCGTGAAATACATCACAGAATTTACTGTCTCTCCAATGACCGTTCGAACGACCCCGACAGTCAAATGGAATACCACTGACCAACTCTTCACGACTATTAGCCACCATTTGAGGGACATAATTACTTACATAATTACTCATTTTGTTCGAGTCTAGCTCGGTTAGTTGCGCACTGATTTTTGGATAAGCTTTACCAGGTCTTTGTCCGGACTCAGTTAGAATTAATTTTCCTGAACAGTCTACAAATTCTTCAGAAGTACAAGCCCCGACTTTATCAGGTCCATTAGCATTACCATCATACACTTGACTCTTATCACAAACATAAGCATTACCAGTATTACCATAACATTGATGATATACATTACAAAATATTTTGTCCGGAACAACATAATTTTTAATCTCCATTTTAGGACAATTAAGACTAAATTTAATATTGTAAATTTGTATTTGAGAACCATTTTTTTTTAAAAGAGAAAAACTTGAAGTTCGATTCAAATTTTTAACCCTTGATATCCCAGATGAAAAGTACTTGTCCTTATCAGAGAGCTTAAATATCTTTTTATTGAAACAAACGACATTAATTGGGTAATCACATATTTGAGACAAAGGGTTAAAGAGTAATTGATTCTCGCACATGTAAGTCTGGTCTCTACCATCACGACAAACATGATAGAGATTACAAAAATGTTTATCTTCGACAATCTCATTTGTGTTAACACATTCACTTGAATTAGAATTTGTGTCTATTAAAAGCGACTTATCGATCAAATCAAGATCGTCTTCGTCTAAACTCTTATAGAACGCTTTACCGTTACAGTCATTTTTATTTCGTTTATCACAGTACATGGTACTTGAGTCAATTACTCTAAAAATGGTTGAGAATGGGCATAAAAAGGGTTGGTCAAATGTTTGATCACCACGGGACACACAAACATGGAATAAATTACAAATTTCAGAGTCTGGAAACCGATCATTAGCACCTGTGGGACATACAAATCCAGTTATGCCAGTAACGTTTACAGGCTCGGGTTTAGCATCAAACAAGTCTTGTCCACGCACTGGTGCTTCATAATCTCGTTCGATGGTTCGATTTTTTTTCTTACCACTAGTCGAACCAATATTCAATGATTGCAAGTATGATGTCTCACAACCGTACAATTCAATAGGCTCACATTTGTTTGTATTGTTAAGAAAAATAGTTCCAATAGGACACACATTTGTTCTTACATGAGAACAAATTGAAGAATTAGCACCCACGCATTCGCATTCATGGTAAACATTACAAAGTTTTTTGTCATTAAATAAGTAGATACCAGGTTGTGGTGTACTCACTGGACAACGCGATTGAACAGTTTGATTTTTAAGGTCTAACTCAGCGTCAATCACATTAAAAAATACCCAAAGAACTTTAAAACAAAAATATGTTAAAAATTTTCTGTAAAAGAAGAATTTTGATTCAGTGGTTACCTAAAAGTATGATTGTTTTGTCTTGTTTCATTTTTGAAAGTTTTTTCTTATCGAAAAAAATAATAAGAAAAAAACTGAACTGGTTTTTTGAAAAAAAAAGAGTGAAATAAATACCCGTGGCCAAGTGGACATGGCCTTAACAAATTTAGAGACACTGATATTTGATTTAATCGAACTGTTTAAACAACAACAAAAAGACGGAGGGAGGGAGGGGGGGGGGGTTGTAGCAATATATCAAAAATATCCGCTGTAAACACAATGGGATTAAGATTTATTTTTGAACGAGTTGACCTTATTTATTGAAATATTTAATCATTTGGCAAACAGAACATTAATTGTACTAGTCAACCTTCAAAAAAAAAAAATCTCGTGTGTGTGTTCGATTAATTGTAAATATTGAAAATCAATCGATGATCAATAAGATTTTTTTCAAGTAAATATTTAATTAATTTTTGGTTGAAAAAAAAAAGTAGAACTTAAGTAAATAGGATCAAATTTAGTTTTGTTGTTGTGCGAGGGTCATAGGAAAGTAATTTGAGCAGTTGTTTGTATAAGTGAGTTTAAATCAAGTTGTTTTTGTGTTGTGTGCTGGTCAAGAGTATTTATAAAAGGAAATAAAATATTAAAAGAAAACATGTTTTTTTTTTGTTCGTAAAACATTTGATGATTAAAAAATTATCATTTTTAAATAAAAGTTTACACTGGTTTGACAAATATGTCTTGTTATCCTTCAATGGGCAAAAGAAAATAATATTCTTTAAAAAAATTAGAAATTACACTTTTTGATAAAAATGGAATTTTCATTTAAGAAAACCCCCTCTTTCTCTTTACAAAGAGTGTGTTAAAATTTTGAAATTTGATTTTGGGTGCTGTGCTCAAAAAGGTCCCAAAAATTTAAATAATTTTTTTAAAATATTAATAAAATCTAATGTGACCCTTGGACTTATTAAAAGAACCTTTAATGCCGAGACAATATCGAGACTGAAAGTTTGTCCGAACACAGCTAGAATACGGGGTTCAAGTTTGGATGCCTACATTAAAAAAGGACATAAACAATATCGAATCTGTCGGACGTAGACTAGATAAACCAAATTTATCTACACTTGAGCTGAAAAGGATCAGAGGTGATCTTATTTAAATGTTTGCAATAGGTTTTGACAAGATCAACTGGTTCAACCCTGCTATCTTTAAAAATTACTCTTCAAATGAAGTGAGACAAGGCCCGAGATTTTACGACTTGACAATTGAAAGACAATTGGTTACAAATTTCAAACAACGTCACAATTTTTTCGTCAACATAATTTCAAGCGTATGAAATCGTCTACCAAAAGAAATAATAGACTCAAACTCAATTATTAGATATTTCTAATATTGTTTAAAGTAATATTGTATCCAGTTAGAAATCTTGTATTCTTTTATGCCACCTGCGAGGGTTTATTGGGTTGATTGAGATTATTTATTCTTGTTTATCTCAATCCGAGCTTACAGTCTACCATAGGTATTGTATGTTTATAGATGATTTTGCTCTCTCCTTTATCGCTTCTCAGAAGGTAGATCATGCTTTCCACTACACCCTACGACCACTAGTGAACTCATGACTCTTGTTAAAAAAGGCTTTAAATTATCCTTAAATCTCGCTTTTGTCCAAAACAACTTGAGATTCTCATGAGGTAATTAATGTTTTTCTCACTAGAAAAACAGATTGAGATTCTCCTAAAGATCTCAATTCGATCTCTTTTAAGATTTAAATTCTCCTTAAACCTCGCCTTTCATTAAAACAACTTGAGATTCTCAGGAGATTATTAATGATTTTTCCATGAGAAAAGGAGATTGAGATTCTGGTTTGGATCTCAATTCGATCTCCATTCGATCTCTTTAGAGATCTCATTGAGATCTCTCCAAAATTTTCTCCTGGATTCTCATTGGGATCTCAACGGAGAACCTTACCTGGGTATAATAAATTTAGTAAGCTATGGATCTTAAAAGTACATTTTACGTGGTTTACCCATTATTTTTATTATTATACAAGTTTTCCTACATGACTGTTACGATTTTTTAGTCAAATATCTCTCATTTTAGTGTTTTTTATGATTAAATTAATACTAGAAAGTCCAGCGGGTCTTTCTGACCCTTTTTTCATGTCTTTTCAAGCTATATCTCATAATGATTTCCTATACAGCCATCAGTTCAAGACTAAAACAATCAAATTGGTGTATTTTATGGTTAAAATCTAAAATTATTCTGAGTTGAAAAACAATTCACCAAACGGGTCTTTCTGGCCCGTTTTAATTAATAATGTTTTATTCGGATAAAATCCGCAAGAAACCGCGGAAATCTGATTTTTTTTTCAATTTTAATTCTACAGCACGGCTAGTGAAAAAAAGGCGTAAAAAATATTTTAATACTTTGAATACACATTACACCTCACGAGTCTGACAAAGTTTTGGCATTGTACGGAGCGGTGCACGATACGTCTTTTTTTCACTAGGAGTGCTGTATCTCATAAAGAGTAAAAAAACCCATATTATGTTGTTAAAATAAGAGTATCGGAAGGAAAATTAGAGCATACATTTTTAAATTTGCAAATTAGATGTAAGGCGAATTTAAATTTATAAAATCCTCCATTTGAAAGTGTCAGACCTAGTTGTTATTCGGATAGCTTGAGACTTGTTAAATTCAAAATTTAAAATTCCTTGAAAGAATCATAAGATTCACAAAACTTAATCAAAATTCTAAAAAATTGCTTTTATCTTTTGAGTATGAAACCAAGTCGGGTCATATGAAAAATTTTGAAATAAAAAATGTCTAAATTAAAAATTTTAATTTTGAGCGCTTTAACAACCTTAATTTCCGTTTATTCAATAAATGGAATAAAAGTCATATCGAGTTGTGAAGTCATACTCGATGATCAAAATAGTACAATCGATTTGACTTCACTTGACAACTCCTCTTATCCAAGGTACCATATTTGCTTAAAAAGTCTTTGAAAGATTCTCTTAAATTTTCTATTTTAAGAAAATCATTGGGTGGTGACTATGATTTTTTCTTCAATCCGTGTAGCCCGATACCTTGCGTATCAGGAATTGCCGCATCTTCAGCTGTAAGCTCAAATAAATTTTCTTTTAAATTCAAGTTGATTTTAAAATTTTTAAATTTAGATCTGTATGAAAACTAAAGATGGTAGGTTAGCGTATAATTTAGGAGATCAAAGTCGAGCTAGTTTGGATTTTTATGATCAAAATTTGAGAATTTCATTCAGCAGCGGTTTTAGGTTTAAAAAAAAAGGAAAATTTCCAACATTAAAATCTCATGCTTTTATTAATAATTTTTAGAAATTCAGTAGTTGAGTGCGTTTGTTCGGATGTAGAGAATTTCGAATTTGTCGGCGAAAGACCGGCATTAAATTATGTAATTAAAATTTATTTTTTACTATATTTGGCTGAGAACATTATATTTTGTTGTTTTGTACAGTATTTCAAGTTTAGATCGCCTTGTTGTTGTCCAAATAAGTGTAAAGATCCTCCTACTCCCAATGATGTGACCAAAGATTTCAAATTTTCAATTTTATTTGTTTTATTGTAAGATCAAAACTTAAAATTGATAATAAAAATTAATTTTTATTTTTCATTAAGAATTTTGGTCTCGATAGGATTCTACTTGTTGGGCGCTGTAGTAACAACAAAATGTTGTCACGCTTGTTCTTAAACAAACAATAAACATTTTTATAATAAAAATTTATTTGTCAGAATTTTTTTTCAATTTGTCTCCAATTAATTCTATCTTAGCGTCCAAGTCGGATTTGTCCGCAATTTCAACACTTGAAAGCTACTATAAAAATATGTGTACTGTACGAAAAATCCTCAAACAAAGTGTTCTTTGAGGTCCGATCTAGATTTCGCGGATGACATCGCTCTTCTTGAGAGTGACTTCACTAGAGCTCAGAGCCGTTCGACAGTGTACAGCAAGAATGAAAAGAAAATTGGACTAATAACGCACAAGGAGAAGACCGTCTACATTGTTAGCAGCGAAGACTCGGAATTCAAGATTTCGTTGGAAGGAAGAGAATTGAAGACTTAAGATATCTCAGTTCCTTTATTGGCTCCACTGAAAAAGATGTTGATGCAAGAACCGGTCTTGCATCGAATGCATTTGACAAGCTTAGAAAAATCTTGACCTCAAGCAAATTGCCAATACAGTTGAGGGTGAAAGTATTCAAGGTTTTATGTGTTTCAATTCTCTTATATGACTGTGAATCGTTGACGCTGACTGAAGGACTAATGTCTTAGTTGGATGTATTTGCCCGAAACATCTACAGAGTTTCACAGTCTGAGACTCACATGATTAACATAGAGTTATAAAAAATGGTAAACCAGCTGCAGGAGATTAGAAAAAGACGGTTAAGTTTCATAGGACATTGTCTGCGCATGTCTGAAGTCGGACCGGTAAGAGTGTTCTCATTTTATCAATCAATGGTCAAAGACACTAACAGACGTCCTATCATGATCAAATTTCAAACTACCTAACACGATCGAGGAATAAAAAAGTTCGCCAGAGACAAGAATCGTTGGAGAGACATAGCAGCCGAGCTTAAAAAAACAGACCGATGATGATTATGAAAAAATTTTGAACCTCTAGTGCTTTTTTGTCCTTGCAGAGATTCTTGACAAAAAAATTTTATTCAAAAAAACACATTGCCATGTGCAGAATTTTCTGATCTTTTAAAATCATAAGCTTATTTTTTTTAAATACGAGTTGTTTTCTAAAGGCCACTCTTTCATTACGCTAGAAATTTACGTTAGAAATTTTATGATTTTTGGGTTTTCATGCATGGAGAACACAAAAATAAAGTCAGATTTTAAAAATTCAGATGACCGGGTTCGACCGGTACCTAATATCTCTCAAAAACCCAATCAACCACCTTGCTTTCCTTAAATTTCGATATTTAGACAAATCTAAGGCTGCCAAAAACCCCATTGGCAAAGACTTTCAAATTTTCTACTAGAATTGCTAAGGTGTTGCGAATTGTTTCTGACAAAAATTCAAAGGCTGTTTAATCAGTAAAAATTCAATTCAAAATATCACCCCTTAGATATTTTTTTGCCAAGATGTTTTACCACTCATTTTTTCGCAAAATTTTAATGTTACGCAAAACATGAGCTCTACATCCTAGTAGTAGTAGTAGTAGTAAAAATAATTGCTACGCTCTCGCGTTAAGTCTGGTTCTATCCAGACCATAAGCAATGTTTTAGTCTTTCAAAAGTTTGTCTAAATTAGTCTTAAAAATGTTAATTGATTTTGATTCAATAACTTGATTCGTCAGCCCGTTCCAGTCATTCACGATACGGTTTGTAAAAAAATTGAATCTTGGTGCACAGTTTTTCACAAGTTCTCGTCTTAGTTTATATCGATTACCTCTTGTATCGTATATCCTAATGTTGTTTTTATTCTAATCAGTGACAAGGAGAAGTTTTTTCTGATGAAGGCTGAATAATTGTTCAACAAGCCAAATTATTTTAAACTTTTTGTTCATTAAAACATGTTTAATTTATGTTTTAGTTACAATCTTAGCTTCAACCCCCTTTTTTTAACCGAATGCATATCGAGAGCATCCTTATCTAATAAAATTTTTGCTTCTAAAATGTGTTAATTTCACCCACAATCATTTTAATAATAAATTTCAAACTAATTTTTTAACTCAGGGTTCAGTTTCAATCAAAATAAAATCAAACAGCTGAATTAATTAATAACAGCTCTTCAAGGATAATTATTACAAATCATAATCAAAGCTTATTATCGATAATCATAATTTTAGAATTATTTATTTATATTTTATGTAACTCTAACCCGTAAATATTTTAAATAGCTTTTTTATCTCTTGCTTTAAAACAAAACTAAAACGAAACAAAAAAGAGCATAATTTTTAAATCAAAATTTTTACTAAGACTCTCAATTTCAACATGAATCTTTTCAGCGCTGGAAAGAATTTTTTAAAAAACGCCATTTCCGAAGATACTAATGACTTGTTTAATCCTTTACCCATGTTAAAACAATTTGATAAAAATGGAGACGGAAAAATAACTGAAGAGGGTGGGTATTTACAACTACAATAAGCCAAAAATAATTTACTGATTTTTTTGTTCTAGACTTTGTTTTGGCTATTGAAAAACTTGGCATGGGTGAAGTTGGTGAAACAATGGTCAAGTCTATTTTTGAGCAAATAGACACAAATAAAAACGGAAAATTGGATTTAAGTGAAGCTATTCAAGCGTTTGAAATTATAAAAGATCTTTTCAAACAAGGACAAAAATCGTCATAAAAAGTTGAATTAGACCTTTTTTTTTGTCACTCTATCTTTATATTGTAACACTTCTATTTTAGTTGTAATTTGATGGCTTATTAGAATAAAGATTTTTTAATGTAAATATTTTCTTTTTTAAATTAAATACCAAACAAGAGCACCTGCTAAAACAGATTACAAATCTTTCAAGTTCATGCTCAAGTCACACATTTTATTGAGCTCTCACTTCATCGCAACCTTTATTTGGCATTTGATGTACAAATAATAATTTAAAAAATCTTCTTTAGATCAAGAAACTACATGAAAAAATATGGATAAAGAGGATTCCCTTGGGCTAAATGTGATTTGACTGAAACATTCTCTTTTTTTGCTCATTTTCAGTCCTTCTTTGTTTTGAAGATCTCTTCAAAATGAACACCACAGTCAACAAGACTTCAATGTCGAAGAATGGTATGGTCCTTACCCCGGGTCCTTTATGAAAATCATGTATACTGGTATGAAAAAAAACTGGAAATAAAGTCTTTTTGCTGTTTTCAGAGGTCGAGTAAAATGTGTATTTACAAATTACCGATCTGAAAATATTTTTACTGTCTTAAATTGATCCTAATATATTTTAATTAAGGTTCGTTTTTTCAAAAATATTTTTTTTGGGGTACCACACCCTCAAAGATAAAGATTAATCCTTTTGTGCCTAAAAACTTATCAACTAACTTACATAATTGCATAAAATTACACATATTCTTAAAGCTTATAATCTCAGCTACAAAACGATGTACAAGGCTGGTCATTCAGAAGTTCCAAAACTAAACATTCAATTCCTTTCTTGAACGTAAAAAGTTAAAGCGACTCTTAAAATCAAAAGCATCAGAGAGAATTATGAAAGCTTATGAAAGCTACCGAAAGGATCCGAAAGCTAATGAAAGGTTCCGAAACCCTTTTTCGGATGTATTCGGCTGAACGTGAACGTTCATGAAAGTTCAAGAAAGTTCAGTTTTTGAACTTCTGAATGACCAGGCTTGAATTTTGTTTTTCGAAAAAAATATTTTTTGAGCGAGATAATGCCGCGGAGGGTGGGGTACCCTAGATATTGTTCTATACTATTAAATATTGGTTTGGTACCCCACGTCGGTCAGCAAATCTCCAAAAACCCAATTTTCTCGAGATTGCGTTCAAAACAAATGATAAAATTCAACAAGCTTGTATCGACTGATGACAAATATAAGAAAAATATATATGAATGAGTCGGACATAATGTCTGCTAGATACCTTGACCCAAAATATTCGAACCCGAATCGCCGGAAATCTGGGAAAAAATAAAAAATTTGAGCTTAAAATGAGATAAGTGATCAATAAAGTTACTGAAAAAAAAGACTTAATTAAAAATTTATTTGATCAAAAATTTAAACAATCAAAAAGGCCATTTTATTCGATTCCTAAAACAAAAAAAGTCACCGTTCATATCAAACCCATACTACTAATAACAAAAAAATATATCTGCATATTCGTTGGAATCCAAACATTAATCTTCTATAAAACAAAATAAACTTTTCCATTTTCATCATTACCACAATTCTCATAATAAAAATAATATTTCTCATCTACATTATTCAAATAATCCATCATAGCATTATTAAACCCAGTGCAATATTTATACAAACGTCTCAATGCTTGATTACTTATGTTACAATTACAAATTTCTTTACAAGATTTAGAACACTTTGGACAATTTGTTTGTTCAAAGTCTGTCTTAATCCTAATCGGTTCTCGCAGCTTTTCGGGTTTAACCAATTTTTCGTCAGTACCGATTGACTTGACAATATTGAACAACCCATTTAGACTCTTATTACTGTTAACAGGCGATGCGGACAATCGTTTAAGATCGTCAGTACTTTCAGTTCGTGGTTTAGGCTCAACAAACGAGGACTTCAACGAACAAGATTGTCTCAAATTTGAACTTGATTTCGAGTCAGCCATGACTCTTGATCGTTTATTTTTGAACCAATTTTTAATAATCCTTGAATCAAGTCCAGTGCTGTGTATAAGATAATCAATTTTTTCGTTCGATACAAAATTTGATTGTAAAAATTCACTCTCAAGTATGTTCAATTGATATTTATTAAAAGTTGTTCGACATTTTCTTTTTTTACAATTTGTATAATCATTTTGGTGTTTACGTTTTCGATTCTTACTTGTTCGTACTAACTTGAGATCATCTAGACTATTTTCTTCGTCTAAATCATCTTCAGTTGTATCATCTAAATCATAATCACCTTCATTACTAAATTCATCATCCAAATAAAAATCTTCGACCGTTTGTTGTTTAAACGTTTGTTTCATCATTTCAAGGATTTTTGTTTTGTTTTGAACAGAGAAAAACAACTTTCAGTAAATTCTTAAAAAAATTTCATCTTTTCGTTTTGTAAGAACGTAATTTTTGTATTAAAGAGCAAAAAATTCAATTGATTTTTATTCGCTATAAAACCTAGTCGATTAACATTTCTTGCAATTGATTTATCTATTTTTTTTTTGTATTTTGTTAAAAAAAAAGAGAGAGAAACAAAGTATAGAGGCTTACTCTCTCTCTCTCTCTTTTGTTATTGGGGTTTAGTTAAATAATAATTAATTATTCGTAAAACACAAAAAAAGTAAGATATCTTTCAAGAGATTGATTATTTGCATTTTTTTCGTGTTATTTACACTCAAGTTTGTGTTTTTTTTTGATGTTTTTTTCATTGTTTAAAAGGGTCGATTGATCTAGTCAACAAAAAAAATTTGTTTGCTTTTAGACAATCCCTCTATTCGATTTTTGTTTACAAAAAAAGTAAAATTTTTATTGTAAACTTTAAATACCATTTTAGGTGTACCAAAAGATTTGCTTTAATTGGCCGACAGGGTATGGCTACTATGAGAGGTTCATCAAAAACAGTGTCACTCTTAGACAAAGAATCTTTTCCCATTTTTCAAAGAAAATAGACAACTAGCGCTTGATGCGCTAGTTATCGTAACGGGACGTTGCGGTTATATCTTGTTTGTCGATTCTTGATTTGAAACCACTTACTGACTGACTTTGGTGTTAATACACTTTCTGGTAGGGTTGGTCGACCGGTTTTCTTCAATTTATGGTTTCATATGATGCTCTAATCCTTATAAATTTAACGATAAGCTCTTAGCATAATTAATTCCATTAACCAGCTTGGACATTTGAATTAAATTAGCTCTATTTCTAGGCCATTCAAGGCACATAAGCCCAATGAAGTCAAGTTTCTTTTCATAAGAGTTATTCTTCAAGGATTTCAATGTTTTAGTCGCTCGTATTTGCACTCTTTCTGGAATTTTAACATCAGTTTTTGTTGATGGGTTCCGGACATGGGGGGAAAATCCGTAAAATTCCGGAAATTACGTAAAAGTCCTACATAAATTTTATGAATTACTTTCCCATTTTTTCATTGTAAAGTGATTTCTTAATTGCGCCAAGCTCTGTTCTGCTCATAAAAGGTACATAAGTGATCACAAGTAAACATTTAAGCTTCAAATTTCAAAATTGTTCGGTGATCTTTCAATTTGGTCGTTTTCATGGTTAAAAATTTACTGCAAGGAACGAATGTGACGATCTAATCTTATTGTAGGTGAGAAAAGCAATAGACCGTTCTTAACGATCATGAAAGTAGAAAGAGGAATAAAATAAATATTCTTTTGTAAAAGCCTGAATGACTTAACATCATTCGGGTGCCTTTTCGAAAATGATCGCTAACATTCGTTGTAGACGCGACCAAATGACTCAATTAAACACAAATGTGATCTTCATTTAACAAAGCTATAGCATAAAACTAAGAGTGGCCATGCCTTCAGATTTGCATTTTTTTCCGTAATTTCCGTATATTTCCGGAATTTTCCGTATTTTTCCCCTGAAAACTAAACTGGTCCGAAAACAGAACCTTGTGGAACCCAACTTGTAACTTCTTCTCACTTCGAGCTAACTTCACCTCGAACAACTTTTTTTTTTTTTTGAAGTTGATGCATTCTAGAGGTATATTCCCATAAGCCTTTAACTTAGCAAGAGAAGTCTGTGTAAGGCTCGGTCGAAGCGAAACATCCACACTATCTGAATTCGTAATTTTTGACTTTATAACGTTCATCTACGACCTCGAAAACCCCCAAAAATCAATTTTTTCATGGCGGTTAAAAATCGAATATTTTGACCATACCCTCACGCTTTTTTAAAAATTTGATTAGGTAAGGTGCTTTATTTAAATATTTTAGTAAGCATGATTGGAAAAAGCTATAATTGATGTAAAGATATCTTCTGAAAACTAAAAAGCTACCATTGACAATGGGACCATTATAAAAAAAAATTTCTTTAATCAATACCGGGTGAAAACGGTAAAAATAAGGGAATTTTTCAGTCAAACCGCATCTCCTCCTTGGGGAATCGCAATAGCAAATTTTTTTGTTTGCATCTGCTTAAACAAGACTGCTCTAAGAATCTCAAAAATTACTTTTTTAATTTTATTTATCATTTTTGTATACTAGTGGACGAAAAAAGCCATAAAAATCAAAAAAGAAAAATAAGTGGAATTTTTTTTAAAAAAAACTTGCTTTTTTGCACCCATTTTAGCGCCCAAAACCGATTTGTAAAAATAATAAGTTTAATACCGGAATATATATGTTTTTTTTACCGTTTTCACCCTTTTATTGATTTACGGAATATTTTTCCATCATATCTTTACATCAATTATAGTTTTTTCCAATCATGTTTATTAAAATGTTTAAATAAATCACCTTGACGTTAGGCTGCAAAAAGCGTGAGGGTATGGTCAAATTTTTCGATTTTTAACCCCCATGAAAAAATTGATTTTTTGGGGTTTTCGAGGCTGTTGCTAAAACACGGACCACCTATTTTTTGAAAAAAACGGACCTTTACTTTTTTTCTGAAAGGAAGGTCCAACCTAAGATTTTCATATAGCATTGGATAGATAATTACTTGTACTTTTATATGAACACGTTTCTGAAAGTCAAAAAGCTACGGTTCGTGAGAAATTCCCAAAAAACTTCCACGAACCACAGACTTTTTTCACGGACCTATGGTTTTCTCAAAAACTAAAAATAAACTTTAGACCTACATATCAGAATTTGATAGAAAATCATCTAAGCTTTCATTTGATAAAAAAATCAGCCATGTAGAATGTATGGTTCTCTGTAAAAATCGATTTTAATGCATGTAACAGACAAAATCACAAAAATCAACTTTTTTATTTTACGTTAAATATAGCACTTTTATATGTCAAATTGTAGCTTAGATCGAGGGCAATATTTTGGGGTTGGTTCCGAGGTAGTGGGACTTGTCATTCAAATGTTTCAAAGCCTGAACAGTTTAATAAAAAAAATTTATTTAACTGTTCAGGCTTTGAAAAATTTGAATGACAAGCAAGTTTTTTGGGAATTTCTCACGAACCGTAGCTTTTTGACTTTCAGAAACGTGTTCATATAAAAGTACAAGTAATTATCTATCCAATGCTATATGAAAATCTTAGGTTGGACCTTCTTTTTAGAAAAAAAGTATAGGTCCGTGTTTTAGCAACAGCCAAAGATTAACCCTATTTAGTCAAAATGACGAATTCAGATGGTTTGGACGTTTTGCTTCGACCGAACCATATAAAACAAATAATTTCAAAATAAATTTTTTTATTTACAACAAAAAAAAAAGTTCACTAAATTTTAATTTAAATTTTAGTTTTTGTTTAACGACGTGCACTGTCCCATAACATCACTTATCAAAGTAGAACAAAAATTAAAAAAATTTACAAAAAAAAAAAAAACTTTTTTTTTACACTTTCATAAAAAAATAAAATAAAAAATTTTTCTTTTAAATAATTTTTTTACAACAAAAAAAATAAAGAATTCAACCGTTAAAAAAAAGAATTTCATACTAAAGTAGCATTTGTTGTCAATTTTGAATCAATCAACCCATTTGTAGCATTTGTTGTTTCATTATTCAACCATTCCAACATTTCAATACCAAACTCTTCAGCTGTGTGTATACTTAAATTTAAACTCAAATTATTCGATAAATTTGTAAGATCACTCTTAAACGAATGATTCGAATAATAATCATATTTCGATTGATTTATTTGATCGCCAAGTATGTTATTAAACGAACCATTCATGTTTCCATTCGAATTATTTTGGGTCATTTGAGTCAAATTTTTGATGCTATTTTGATGTTTAATTTGTTGAATAACATAACTTTGACTTGGATTATTATTATTAGGACTGTTCATTTTTAAATCCGGATTACTTCGGATTACATCTTTATCCGAGTTGTTATTACCCGAATCCTCATTCGTACCTGCACTGCTACTATTCAGACTAATCAACGAGTTTGACGACGAGTTCATGCCTCGTTTAAATTTTGAATTGTACTTGAAATAATCGCTTAGTTCGTAAGGTTTATTTGGGATTAACTTATTCGAATGGGTTATGAAACCGTTTTTAATAAGACCAGAGTTTGGCTCAACTAGGTCTGGACATGCGAATGATTCGCGCGATTGAAAATCTTGATTGGCATGTCGTCGATTTGTAACGTGATAAAAATTATGATCAGCTAGCAATTTAACATTTGAATCGCTTGTATTTTTACGTGAATTACGTTGATTACGAAATGTTATAAATTCAGTTTGAGGTATATTTTGATTTGAATGATGTGTTAGACTGTTTGTTTGATGTGGATTGTATGAGCGTATATCGTAATCGAGAAATTCATCTTGTATGTAAAAATTACGATGATTTGTTACGTCTTGGTTTTCGGTTTTGTGTTTGCCTTCGACCAATAGACCATTCGAAACTTGCTGTTACAACAAAAGATTAGAAATTTATTGATAATTTTGTTGAGGATAAAAAAACAAGATCAAGAGCGTTTGTGACCAAAAAAAAACAAAAAAGAAGATTCTGTGAAAAAAATTAGATAACTGTTAAAAAGGTTTAATCTTGATTAAATCTCTAAACAGTTTCATCATCAACGAATGTTAAAATTTTTTTTACCTTTTCTCCAACAACGAGATTTATAAAAATACTGAACTTGGCTTACCTATAAAATACAATGTAGACAATACTGAGAGAACTAGTCTGCCTATGGGAACTTAGTAATCCTTGGAAACAAAATTATGCAAGTCGGTCTTATAAAGTGAATGACATCTTCGCAACGATAGTTTGGAGGTAAAATTTCTTTTTAAGTATTCTTTGTAAGGTATACCTTGTAGAGAATTTTGCCTTCTACAAGCCAATATATATTGTTTAGATATCGCCCATATCACCTTTGGTACAGACCCTGTCAAAGTGATTTTGGGGTAAATGGATAAAAATGGGGCAATTGTAAGATACTTTTTCGCCCAAAAGAGATTTTAACATGTCAAACTAAAACATACCAGTAAGTAGCTCTTCCTGTCCTCTTTCAGATGAACTATAAATACTTTGCAAATCAAATAATCAGTGAGTTTAACTCATGATTTAAAAATGGTATACCTTTTTTTTTGTTTTCCTGGTAAAAAAGTAAGGTCCAGAAAATAGTTTCATACACTTTATTCTTATAATTCATGTCCCTTATTTATAGTTCATTTGAAAGAGGACAGGATATCCTACTTACTGGTATGTTTAACTTTACCATGTTAAAATCTCTTTTGGGTTGAAATAGTCGCTCACATAATTTTTATCCATTTACCCCAAAATCACTTTGACTGGGTCTGTACCATAGGTGATGTGGACGATATCTTAAGTGTCAAGACCCCTCAAAAACATTGCTTTATTTTTTAAGTGATAATTCTCGTATTTATTCATGAAGCCAATATAAACTTTATAAATTCTGAAAGAGCATAGAGTTTACTTTTAGACAAACTTATTTACTCATGCTTAATGTTAACAGTCGACTTATAAAGCAACTGGATTAAAACGGCAAATTGTAGACATGTTAGCCTGTTTCAAAATGGTACCCTGGTTGTCTTGATAGAGTCATTCCTTAATGAAAATAATGGACATATTAAAGAATGACTAGACAACCACTTAACTTTTTATATCCTAGAGGCCTAATGTTTGTTGTTTCTATAGTTTTCTTACATGAAGATCTAAATCTTAATCCTAATGATTTATGATTTTTATGATTTTATTTTTCAATATCAACTAGTCGTTTTAATAATTTTAGACCTCGTCAACATCGCCTTTGATCATTATCATATCCTGTCAAAGTGATTTTGGGGTAAATGGATAAAAATGGGGCAAATATGTAAGGTACTTTTTCGCCCTAAAGAGATTTTAACATGTCAAAGTCAAACATATCAATAAGCAGTTATCTACAAGGAGAAGGGTCAAAGTACTTAAATTTCATATACAGGAATTATTATTTTTGACATAGACTAATCACATTACATTCATCCATTTACCGATCACTCTAGCGTGTTATGTCACTAGGTGATATTTATAAGCAGATTGAAGCAAAATTCTCAATAAGCTGAAGGGTACAAGTCTATCGTTGAACGTTATTTTATGTCTGAACAATCGTTCCGGAAGTTTCATTTTCCGTGATTCTGCCTGATCGAACAAGAAAATGTTAAATAATAAACCTGTGTTAGCTAATTGGCCCCCCTTCTCTATCCCAAACTTCCTAAATCTTAAACATTATGTTTCATAGTCTCTTTAGAAATATAGCTTTGGTATGTTCAATTTAATCCGGAGACTGGATTTTTTAAATCTCAAAGTCTTACCTCTTCTGGAATAAAATTATTTTTGAAATTATTTCCAATTTTAATAACCCTAACTTGATTCTCTTGTTGTAAATTGGTAAAATTATTTTCCATAAACGAATTATGTTGATTAAGCTGAGTTTGTGATTGAGTTTGACTCAGTGGTGGTTGTTGTAAAAGTGTATCACTGTTTAAAATAGTTTTAACTTTTCTTGCTGCTGCAAGTCGATTTTGTTTACTCAAATTATTCAAATCACCCGAGTCTAAAAACAACTTTTGCTCTTGAGCTCGACGATACGAGTCTTTTCTGTGTATCGATGCCGGGCTTATTTCAGCCGAATTCTCATCTATTTGTTTAAGCTTAATCTCTGAACTCGAATGAGAAATTTCTAGAAAAAAAAAATTTTCAAATCAAAAGTCTTAACGAGTGTTTAGCCAATGTCTTACGTTCATGTTTGTCAAAATGATTACTCTTCGAGTCCAAGAAAACATCTTTAGGTGAATTTGTTTCCTTTTCCAATTTTTTTTCCAATTTATTCAGTTTTTTTTTTAACTTTTCATAAAATTCACGTCTTTGTTTTTGTACAATATAAGAAACATGGGGTCTAGGTAATTATGTGACCGACCGTTCACAACTTTCGTGACCTAAATCTTTTCTCGTATTATGTGACCCGGGCTGTTCACAGCTTTCGTGACCTGAAACTATGTGATCAGAAAATTAAGATATAAAAATTTTATTTTTTCAAGGATTATTATGTGGTCAAAATTGAAAAAATGTGAACTTGATTAAAATTTTGTGACCAAGAAATGAATTTTGTGATCGAGAAAAAAATCATGTGACCCGAGACTAGTTTATTAAATAAAAAATTAGCTTGATAAAAATAAAATAAAAGTTTAATTATTTTTTAAAGAAGTAATTTTTATGTCATTGCTCATTATCCTAATGTTTTGTTATTGTTAATTGTGCAGCCCAACACCTAATCATGGCAAGTAAAATGAACACTGACTTTTTGAACAATGAGAAAAATGAACCATGAAGTATTGTTTTATATGTACATGAACATCTCCACGTTAAAATTCTCTTGGAGTCTTTTGTTCTTTTTCTAAACCTCAAGTTCATCTCTTCTCCATATCTTTTACAATTAACGTCTGTACAAATCTGTTTAGAATAAACCAAACCTAAGTCTCTTATTTCAACAAAAATTTTTCCTTCTTCGGTTTCCAAAATATCTTGGTTATTCATTTTAATTGAAAATAATAAAGCTTCACTAATTCAAAAATCCTGTCCTTAAATATAGATTTTGAAATTTACTTCGTCATGATGTAATCACAAATTTCTAGTTTTAGTTTTTTTTCATTCAGTGATCTTAACAGTTTGTAATTTTTAGCAAATTTTAGTTTACATTATCATGTGATCAAAATAAATATCTTGTGATCAAGAAAAGAAAAATGTGAACTATAAAAAAATTTTGTGACCATTAAAAGAATAATGTGATCAATCAAAAAAAAATGAGATCGTTTTCAAAATTTTCTGATCACATAGTTTCAGGTCACGAAAGCTGTGAACAGCCCGGGTCACATAATACGAGAAAAGATTTTGGTCACGAAAGTTGTGAACATATGTTCACATAATTACCTAGACCCGAAACATGCGGATCCGATGCAAGATTTAATGTTATAAACATAATCTTTTTTTGTATATCACTTTCTTGACACACATTATCGATTAAAATATTTTTGTCTCGATTATTGTTTGCATTTAAATTGTTATTTCGAAAGTCAGCTAATATTTTAAGTAATTTATTTATTTGGGTTTTGTCATTCAAAGCCAATTGAGACATATCTTGAATGTCTTTTTGTTTTGCTTTGACATTATCGTAAAGTTTAAGTTTAAGTTCTAAACGTTTTTGGAGTAGATCTTTTTGTTTTTTGAATAGAGTTAACAATTCGGATTTAGTATTTTCGTCGTTGTGTTTTTGACCGTTCGGTAATTTTGTGCTTGGTTTTAATTTTAAACCGTTTGTTAAATTTTGATCGATGTTTTTAATGTTGAATTTGTTTTGTTGTGTGTTCGAGTTTAATTCGGTCGCTAGGTCGTTCAATGACTTAAACTGGAGTATGTTATGCTAAAATAAAAATTGAAAATTTTTAAATTATTAATCTAGGGGTGAATCCGCGGTCAAATATTTGACTTTATGATAATTATCTGATAGAAGATTAAATTCTGAGGTTTTTTCAGCCGGAATTTTCCGAGGAAAAATACGGAATAAATTCTTAATTTAATGCGCAGATTACGAATTTTGAGTGGAAAATGGTGAACTGTAAAATTAATTCAGTGTAATATCGGAAAATTGAGGTATTTTCCTAAAATGCATCCTTTTTGTTCGATTATATGAGCCCTAAAACCAAATAAATGACAAAAAAGCAGCTGAATTTTGTTGGAAATTTCTGGCTTTTTCAGATTTTTTATAAAAAATTGGAGGTTGATTGTTAATAACTGAAAAGGTGTCCTAAAATTTTCTATTTTTCCGAGTTTTACCGCGGAAAATATTTTAGACCACCCTTAAATATCAGGCTAGCCCTAGGTTTTCTTATATGGAGAATCTATAAAAGGAGTCGAAGACCCTAAATTAATTTTTGCATAAGACGAACTTTAAAACCCTTCCAACTTAACAATTTCCTAAAAATTTTAAGGTTAAGCTCTGAATTTGTAATATCCGACATCTGTAATACTGCACTTCTACCGATCTTTGGTTGGACAACGAACCGTAGCGTAGCCGTACAAAAGCGAAGCTTAGCAACAAGAGTGTGAAGCGTACCCTAGCGTAATAAATTATTTTGTTGAGAACGGTACGGTGAATACGGTACGCTTTGGTATGTTTAGCAAGGGACACTATGCTTCGGAGGGGATACGCATCGATACAGAGGCTCCTTTCTACGCTACGGGAAGGGTATGGTACGCTTCGGTACGGCTACGCTTGCCACCAAAAGTTTGGTAGAAGTGAAGTATACAACTCCTAAAATTTATGGAAATTATTTTTTTCAAGTGGCCTCTGCCCATTCAAACATTTAAGAACTCATTCTTGGAAGAAGATATTTAAAGTTTTAAGATATGATCTTAAAGCTAAAAAGCTCTAGAAATTCTAAGTGACTCAAATAATCAAAGTTTTTTATTCAATCATTGAAAAAAACTAACTCTATTTTGTTTTTTATCCAAATAAAACTGATGCTGTGCGACAGCCATTAACCAAATAGATTTACACAATGACGGTATTGAAGCGAACCAAGCGTAAACTTTAACAGGATTAAAAGTTTCGTCTGTTTGTTGTGGATTCGATTGATTTTGTTGTATATTTTTAAACTCGTTTGATTCTGAGCTACCCGAATTTATACTTCAAAAATAACTTATTAAAACACCTTTTTTATTTTAATATAAAGGTTCTTACGATTGAGATTCGTGAACTTCGATTGAAAATTTACGATCTCTGTAATACAAATTTTCGAGTTTTGACCACGGAAAAATCTAAACAAAAAATAAAAATTCAAAAATTTTTAATTAAAAATTAAGGGTTAATACCTTTTTTGGAATGACTTTATTATTCGCTTCGTAAAGACCAATTCCTCTATACGAAACACCCAAATACCATTTAGTACTTATTTTATCTTTTACTTCATAATAATGTACACCGTAATTACATAACTTTTCGACTATTGACAAATAACTAGACAAAGGTTAAGACAGTCGGTTATAAAAAATTTTGAAAAAAAAAAAATCTTACTTTACTATACACTGTCCACGGTTAAGAGTGGTACATTTTTTGTAATAACTAATTATCTTGGGCTCACTTAAACACCAATAAAACTAAACTTCTTATTTAAAAACTTTTGGGATTTAAAATTTATTACCAATAGCTTGATACTTGATTGTAATTAGCAAAAAAATGTTTAGGTAATATATTTTGATTTTTAATATTTTGTATTGTCTCTTTATCACTACAAATAATATAAATTAATACTTGGATTATTTAAATAGGCTTATTGGATTACATACTTTTTATAATCACCGAATAATGATTGTAAAACTAAGGCACCAAGTTCAAATATTAATTCGTTATTGAGTTCTAAATCACCCTTTGAATAATAAAAAAAAGTTTAGACATAAAATTAGTGAGGGTTAGGCTCTTTTTGTTACCTGATAGATTAATAAACGTGATTGTAAAAAAAATAATTCAACTGCATTTTTGTCTTTAGTGTAAGCTATACTCTCAATGTAAAATTTAACTGAAAAAAATAGGATTAAAACACCATTTTTTTTGGCCAAATCGTGATCGAGTATTTTTTTTTCCATTTGTAACCAATTTCGGTGACCTCTATAAAATCAAAAATATTTTAATTTTTGGGGTTAATGAAATATTCGGAACGATTGTAGAGGTATAAAATTACATTTAACGATAAAGTTTGACCCCTCAATTTGTACATAATTCTTTCCCCTACAAGCCAATATATTTAGTATTTCGACTTGTTCATGTTATCTTTAGTATAGAACCTGCCAAAGTCGTTTTCAAGTGAAACGGTCAGAATGGAATACTTATTTAAGGGGTTTATTCATCAATAAAATACTTTTATATTTCGAAAATAAATACATCAGTAAGAAGCGCACACTTTTCTATTTAAAATGAACTATAAATAATTGTCAAAATAAATAAACAAGGGGTTTAACTAATTAAATCAAAAAGGTATACTTGTTGTTTTTTTTGTTTTAAAAATAAACATGGTTTTCAGAAATAATGTTTATACACATTGTTTATAACAAAACTCCCTTAGTTATACTTTATCTTAAAGAGAACAGAATACGCTACTTATTGATATATTTATGTATTTTTCTGACGAAAAAACCCTTCAAATAATCGCCATTTTTTCACAGTTTTGATTCAAATTAAGGTTCGCGCCATGCAAAACTTCAACGCTATCTGAATTTGCAAAATCCGACCTGATAATTTTGTTCGCCATATATGAAAACATAAGAATGGCAAATTTTTAGGGGGTTCTAAAAAAAATTTTTTGTCCAGAGGGGCTCAATTTTCATGTCTTTTTAAGGAGTGTGTCTTGGTTTTTCGCTTGTTACTATCTCAAATGACCTCATATGTTTTATTTTCGATATAGATTCTGAAAGAGCACAAAATTTTACATACTCTAATGATTTAAAAAAAAAAATTTTTGTCATATAGCTCCGACAAGAAGCAAAAAAAAGACGAATTTTTTACTTTTACATCTTCTCCCAGGATTATCCCAAAACATAGATTTTATTAGTGACCAGTTTGTAGAGCAGAAAATTCTGAACAAAATTTAGGTTTTAGATTTTTGATTTTTTTATCTTTAGAATAGAAACAATGTGCCTAAAAAGGTGCTAAAAATCAAAAACCTGAAGGATGATGGAATTTGCATATTTTGACCCGCAATTCGTGGTCCTCGTATAGAAAAAACACAGAAAACATATACATTTATTCATATAAACGGGTCAAAATTTTAGACCCCCCCTAAAAATTTGCCATTCTTAGGTTTTCATATATGAAGAACTTTACAATTTCAGGTAGCGTGGAAGTTTTGCATGGCGCGAACCTTAACATCGGGTTCCATATGATTGGTAACATGACCAGGTCGAGATATAAAATATATTATGGTTGTAAAAATTTTTCGGTAAACGGAATTTTTTGCCTTAAAAATCATTCCAAAAAGTATAATTTGCATGCTAGGTCTACTGAATTTTTAAAATTATGTTAAAAATAATCTAAAGTTATTACGTGTGGTCTATAAAGGATAGTCCAAAATATTCTTTATCTGTAAGCGACAAATGAGCACATACCATATCGAGTAAGTCACATGTCAAAAAATCAGGCTTTTTTTAATAAAAAAAAAATCGATTTTTAAAAACTTGTCAATCGATTTTAACAAAAAAAGTGTGTTACTGTGATTAAAAAATCCAATTGAGAGCCATCGAGTAAAACAACTGACGTGAGTCGAGGCTCAATCATCATGTGCAATAACAAAATAAATTAAAACAAAAAAAAAATATCTAAATTAAAAAAAAAAGAAAAAAAATTTGACCATTTTTAAAAAAAAAAAAAAATTTTTTTATTTTTTTCAAGTCAAAATAAATTATTAAAATAAAATGCAATGAAATAAATTCAAAAAAAAATAAAAAAATTCGAATGACAAAGTACACCTATACCAACCTATATAATTTAATATATACCTTTTTCTAAAAAATCTCTCTTTTTTAGAGACAACAACAACAAAAAAATAAAATTGAAAAAAAAAAACAATTTATTTTTTTTTAATCATCTTTTTTTTTTTTTCTCGCTTGCTCTCTCTCTTTCTGTGTGTGTGTGTGTATCGTTCAACAAGTGTGTCCTGAACAATTAAACTTTGTTTGAAATTTATTTTAAAAACGAATTTTTGTTGTTCAAAATCTTATTTAGTTAACATTAGTTTAGGTTGATATTTATTACACGGGTTAATTTTGACCCTCCCCCCGCTCCCTTCTAAAAAAGGATTAGGTGGGTTGTTTTTTATTTCTTTTGTGTTGTTGCTTGCGTTGCTTTTCAAGTATATTAATTGTCAATATTTTAATATATGACCTTTTTAAAATCTCCAATTTCATCTAATTTTCAAGTTCTTAGAAACAATTGAAATTTTTTGGTTGTTGTTGTTAATTTTATGTAAAACAAAACTTTGAACTTGAGAGACCTTTTTATATTTTTTTAAAATTTTGAAATAATCTTTGTTTGTTTAGAAAAACACCTAGATTAAAGACTTTTAAGTTATTAAGGTTTGTTATGTAATTTAAGGAACTCTACACTAGGAACTGAATGATCAGATTTTGAGTTGATGAAGACGGATATAAACGCATTATATATTGACAATACAAGTACACACACGATACAGTTTTAAAGCAGACACTTGACCCTCCTTAAAATAAAAGCAGTTACTATCGGTTTTCAAGATACAAAAAATTCGAATTTGAAACTCGGATATAAAGTTTTTTGGTCATTGACAAGACAATTAAAAATATGAAAACTTATGATGAAAATTTTGAAATTTTGGTGCTGTTACGTCATTATTGGAAAAAAGCCTCACAGCAACAGCAACAATCCACGAAATATGTCAAGTTGAAGGTGAGAATGTCCTTAAAATATTAAAGGCACAATTTTGGTTCAATAAGTTTAACAGTGGTGATACAAGCCTTCGAAGTAAGAAGGGGCCTGGAAAACCAGTGAGTTTCGATCAAGACGCACTGTGTACGGCGGTAGAGAGCAACTCTCGGGTTAGTACTTGCGAATTATCAATTAACCTTAGCACTTCACAGACGACCATATTTCATCACCCTAAGTTGATCAATAAAGTTAATAGACGCTGCCGAGTTATTCCACACGATTTGACACTTTTTGATATTCAATGTCGTATCGAAATCTGTAGAAAACTAATTAAATAACCTCTTGATAAACGTTTTCTTGTTCGTTTGGTGAAATTACCAAGATGAAATACACTTTGAACTGGTTCCCGATGGTCGAACAATAAATACTGACCTTTATTGTGATCAATTAGAACGAATGTATGAACGTAACTTCAAGCAAAATACCGCATACCGCGCGAAAAACCATTAAAACAATTGAAGATCTGGAAGGAAATTGAAGCTAGGTGCCTTGAGTTTTTAAGCTCAAAAAGCCAGGAATGGTACAAGAGAGGTTTTTTTAGTTTAATAATATAAAAAAATTCAAAAAAATGCGAAATTTATGAATCACCTTAATAAAGGTTCTGTAAATTAAAATTTGAATTTTGACGTCAAATTCGTAATCTACACATATGAAAACTTAGGAAAAACAATTTTTTAGTAGATCCCAAAAATAATTTTTTCGTACTCTAGGGGTCTAAAGTGCCCAGACCCCTGAAACACAATACTTTACTCTTATTTCCCAATCAACCCAATCAAGCAGCGCACGAAGTGCGCTGCTATAATATGTTTTACGGAAAAATTAGTGCGGATTTTAATAGACCGGTGAGACTAAAATTTTACAAAAATGAGTATGGCATCATTTTAGATAGCCCAGATATCGCTGATTACAGAAATAATTTTCGTTTAAAAAAAAAAAAAAATCTTCACCCCTAAATTTTGTATTAAAAAAATAGAAATTTTAGTTAAATTATTAATTAAGACTCCTTTTCATAATTTTTTGAAACGAATCAATTCAAATACATATTTTAAGTAAAATAGAATAGCTTGCTTTAATTTTTAAGATATTTTGTATATTTTTCAATTTTTTGTTTAATATTAGAAAATCAGGTATTCTGTGAAAGCAACACCCCTAATTTAAATAAAACCGACACCATGGTGTGGAGGCCACAATTCGAATTTTTTTAAACTTTTTTTTTTTAAAAGATTCTCCTCGATGAGAGCTACAAAATGAGCACACTAACTTGTGGACAAATAAATTTAAAAGGGATCTAATTTTTATTTGAATTTTTGGTCAACAAAACAACCCGAGACACTCTGAATTTTTGTCAGAGACACCCTAAAATTGTGAGGAATATGTCTAAACGGACCAATTAACTTTATCAGAGCAAGTAGAATGGGGATGGGTAGACTGTCTCCTAGTTAGATCGGGTGTTGGTTCACTAGGCTTGGTTGAATCAACTTCCGTGATGACGCGATTTTTACTAAATGTTATAATCGAATTTCGATTTACTTAACATTACAAAAGTGAATCCTGAGATTGTTAGAGAATCATATTTTGATTCTCTAACAATCTGAAAGTATGGACTTTTTGCTCAACGCGAACCTTAGAATTATTAACTCATTTTTTTGTCCATGTCCAGGTTATGAGTAGGGAAAATTTTCAAGACAAGGTCCATTTAAAAAAAAAAATCATGGTTTTACCACCTCCCTATTTGAGAAAACTACAGTGGAGCCAAAATTTTGGACCTCTCCTCCTCCTTCAAAGTAAAGATCAATTAAATTCAACAAAATATTAAAATTTTAATTTTTTTTTTGACAAAGATTTAAAAGTTAAATTGCCTCTTCGTTCGAATCTGGGTTTAAACAATCGCTTTGAATTTTTTTTAAAAAAAAAATTTTCTCATGGCGGTCTTGAGGAGAAAATTTTCCTTACTCATAACCTGGACATGGACAAATGATTTAATAATTCTAAGGTTCGCGTTGAGCAAAAAGTGGGCCAAACATTTCATCATAGTTCAAAAAAAATCCATGATTTCAACTTTTTTCTCGTCATATCCAATTCTCGTTAGATCTTGCTGTACTTCTTTAAGAGAAATTGAGATACTCGAAGAGATCTTTAAAGGACTGACGCTAGACTTTTTACATGATCTAATGTGAAAAATGAGAGATCTTTCAGAGAAAAAGGTTACAAAGATACTTTTCTCTTTTAGATCTCTTAGGAGACTCAGAAGAATTCTATATGGGTATTTATTGATTAAATTGAACACAAAAACATTTATAGAAAACCCTGATGGCACTTTTAGTTCTGAGTATTTAAAAACCAAAATAATAAACTTCAATCCTGATTTTGTTAAAATTACGATTTCTGATACCGTAAAAACTCAACATTACACTTGTACCCAAAGAAAAGGAAATAAATGGCTTGAAATATCTGACTTTAATGCAGAAATATTACCTAAATTTCAATTAGAAGAAATCGAGTATGTTTATGTTTTATTATTAAAAAAATATTAATTTTTTATTTTGTATCGATTTTCAAAAAAATTTTAATGAATCACATTTACGTAATAAAATTTTAAACCAACGAGTTTCATTACTGAAAAGTTCGAAAAACTAGGTAAAAGTGTCTATCAAAATAGACAAGGGTCTATAATATGTTTTGCCGTAAAAGTACCAAAGGTCAAAAACAAGACAAATTAAAACCAATAAAACATATTATCCGTTTCTAAGCTAATTTCTAAAATAAGTTTTTTAATTGTTATTGTTATAATATTTGAAATTGGCTTTATTTATTTACGTTAATTTTTTATTTAAGAAATATTTTCTTCATCATACAGTTGGTTTTTGACATTTGTATCATCTCGATAATTTTTTAATATTTAAATTTTGGATCTGTTTGATCGTTATCTGGAAATTTAAAGGGGGAATTTAAATTTGGGCTAAATGATTAAAAGTTAATTTTGTTTAAAATTGAAAATAAAATAAAATAATTTTTTAAGCTTTCGATTAAAACTATATATTCGATTAGGATGATTTAAAAAACATTTTTAGAGCATACAACTTATAGTCAGTTTTCGCAGTCTATAATTGATATTAATATTTAAATTTTTTTTTAGTTTTTCTAGAAATTATTTACTAATTGTAAACAATAGATTCTTGTAGTGCGGATAATATGTTTTATTGGTTTTAATTTGTCTTGTTTTTGACCTTTGGTACTTTTACGGCAAAACATATTATAGACCCTTGTCTATTTTGATAGACACTTTTACCTAGTAACGTAATTGCTCGATTTTAGTGACATGTCACTATAAATACAGTGACATGTCACTAACGGTTTTGGCTGAGAGAACGTGTTTATCTTTGAGTAAATTTTTTACCCATTTAATGTTAAAAAATATGCAACTATATGAAACACACTTGAAAGACAGACGATTTTGAGCTGAATGATAATATTTAAGAACCAAATGTGAGACCCTTTAGGAGTCCATCAAGATGCTGAAGAAATTTCACTTTTTAAACTTGTCACATGTCACTATAACCGAATACCCTACTATAGTGACATGTCACTAAAATCGAACAATTACGTTATAAACTATATATATTCTGAAAGAGCGTAAAATTTACCAGTGCAATTTTTTGAAAAAAGGGATTATTTCCTCTTTTCAGTGCCAAAAATCCACATTTTACAGTCACATGCTCTAAAACAGAAAACATTCTCTTCTCTATTCTTTTCTAAATTTGCTACGTTCTGTGTAAAAAATACACAACAAATATTAAAATTACCGGAATTTACGTAAAAATTTTGTGAATTCAATTAGCCCGTATAGCCGATTGGTTTGCGAGCTAGTCTTGCAAGCAGAGGGTCGGAAGATCAATCCCCGCAAGGGGAGAAAATTTCTAACTGTTTCTGTATTACGGGGCGATGTGTTTGATGGGAATGGTAGCTCAGTTGGTATCGTCGGTTGATCAATGCTCCACGAAAGTGTCAGTTCGAATCCCGCTCGGGTCAAATTTGTTTCAAAGAAGCAAAGAAACTAGCAAAAGCATTTAATGCCATTGGTGTAAAATCGAGTAAAACACCGAAGCCTTAGCTCTTAAATAATTTCAATTCACAGGTACAATACTTTGTATGTGCCACTAACTGTGCTAACATTATTTAATAAAGAACTTATAAACTTATAATTTCAGTGATTATAGCACCACTGCCCAGTCAATCAATTTCAAATGTAAAACCGCTGAATGATTAAAAAAGAAGGAGCTGTTTCATCACTTGTCTTTTTTCATTTACTCGGAATTATTATCAAGATTCTAGTCTAAAACTTTGAAAGTGTGTGCAAGTGCTAATTTTTTGATATGCTACATGCCTTGTTCAAAATAATTATCCTTAAGTTCTAGACACTAGAATATATTTTCTGAAAACTTCTTGGGCAACTTAAAATTTTTTATCAATTTTCTTTTCATATTTTTTTTCTATTCAAAAATTGACCTAAAATGTCTGCAAATGTGGGTTTTTATGAAATAAAATATGGAGCAAGGTGATGAAAAATTTGCTCCATCCATTGGTGAAGTCTGCAAAATATCTGCAAATGATCAGACGATCATAGATTTGCACTTGCATATACTTTCAAAATTTTAGACTGAAACCTTGATAGTAATTTCAAGTAAAGGAAAAAAGGCAAGTGATGAAACAGCTCCTTCCTCATTAATCATTCAGCGGTTTTACATTTGAAATTGATTGACTGGGTGTATTTGAGTAAAAAATTGACATAATACTTTTAACTCAAACACAAGAAATTCGAAATTTACACTTTTTTTTGATTCATGATGTTGGCTTGAAACTCTACTTTATATGGCATCATTAATTGTTTTTTAAGAACAACTAATCATTAAAGTTTAATTTTTTTTCAAGTTTTCATAATACTGTATAATCCTACCTTATATTTTTTTCATTGTAAAAAGAAGGAACTAGAACAATACTTTCTTCAAGAGAGACTCGAGTCTCTCTAAAATAATTTAAAAATTTCGTTTAGCTCTTAAAATAAAATTCGAAAGGAGTTGACAGATATATTCCGGTTCTAATTACCTATTTTATACAAAACATAAAAATTAATATTTGTCAAGATAACAAATTTGTGTGAGGGTAAAAAATTGTAAAAAAAAAATACTCAAATTACAAGAAAAAACCTATTTTTCAAGTTCTTCTCTTTTGTCTGAAACACTTGAAAATATTTTTCTATTGTTTTAAAAAAAATTGCTTCCTAAGCCTAAACAAAACTAGACCAAAACTCTTTATTTAAGATTATACTCCAAGTGAGTTAAGACTTGATTTTATAAGTTTATAAAAATAATCATGGATAAGGTTCAAAGCTAATTATTAACCACCACCTTTGTTTAATTAAACAAAGACCTAATTAGAAAAATTCATTTTTTTTTTTAAAAGTGAAATTTTCTATTACCTTTTCTTAATTATTCTAAACATTTTCTAGACTTAAGAATGACTTTTCGAAAAAAAAAAAAGTTATGCAATAAATTAAAAATTGCTTTGATATTTCATCTTAAATCTAGTACAAATAAAACGACCTTTTCATAATCGTATTGAGGTCGGTACTCAATTATACTCGTTTTTTTTTATAAATTGACCCCTTTTTTTAATTTTGTCTAGAATTAAAATTAAATTATTCAAGTCCTCTCGACTTAGTCACGAAAATCTTGATTAATAAGAGACTATATTGTCTGACCATGTTTGCTTTCATGGAATTATTGGACTGATCTTGAAAAAAGGGGTCCAAGTTTCCGTGTTATCAATGATCTTGTCATACTAAACAACTGGACAAATAAATGTGCCAAGACGGGCATATGGATAGAACTGGTTATATAGTTGAGTTCGAATGAGTTCGAATCTCAGATGGTGATGTTATCCTTAAGGAAACTCTTGAAGAAAAAGGTCTTGGTGTAGTTGTCTCTAATGACTTAAAATGGAAAAAATAATGCTATCTTCAAAGCCAACAGAATTTTGGGTCAAATTAAGAACTCGTTCGTATGATAACATTTAGACTCCTGACTTGTAAGACCACATCTTGAAGTAAGTATATGGAACCCTTCAACGAAAGCTAACATAAATATTATTGAAATAGTTCAAAGAAGAGCGACGAAGCTAGTCAAATGTCTGAGAGATAGGCCGTATCAAGAAAGACTTGTGGATTTGGATTTAATGAGCTTGGAAGACCGTATAACAAGAGGTGAGCTTATCCAAATGTTTAAAATGAATGGAGTGAACCTATCCAAAAGTTTGAAGCTAAACCTAAGAAGAAAACACGACATGAAACTATTGAGAGAAATCACCAAGCGTGGTTCATTCAGATAAAACTTCTTGACGAACAGAGTGGTCTCAAGGTGGAATGTTTTGCCACAGAGTGTTGTCAACGCAAAAACAGTCAATTGTTTCAAAGTGGGCATTGACAGAGAAGTGTTTAGTATGGGAAAAAGAAATAGAAGAAAGACTGCCACAGCTCCTATAGAGCAAAATGCCGAAAGGCGTTAGTATAGATTACTATACAGCAGTCTTACTAATACCACTAAGTTTCGAATTTATGTTGAAATTTTAAAAAGTAAGTTTATCAAGGGATAGCATACTTGCATTTATGTTTAACGTCACAGTTACGCTCAAGGCTAGTAAAAGCTGCGAGGATTGTGTAAATTCATCAAAACGTATGTTTTCAAATAAAAGCTCTAGGGGTAGATTCAATTGAAAAGAGGTACCAGTTATGTACAAGAACTGAGATGAAAGGTATCTATCGCTTGAAAGATCTAACCTGCATCTTGAAAATATTTTTTGTCGCTGAGAGAGAGAGTTTAATGTTTAATGAACTAAAGAACTAACAGGTACATTTATTTTACCTTTCAAGTTATTTCAAATTAAAATTTAATAAAAAAAACATGTTTTTGTTAAAATTAAAAATTTTTTGAATGAAAATTTATTTTAAATTAGATCACTGGTCGCAACAACAAAAATACTAAATGTTTATTTTTAAACATTTTATCCAAGCTATAGAAAAATCTTGAGATAAAAACAAGTAAACACACACACAGAAAATACATAACAAAACTAAAAAAAATCTTGTTATGGTAACAAGTTTATTTTTTTTTTATCGAGAAAAAAAAATAAGCACTCAACAAAAATTAATTAATTTAATTCATAGATTCTCTCTCTCTCTCTCTCTCTTGGCTCTTTGAAATAAAAAAATGCCAAAAACCAAAAGCCTTAAGTTTCATTTATGAAATAATAAATATAAAAACTTTATTTTCAAGAAACCAGGGGATAATGGAAATAAATTTGTAAAAAGAAATAATTTTTTTAAATAATGTTTTTTTCGTTGAAAAAAAATAACTACTAACCTGGTTGTTCACATGTTCACATGTTCCAAAAATGAACGTTCGGATCTTTTTATGAACATGAATGGATGAACGCGAACGTTCATTTTTGGAAGCTTTGAATGACCAGGGTTGTACACTTGATAAAGTTTGTCAGTGGTCAAATGTTTGGTCAACGCAATTAAACGTTGAAAAATGTAAAGTACTTCACATAGGTAATAACAACACAAAGTTTGACTATACGATACACTCTCGGCCACTAGTTAAATCGAATTGTGAAATGGATTTGGGTATATACATTCAAAACGACTTAAAATGGGACACCCAGGTCAAGAATGCAACGTCAAAGGCTAACCGTATTTTAGGATGTATTAGAAAGTCTTTTAAGTACCCGAAACATGATGTAATTAAACTACTTTACTCGTCCCTTGTCCGTCCACATTTAGAATATGCTATTAGCTCTTGGTGTCCGTTTCTAAAAAAAGATATAAACGAAATTGAAAAAGTACAAAGAAGAGCGACCAAATTTGTCCCCGAGCTACGTAACCTTGAATATCAACAAAGGTTATCAAAGTTAAATTTGACAAATTTAGAAACAAGAAGGTTGCGTGGTGATTTTATTCAAATGTATAAGTTAATAAACAACATGGAGATTATCAATTTAAAGAGAGGTGTAAATTACAACTTAAACAACAGAGATGGTTTTAGAAATTACAATTTAAGAAGACATAACAAGTGAACAGGTAAAAAATTGTCCTTCAAGATATAACTTTTTTACAAATAAAATTGCGAACCATTGGATTTCGATCGGCTACCACAAGATTTGATAGAAGCAAAGAACCTTAATAGTTTTAAAGCCAAGCTTGATGAATGGTTGTTGGAACATGTTGAAGCGACTGCCATAGCTCAATAGAGCTCTACTTGAGTTATCTCAAGTTGCAGTTTAAACTACTACTACTACTACTTCGAATATTAATAAATATTTTAATAGAAGTAGAAGATGGGATGAATGGATAACGAAGTTAGATCGCTTATTGTCCATCATAGGTGTCAAAGAAGACAAAGTCAAAACTGACTATTTGTTTTTTAAGTGGATGTGGCGTTGAGAAGGCTTAAATATGATTATGAAGCAGCCAAGAAAAAGCTGCCTGATCATTTCAAACCAAAGTTTAAAACTAAAGTAAACATCCTTCATTTTCGTGATCTATATCAATTCGCTAGTAACCCACCTGAAGAGTTCGTGTCCGGGTTGAAAGAGAAAGCCAAAAGCTGTGGCTTTGGTGAATCAGAAAACAATGAAATATAAATTTTATGGATATGGACATGATCGATCGATGTATCGAGGTCTTGGTAAAATTTCGTACAAGGATCGTATAGGTATTTACAAGGCGGTTAAATTTTTTGTGAACAGAGGACAGTTTGGTAACCTGTTAAGCTATCGAAGCTCCGTTGAAGTAGGAATCATCAATCTTATCAATCAGGTTAATGTCTCTAATAAAGATCCAATCTATGAATCATGACGATACCCATCATTGTTTTCAGGGAAGATTGGTTTGTTGCGTGATCATCAAATAAGACTACATATTGACGAGTCCTTTAAGCCAGTTCAACAACAAATAAGACCAGTACCGTTCCACATCAGATCGTTGGTTGAGGCTGAAATCAAAAAGATGCTTGAAGAGGATGTGATAGAGCCTGTTGAAGAACCTACTCCATAGATGTCTCCTATTGTTCCAGTTCCGAAACCGGAAAGAGCAAATGAAATTAGGAAATGCACGGATGCCAGAGAGGAAAACAAGGCTATCCTTAGGTCTCGACACACAAGTCCAACTGTAGAAGGTCTTGCGGTAAAATTGAATGGAGCCAAATTTATATCAAAGTTTGATCTGAGATCAGGGTATCATCAACTGGTGCTTGGAAAATCGTCTCGATATTCGCAATACACATGGGCATCTTTAGGTACAAACGATTGAATTTCGGCGTTAATGCTGCTGCTGAAATTTCACGAAAGACCATTGAGCAAGTGCTTTTTGGTATCGAAGGGGTACTCAACTGTAGACATAATAGTGTCTAGAAGTACAAAACAGAACACGACTAGAAGAAGTTTTCAGGAGATTAGTTGCGGCCGGTTTAACTTTTAATGAGAAGAAGTGAGAGTTTTGCAAAACGAGCTTAAAATTCTTTGGACTAACCTTCTCAAATGTTTGTTTGATGCATAAATGAAAGCAAGTCTACATTCAACTGTTGGAGAGGTTAGAAATTTGCAACAAAAGAAAACATTGATTTGAATGAAGTTGCCAAAATGATTGATGTGAAGAAGAATCAGAAAATAGAGAGTTTTATGAAAATCAAAGAAGAGCTATCTAAATCAAAAGACGGTCTGTTAATCAGCAAAATATCAAAAACAAGTAATAAAAATCTCATATGGTGGTCATATTGGCATAGTAAAGACCAAGCATTTGTTAAGAAGTCATGTATGGTTTCCAGGTATTGACAAAAAGGTCGAGATGGAAGTCAGGTCGTCTCACAAGTGTCAAATAAACACAGATTCAACAAAATTTGAGCCGATAAATCCGTGAGAGATGCCGAGTGGTCCTTGGAAGATTGTTAGCGTTGACTTTTATGCTCGACTTAGGTCTGGAAAGTATCTACTTTTTCTAATTTGCGAAAATTCGAGGTATCCGGTCGTAAAAATATGGTCAAATCGGACAACGGACCTTCATTTAATTCAAGTATGTTTCGTGGTTTTGTTTTAAACACAGAAAGATAACACCACTGTAGCCAAGAGCAAATGAAATGTGCGAGAGATTGATAAAGAATCTCAGGAAAGTATGCGAAATTCCGGTATACACAAAAAGAATTGGGAGACAGATTTGTCAGAGTTTTATGAGACTAGAGAGAAAAATTTCTAAACAAGCTACATCAAGATATAACTTTTTGACGAACAGAGTGGTTTCAAAGTGGAATTTTTTACTGCAAAGTGTTGTCAACGCAGAAACAGTTAATGGCTTTAAAGCCATGGATTAACGATATGATAAGACAAATCATATTGTTCATATTGTTCATTTTGTTAAGAATAACTGAAGACTTGACTTCATTTTAACCAATGATCGCATTTTGAGATAAATGGTATAAGAGGTTCATGAATTTTTTAAAAATTTTAAGCGTTGTGCAATAGAGGCCCTGTGACCTGGGGGTTTCCAAAGTTATCGGATTTAAGTGAGTCAAGATTAGAAAAAAGCCACCTTAGACTGTTTTATCAGGGTAGTTAAAACCGGGGTCGACGGCCAATCCAAATAACGGCCGTCGACGTCGGTTAACTACCCACGTTTCTGAGACTGATTGAACATTATGAATAGGAGGCTTAGATTTTAGAAGTATGAACAAATTGAACAATATGAATGCCATTTCTAAAATTTCAATGAAAGAAGTTTCTGTTAATTATAAAATGAAGTATAAATTCATAGACTGTCATATATAGTGACTGTCGTTAATACCTGAAAACCGAGACAAACTCCTTCAAAAGTCAAAAAATTAAGACCCCTATGCTCAAAAATTTTTTTTTCGATGCTCAAATTAAAGAATTTTTTTGTTTAATTTTGACCTTACTTAATTAAATATTGAGTTTTAATTTAAAATTTTCTAAGGATTTTTCGCAATTAACTATACCAAATAACCAAAGTTACACAATTGGTTTGTTCAGAGATGTTAAATCAAACGGATAGGGTAGGGTTTCCCTTGTGTAATCACAAACTTCCATCGGATTGATAATTACAACAACAACAACAACAAAAAACAATGAAACAAAATTTGTAAACTTTTTTATTTTATGCTTTTTTGTGTGTGTTTATAAAGTGTTGAAATTTTTTTTTGTATAAATTAAAAAAATAATAAAAAAAAAAAAGAAAAAATACTAACAATTTTGTTATTTTTATTTCAACTTTTAAGAATGAGAGAGAGAGAGAGAGAATAAGTGCACCAAAAACCCTCTTTATACGGTAAAGACGGCAAAGATAGACACAATCAATTTTAAGTTTACAAACTGTTTTAGATCCGAACAAACAAACAAACAAAAAAAAAATAAAGAGAGAAATATATAACAAGAAAATGTGTAATAGAATTTACAATTTTTTTTATCAATTTTGTAACATGTCGTGAATAACAAGGTTTTTTGTTTTTATCTCATTTTCGTTTAAAAAATTTTCAAAAGAAAATAAAAATTAAGAGAAGGGTTTTGTTTAAGATGTTGAATCTTTTTTCTTTCTTGTTGGACCACCGCTTTGACTTGATGCTCGTTTATGACCACTTGTAGATGTTACACTATCGATTGAACCACTCTCTTTAATGTAATCTTTAAACAAAAAAAAAATGGAATTAAAATTTGACAGATTTTGTTGTATTAATCTACGAGCCCGAAAACCTTTATCATTTGAATTTTTTCAGCCTAATGACAAGGTGATTCGAACTTAAGGATTAGGCCATTTTTGGTTGTACTATTTCCTATCGTTTCATGGCGCCTCTGGAAGTTGCACAATTTGCCAGAAAAATCACATGTTAAAGGATGTGGAGGAAAAATTTTCAAAATCAATACATATTAATTTCTTAGGATAAATGGCATGAAAACTGATGAATAATGGTGGGGTCCTTGCCTAGGGTATCCTTATGTTTTTCATGTCTACGAGCGTCCCAAAGTTGAAAAATCGTGTTTTTTTTCGATTTTCTGGAAGCGAGCTTGACTCCAATTTTCATCCTTTACATCTCAGAGTGGGCTTGATTTGTACAGAAAGGTCTGAAATTGATCCTTAGATATTTTACTTCATGTCGATATATGGTCATTATAACCCACTATAGTAACAAATCTTACAAAAACACTAAATTTTGGAGGCTGCTTTAAAATGCTGATAATTTCAACAAGTATGTAGAGTGTGATGAAAAATAGAAATAAGAGAGAAAAATATTAGAATGAGTAGGGTAAGACGTTCCCTAGAAACCTAGACCAAAATTAAATCTTCCGAAAGACCCAGTTATTGACACATTACTTCGGAAATCCTTGGAAAAATGAGAAAATTTAACCAGAAGATGACGGTCCTGCCTGAATAGAGAGTCAATACCATAAATCTGAAAACAGCCACTAAGACGTAGCGAAGAAACGGCAAAATAAATTCAAGTCGCCGAAGGACCCAACCAACCATGTAGAAGAAGGGCTAACATTTGCGAGCCAAAGGCGAGCACTGCGAGCAGCGAAGCTGCATAAAGACCAACGAAGCGAGCTAAAGCCACTACTACCTTGGCGATTCCCGAGAGTCAAAATATTTTTAAGAGATCCAATCTCCCCGCTTACAATCCAAGTAATTAAAAGAGAGACTCATGATTGGAATAAGATATTATAGACTTGAAGATATGGTCTGATAGCCAAAAAGCTCTCATTGATGCTGGTAACAAAATCGATTTGAAAATTTCTTTCCCAAAAGCCAAAAAAACGTATTTTTCTGTCTTAAAAAAAACTTTTTTGTTCGTTTTCACCCGATTTTGGGTTCGGTGAAAATTTTTTTAACTTAAATACCGATACCAGCATCAACTAGATTCTTTTAGCTTTCTGTACATATACGCGAATCAATCCCATCTTTTTCCAATAACAAGAACTTAAATATTTAAACAAAGCACCGTGAGATTAAATTTGAAAAAAAACGATTTTTATGTGGTTTTCTGGATGGAAGATCTCGTGACCGACTTTTAATGTAAAAAATTGATTAAAACAAACCTTGTTGAAGCCATCTAACTTGAGTAGCAGGTCCATATCCCTTTTCATTTTTAGCCGCTATACGAAACAAAATAGCCGGTTTAGATGTCAAATCAATATACGCTTGTGTCAATACATCAGCACTCACCGTACAACTCGGTTCCCCTCCACAATAAATTTGTGTAAAACACAAATCACTTGTTTGACTCGTCGGTGAGCCAACATTAGGCTTAGCTTTAGTCTGTAAATACACCGAATACTCATTTATATTCATACCCAAATCTTGATCCTCCGGTGGTTCCCAATAAATTTGAGCCGATTGACCCATTTTAGTGATTTTAATATTCGATGGTGCGCCTGGAAAACCTGGTTGGCATGTAAAAAAAGCCGCTTGCTCACTCCATGGACCTCTACCGGACGAATTTATGCCCGCCACACGAAATTTATAAGCCGTATTCGGCTCTAATTTTCTCTTAATCAAATTAGTTTCACTCAAATTTTTTTCGAAATGATCCATTAAGGATTGAGTTGATCCATTTACATAGTACTCAGTGACAAGACAAGTAAGATCTTTTGTTATACAAACATCATGCCATTGATTTGTTGGATCACTAGGACTCAACAAATTCGGATTTGGACTACTTTTAAGAATATTCGAAATCAAATTAGTGTCATCATTAGTACCGTCAAGTTGGTCTGTTTGACTTAACTTTTTAGGCTCTTGTTGTTGAATTTGAATTGAGTTAACATTACTACTAACCCTTGTCAAATCTCCTAGATTAATACTTTTAATAGTTGCTATGTTCATATTAGTTTGACTTTGAGACACTGGACTGTTCATTTGACTATTCGGATTCGAGTGAATTATTTGTATTGGTTTACTACTACCCGTAACAAAATTAGTATTTTTTATAATCAACGCTGGTTTGTTAATAGAACTTGTTACCATTGGTTTAAGACTTTGACTTACGTTTATAATTTGAGGTATTTTGTTAGTTTGTGTTGATACAAGTTTAACCACTGTTGGGTTCGTGTTCGTCTTAATCTTTTAAAAAAATTTTAATTTCAAATTTTTTTTATGGCCTTAAAGCTTACTTTATTCAACTGGGAAAACGGTGTTTGATTTTTAACTAGTGTTATTATCTGAGGTGGACCGTTAATAGACGGAGTATTAGTCACATTATTGGCGATAGTATTAGCTGTGGCTGTAATTGTCTTTGGGAGATTTATTACTTGTTTAATATTGATGGGAGTATTGAGAACAGTTTGACTTTGAGTAGGGGTGACGGTATTAACAACAGGTGGGGTTACTGGGATTTGAAGACTCGGTTGAGTTAAATTTTGACTCGAAGGCGATGGTGTCACACTCGAAATCGGAGAAATATTCGGTTGAGTACTCGGAGTCATCAACTCCATTTTAATCGGATTAAAATTGATCGGTTGTGGAGGAGCCGGCTGAGCCAATTGGATAATCGGGACATTCTGACTCGTCTGTGGGGCCAATTGACTCAAAGTACCAATCGGATTGAGCATCGGTATTTGTGTCAAATTAGTCTGGCTTAGTGTCGTTTTGATCGGTTCGGGCTCATTTTCTTTGACATCTTGTTCGTTCGAGGACTCTCCATTAATATCCTTCATCAAGCCATTCGCTTGAATATTGATTAAAATATTGGAGTTGGAGTCGCCAACCGGTTGGACCGTGATGTTGTTTAAAGCTTGATTTAACTCGGGTAGTTGTAACAAAGACGCTGGTAGCAGTGTCGCTAGGCCATTAGACACTTGAACAGGTAACAAAGTCGGGGTATTTACAGGCACAGGGTTCAAGAGTCCACTCAGACCCAAATCAGGTTTGGGTATATTTTTCAAAAAATTTTCCACCTTTTGAACTTGAAGGATATAAGCTTCGGCTGTTGGACAACCAGTCCAACTTACTTCTAAAGAATTAACAGTCGGTTTTAATAATTGAACCTTGCTCGGTGCCGATGGTACATCGGTCTCTAAAAACCAAAGATCTTTACAACAAACTTGATTATTCCATGCTTTTCTGTAACCATCTCGACCAGACCAAACGTACAAACGATTGTTTATTTCGACGGCCGAATGACCTGCACGAGCGCGCGGTGTGCTGTCATCAAAGTGATCGATTACAATCGTCTCCCACGTTGAGGTTTCAATATTAAACGAACATAAAGTGTTTGAACATTTCCATTCTTTTTCAAAATTTTGACACACCGAAGCCTTGACGTTACTGTCTTCAAGTATAAACGGTACCCAACCCCCGAATATGAACATTCGGTTTTTAATCACAGTTGCAGAGTGTAGACTCCGCGGTAACGGCGATTGACCCTGAACACATGGCTTAACCCAATTGGAAGTATCAATATTAAAAATCCAAAGATCACCGAGTCTTGTTCCGCACATACCACCGTATATTAACAATCTAGGATTCTTTCCGGACTGGTCTTTATAAGCAACACATGTATGAGACTCTCTAGCTGAGGGATTTTTACCATAAGTTTGAGGTACGGACCACTCGTAACGGTCCAATCTCAAATCCAAAACGTAAAAATCGTTCAAATATTTCGGTATATTCTCCTTAGGGTCTTTGCTCTCGTTTTCTAACCCGCCGAAGAGATAAACTTTATCGTCTAGAAGTGTAAATGAATGACCGAGACGTGCTGATGGATAAATTGGTGACATTTTCATGTCATCATCGGATATCTTACGCCACTCCCATGTACTAAATTTTAACTCGTATAAATCGTTCGAATATTTACCGTACTCGACCATACCACCGAATGTGATTAAACGTGTTTTGTCTGTGACAATACCGTACGCTGCACAACCTGGCGGTATGTCACCTTTTACTTCAGGTACAAACCATTGATTAGTAGCCGTGTTAAAAACGTGTAATTCGTCGACTATGCCTTCATTACCACCACCGAAAACAATCATCAAGTCTTTATGGGCAATGGCACGATGACCATGACGTGGTCTAGGACTAGGACCAAGACTAGTAGTTACTTTTTTCCATTTTAAATTTGACATTGTAGTAAGCTAACAACTTACAAGGACATCTCTTGGAAAAAAAAAGTTTAAAAAAAAAGGTTGTTTTTTTTGTTGAAAAAAGATGAAATTTATTTTTTTTAAAGAGAATAATTAATAGAAAATTATTCGGGAATTTTTATGCTCAAATTAAATTGACGCTCGTTGTGTTGGTGTATATGTTTATGTTAAGTGAGAGTAGTGCATGTACTGATTAATTGAGTGTATAAAATAATAATCATTTTTTATGATGCAAAATCATTTTATGTTTGATTAAGGTGAACCGTTAATGTTAGCTGTTTACTTGTCTTGTCATAATTTTATCAAATCGTTCAATAATAACTTTACATTTTCCTCAGTTTTTTTGACATTAATGCTTATTATTGAGTCATTAACAAAAACTTGATTTCTCATAAAATTTAACAAAAAGAATGATTGCTTATAAAGACCAACCGGGAAAGAAACCTAGATTGTTGGTCTACGGTGGTTTGTGAGTAAAAAACTTCGGCGATCTATGTATTTTAAATATGTTATGCCGAGCAAAACTTAGCTCACTTTTTCTCAGTTTCAAATAATATAAATATATGTTACATTCTACCTTACTATTACATCTTGTATAGCCAAAATATGTGAGCGATTGATATGTGAAAAATTATACAACTTTCTCGAAGACTCGACCAACAATCAGGGTTCAGCAAAAAAAATCAAACTAGAGACAATTTGTTTCATCTTTAGCCGAAAGCTTCAATCGCCGAAAAAGTTTTGTGCCATATTTTTTGACACTGCTTCTGCTTTCGTAATGACGATATGAATACCGTATGACAACTTGAAAAAAACACAATTTTTAATCTGAGAAGTCAATTTGATCATTTTGTTCATTTTGAAATTTTTGTGCTAACAAGTGATCACTTTTGTGGTGAACAGTTTCCGTTTGTGTTGAAAAGATTGTGTTGAATAGGGAACAACCAAAATAAATTAGCAACCTCCGCAACTTTTGGTCGTCGCTGACCATTACCATTCTGGTGTTTTTCTCTTAAGAATGTTTAAGAAAAATTTTGAATTTTCATCTTTTTTTTGAGACTGCCTTGGTTGAGCCTTCCAACTGAAATTGTCTAGCTACGCCACTGAGTTCAGGGTATGGTTAAGTGAAAGATTAGGATATGTTGTAGAGACTTACCTGTATTTAAAGTTTTCAATAAAAAAAACGAAAAAAGAATTATAACCATAAAATTATAGTCATGGGCAAAGAATCATGTTTACCATTATGACAAAGATGCCTTAAATTACTTTAAGACATTACGCCCTATAATATGTCAACCATACAAAGGGAAAAAACAAGCATATTATAAAATTTTATAGGCCGCCAAACTTGATTAAAATCTGAAATTAAAAATAAAAGCCTATTTAGCTACTACACAAAGTTACCTCTCATTAAATATTTTAGAATAATTCTAATGTTAACCTTGTAGGTATATCTCTGCATAAGAAGAAAACTATAGGTACTTTTTCTAAAGATTTTAAAAATAAAATTGAGTTTTTTGGTTTTATTAAATTGATTCGCAACTTCAAATCACCAGAGTTTGGCGGCCTATAAGATGTTATAATATGCTTGTTTTTTCCCTTTGTATGGTTGACATATTATAGGTCGTAATGTCTTAAAGTAATTTAAGGCATCTTTGTCATAATTTTTCCCCTTTGTATTTTAGGAAATAATTAAAAAAAGACTTTTTAATTTCAGTTAAAAGTCCATAATAAAAAAATTCAAAAGTTAAAAGCAACAATATTACGATAGTCCAATTGGTGAATAAATGTTCACCAATCCTCATCCCTATAGGACTAGTGATCATAACCAAAAAAATTATAGTAGTTTTCATTTCGCATTTAATAATTTTTATTCAGCTTATTAGAAAAAAAGGTATTCTTTAAAAACAACACCCATCGACAATGCATAAAAACAACACCGGGTGTAAATTACAGAAATTGAATAAATTTTTGATTTTTTTTTCGCTAACTTTATTCCTAGTGACCTAAATTTTCTAAAACACCCTTTTCCTGGATAAAGAAATTTCATCTAGGTATTAAATTTTTGTTCCAAAAAAAATGTCATAATACACTCAAAAACACCCACTAACCTTACAAATACACCTCAAAACTGATGTCATTTTCGGATAGAGCATAAAAAATCTATTAGGAAATGTGGTTCTTTTATTTTGGATAAGTGGTTAAGCCCTTAAAAAATCGAAAGAACCTGTTAAAACCGTAAAAACAGTAAATGATACACCCTATGTAAATCGAAAAAATTACAGGTAAGCTTGTAAAATTAAGGTGTTTTTTGGGTTTTTTGACCCTGAGAATCCCAAAAATGTGGTCAGATTTTGCTTAAATATGTTGTTTCAAAAGTTGGTTTAGCCAGTAAAAGAGATTACAGCCATTTGCAAAGGTGTGTTACTAAATCATTATAGAGCATATTTTTTGAAAGGTAAAAGGTTGATTATGATATATCATCTGAAAGCTAAGAATCTCTAGTTAATGATGAGATATTTTTTGAAAAGTTTATAAAATTATATTAAAGTAACACTAATGAAAGATGACAATAATAGGAAAATTAAACAGTGAATTCCTATATTTTACTTAAATACACTGGGAAATTTTTATTTAAATTTTCTAAAAAAATATCTCATCATTAACTAGAGATTCTTAGCTCTCAGATGATATATCATAATCAACCTTTTACCTTTCAAAAAATATGCTCTATAATGATTTAGTAACACAGCTTTGCATATGGCTGTAATTTCTTTATGCATTTAAGAATTGAGCATCAAATTGGCAAAATGAAGTAATTTTGAAATTTGTTTATATAGAAATAGGTGAAAAAAGCTTTTTGCTTTTTTATAAATTGCAAAATAAACAAATCTCATTTTTTTAAATATAATTTTAAATACTTTGTTTTACTGTTAAGTTTCAAAACTGGTGTATATTATCAAAATATATTTTTTAAATATTGATTTACATACCAAAATGTAGGATTTTTGATGAGCTTTTAGTTGATATATAACATTTTATACCTGCCTTTTTAGATAACTTTCAATTACAAATAAACACTATTTAACAATACAAAGTTTAAGAGTATATGGTCAGGAAATTATTTTTATATTATGATTTATATACCAAAATGTAGCATTTTTTACGAGCTTTCAGTCAATATATATTTTATATACTTTACTTTCAGGATAACTTTCAATAATGAATTAAATAATTAAAAAGACGCATTTTGAATTTTGAGAACATATTATAGGGAGGCGCACATTCGTGCGCCCCTATGATTTCGAGTATTTAAAGGTTATTCAGGTACTAAGGTATTCGAATATCGGATCAAAAGGGTATTCGGTTATTCAGGTTTTAAAATAAGTTATATATGATTTTTATAAATTTTTTCTAATAGAATAACTCTGACTTCTGAAGGTTTTCAAAGAAATTGCCGTAAACTGTGTCAAACTTAGAAAAAAAAACATCCATTCATTGATTTTTTAAGAATTCATAAGTTGCTGGATGAACTTGATTTTAATCAGTGATTAAGAATTTCGCGTTTACCATGAATGAATTGAAGGCTAAGAATTTAGAAGTAAGGAGCCCCAAATCATAAATCATACTTGCTTTTAATTTGTTCCTTCCCACATGAAATTTTAAGATCAAAGAGATAAGTGTCTAAGGCATCTTGAAGTTGATGATCAATCTGATCAAGATCAAATAGTATTTTCTTTATAACTTTTGAATGATATTTGATAGACTGGTTTAATGCTTAATAATGCAACAAATATGCTAAATATTATATGAGGCTCTCATTTCTCATTATCCTTAAATGTGAACGATTTTACTTTGAAAGTTTAGTAAAACCGACATTTTGGACATCTTGTAATTTAAAAAAGCTCACCTAATTTTGTAGAGAAATCCTTGCTCTAGAAAGCCTAGGCATTGTTGTTTTAACATACATACAAATCTTTTCAGCATACATCGTTTTATTCTCAGCGTACATTACCCTTTTAACATACACAAGTCTGACAAGCATACTTACCGTAAAACCTTGCAAACTACCCCATGGGCTTCTCAATAAAAAATTGTGGGGTACTAAATTAACGAAAAGTTTTTTACCACTGATTTAAATAATCAAAATACTGATTAGCCACGTTATTGTAAAAGTTTGGTAAGTCGTCTATTTACAGCCTTTAACCCCGGGGTAGTTTGCAAGGTTTTACGATATGGCTAATGAACATACAAATTTAAGAGTACAAACTATCAAAATTTTATTTATAAAGCGAGTAAAAATAGATTTAATCTAGTCTAAAGAGCTTTACTGCATTTGCACACAAAGTTTGCCCTAAGATATTTTTTAAAAAAAAGGTAGAAAGATTTAAAAATATGATTTAAGTAGCTCTACTATTCAAAAATGCCACCATAAGATCAAATTTCCAGTAGAACATGTAGCTCCGATACTGGAAGCTACAGGAGAAGTATTTCCAGTACGATGAGCAGTTAAAAATTAACGTGTGTTTGCAAGCATTTAGTATGTTATTCAGCAAATTTGTTCAGTCTTATTTTGTGATGGAACTGACGAATTAAGGTCTCAAAAACAACATAAAACTAAAGAAGAATTATAGGGTTTCGTTATGAATAAAATGAAGAATAAATTCATACCTCGCTAATTCCAACGGACTAAAACCATTTTATCTCGAACCAACAAACTAAACAAACTTAACAATTTATAAGAAATAAATCAATCGTAAAAAATGTGAAACAATAAAACGAAAAAAATCTTTAAATACTCTAATGAGAATTAGCCTAATTTACATTTTTATTTCTATTATAATTATTATTCTCAAGTCTTTCATTAAATTATAAAAACGCTTAATAAAACTTGATTAAATTAATCACGGTTCAAATAATTAAATTAAAAAAAAAAACAATCGAGCTTTTATTTCAAATTTCATTTAAAAAAAAAGAGATTTTCGAAATTATTTTAAAAAAATGACGAGTTCGGTATGCTCAAATGGTACAGACACTGAGATAAACTTAAAAACAAACTCTAACGAAGACGAAAATTCGCATCAACCTAAAGATGAATCATCTCATATTAACAATGAAAGAACAGATCCGATTGAAATTTTAAAAAAATTGGAAATAATCAAAGACATTAAGTAATTTTTTTTGTTATACAACATACCCTCGGGGGGGTTTTGTAACCGTTTGACATCATAATTGTAATCCACGACCCCGAAAACTAGAGAAAATCACTTTTTTTCTAAACATTTTGCAGCCTAATCTCAAGGTGCTTTGTTTAAACATGTAAGAACTAATGATTGGGAAAACCTAAAAATGATTTGAAGATATTAACTTGAAGCTAAAAAGCTACGGTTGATGCTAGTATCCATATTAAAAGGGGAGAAATTTCCCTTAATCAATAGTCCAGTGAAAACGAGACAAAAAAGGGGACCCCAAAATTTAAGGACTCAAATAATTGACCTTCATTATGTTTTTTAAGATCAAAATCAAGCGAACTTGAAACGATTAAATCAAAACTAATCGACGAAGTTGACATTATTGAAATAGAGACAAAGAGTATAAAGACTTACCAAGAAGAATTGGATTTCCTAATCAAAGAAAAAATGGAACAACTAGAAATTTTACGTCAAATTCAAGAAGATATTGAAAATGTAAAAATCAATTCTAACAGAAAACATTTTTTTTTTTAAATTTTGTTCAAACTAATTTTTAAGATGGAAACAACAATCAAGCAAGCTGAAGAAGAAAAAAAGCGAAGTGTACACAACGCATTACAATTACATGTTGAATATGAGCCATTGAAACAACAGGTCAATGAACTCAGAGACTCCATTGGTCTTGAAAAACTTAATGACAACATTGATGTCTCTCACCTTGAAAGCTTTTTAAAGTATTACATTTATCGAGTCTCTTTTTCAGTTAGTTAACCCTTTATTTTAAGTAAATTCAACCCGTTTGGAGATAAAGAGAAATTTTTGAGCAAGAACAGTCCTTCGACGAGCCGTGCAAGATTTCAAGAGGAGACAGTCAATACTTCGAGTAGGCAAGCACCGATTCCACTTTTTAATCCATTCGCAAATTTCAATCAAAATATGACAGCTCGGATGAGACACCAAGATTACCAGCAACAGACTAAAATGAGGGCAGATTCTCCTACTCGAGGGCCCTCTCAAGTGAGCACTGACGAATTCAATAAAAAATTAAGTCAGTTTATAATGAGTCAAAGTAAACAAAAGGTTCAATCAAGTCCACAGTCACAAGTGAACAATATTCCAGCTGCTTATAGACAACAACCACCACCGATGAAGTCTTGTTTGTCTTGTAATCAACAAATACATCGAAATGCGCCTATTTGTCCATTGTGTAAAGCTAAAAGTAGATCAAGAAATCCTAAAAAACCAAAGAAAAAAAACGAACAATTTTCACCATCATTGTCACCACCAGGAAATTGATTCATAGTTGTTTCAAAATTTTAAGAATTTTTTTTGTTGTAATTTTTTTAATAAATTTTTTAAGAATAAAAATATCGTTTCTCTTCTTCTTTGATTGACCAATTCCATTAATGTTACTTCCCTCTTCGATGGATATAAAAGCATTCTTGCTTTTTGAATACTATCCATGATTCACACCAAACCTTTAACCAACCAATCGGAACATTTTAAAGAATCGTCTAGACTTTCGTTTGAAACAGGAATTATTCTTACTGACTGTTTCACGGTTTTTTGCAAATTTACGGACTCGGGCTCATGAGTCTCTGAGAATTTTTCATAAGACTCAAACTCGAGTCCGAGTCCTTCAAACTCTAAAGACTCGTGTTCGAGTCTGAGTCTCATCAAAAGTAACGAGTCGATGCTCTTAAGATGATGTACAGAAACGAATTTTTCATTATAATATTTTATTTGAAAAAAATAACATTCACTGTCAAGAGCTTTGTTAAAAGGTTTAATCAAAAGTATAAAATATTGTTGGCCGATACCAAATAGATGTGATTTTGAATAAAAAATTTTCTTTTTTTTACGATTTTCAATCCAATGCACCTTTTGGGAAAAAAATTTTCAATTCTGGTCCGAATTGTAGCTTAGTTAGTACTTAAATATTTAAATAAAGCTCTTTAGCATTCGGTTGCAAAAAGTGAAGGGTTTTATTTTGACCTCTTGGAAAAAAAAATATTTTTTTGGGTCTTCGGAGTCGTATATAACAGTTACAGTGTTGAAAATTATCAAATTCACGTAATTACGGAATTTTGGAAAATTCTTACAATATCATTTGAGACACTTGACTTTGGTTGACACTTGTTTCGTCGATTAACAGATGAAAACATACAGTACTTGCAGTATTTCTCAGTCTTTGTGTAACGTGGGACATATCAAACATGCCACGGTTACGGTGAAGTCTTGCTAAACGTAGTAAGAGAAAAACAAGTCGACATTCAACAAGTAACTTAAAATAAGATCTATAGGAGCACTACCTTGACAAGAGATAACTTTTTGACATTCAGTTGAAAATGATTGAACGATACCTCGAAATAAATCTTTCAAGAGATTGTTTGAAATTTTACTTTTTTGTTAATTTCATGCTGGTGTCTCAGATTTAAACAAAACATCAAAAAAAATGGAAACATGACGCTTCATGAAACCATTAAATTATGAATGAAAATCATAATTTCTATCCATCAATTTACAGAGTGTTACATTCATCAAAATCTAGCTCAATGAAAAGAATATTAAACAAAACTCTAATTTAAATTCACGTCACACTCAATCCGTTCATTTGACACATAACAAAACAACAATTGCAAATTTTGGTTTAAGGGTGTATTAAAAACTTGATTAAAAAAAATTTTTTTTTTCAATTTTGAAAAGCCGTTTATGTTTACAGGGATTCTATTCAAAGTTCTTAAGGTACTAATTTTTTGCAATTTTTTTATGTTAATAATGTGATTAATTTTTATGAAATTAAAGCAAAATGAAACAAAAAACGCTTGGATTTGGATTTAATGATCTCTCTCTCTCTCTCTCTTTCTTTCTTTCTTTCTTTCAGTCTTCTAATTTTGTTTTTATTTTTAACATAAAAATAGAAACGAAAAAAAGAAAAATAAAGAGAAAAATTAGTTGTTACTATTAATAGAATTCTTTTATTATTATTTATTTTTTTTTTTGCTTAATTTGTCTTTAGTCGAAAACATAAACCTTTGCGAACGTGTCAGTTTATTACAGAAATTTAGACTTAAACAAAAAGAATCAAAAAAGAAAACAAACAAAAAAAAATTTTTTTTTAAATTTTTTTTCAAAGTCCAAAAAATGCTAAATAGTTTTTTATTTTATAACAAATGTGATCCACAAAATGATGGTAAGGTAGACATGACACTTTTAATCCGATAGTTAAAAAAATTCGAGTTTTTTTTTTTTTTTCTAGCCAAACATTACTTGGAGCAGGCTAAAGATGAATTCAACCACAAATGGGAAACACCTAAACATGTAATTATTATTAAATTTTAATTAAATCACGTGATTACAACTGAATTTTTTTTCGTAAATATTATGTCTTCTGACGAATCTAACTTGAACTCTGAAGACGAAAACTATCATTAAATATACTATCATATCAGGTCATAAAGCATCAATTTTCATAAAACTGTATGAGCCTATATTCAAGTTTAAGACGGTTGAAACCGACAAGGTGTAGGGTTTACAGTAATTAAATGATCCTCATAGGACCTACAACTATCGAGGAGAGATAAGGTTGTTTTTTTGATTGAGGTCTTGGCAAAGAATGAGCATGAACACAGGTTTCTGTTGATACTTGAGCAATTTTTTCAACTTGAAGGTTACAAGCTTATTATTTGGTGAAGGCAGTTTGTCATTTTTTTAAATGAAAAAATAGATTTTTAGACTCTTTTAATATTTTTTATTTTCAATCAAGGCCGACTCATCATTGGAAAATTACGAGCTCATACGTACACTAGGTACAGGTTCGTTTAGTCGTGTAATGCTCGTTAAACATAAATCAACAAATCAATTTTTTGCAATGAAAATACTTGATAAACAAAAAGTAAAAGACAAAAAATAAAATTTTTTAATATTTCGTTTTCTAACTTTTTGAAAAAAAAAGGTACTAAAACTCAAACAAGTCGAGCATACTTTAAACGAAAAAAAAATCCTCCAAGCGATTAATTTTCCATTTCTAGTCAATTTGGCCTACTCATTCAAAGATAATTTATATCTATTTATGGTATTGGAATTTGTACAAGGTGGTGAAATGTTTTCACATTTAAGACGTATGGGTCGATTTACAGAAGAACATTCAAAATTTTATGCATCTCAAATAGTGCTTACATTCGAGTATTTACATCATTTAGAAATATTATATCGAGATTTAAAACCTGAGAATTTGTTAATCGATTCAGATGGGTACATTAAAGTAACTGATTTTGGTTTCGCTAAACGAGTCAAAGATAAAACATGGACTTTATGTGGTACACCAGAGTACAGTCTACGCTCGGTTTTATCCCCCCATCGGTTCCCCAAAAAAGATGGGATAAATTCGAATAGTGACAAAAATGAATATTAACAAAAAAAGAATTTGAAAAGCAGCAATTCGATATTCATTAATCAAATAATCATTATGAACCAGAACCATTACTCTTTGCATCGTTATTTTGAAAAATAACGAAAAACCAAATAAATTAACATTCCTGGTTTTACTCGTCAAATTCGAAGTCTGTCTTTAGAACAAAGTCGTTATTATTTTCTAGTATTTTTAGCATCTTAACATTTTGAGACATTAGATCCAATGTTAATCCTTCATTTGTTTTATCATCAGACTAAAAAATTGTCATTTAATATGTATCATTTGTTTTTCTTTATACTTTTTCAGAACATTACACAAGTTATTAAATTTTAATATGGCTTATTGTTTGATACTTTCGACCGTAATCTGTTATCATTATATTCTATTTTTTTTTTCATTTTTGTTAGTGAACAGGATGTGGGACAAATTCGAATACTTTTTATCATTAAATTTGGAATTACGTTCAAAAAAAGTATGAGCTAAATCCGAATAGTGGGACAAAAAAGCGGGATAAATTTGAATATAACTTAATATTAATATGTGTTGAAAGAAATTCGTTCCACAGATTTTAAGGGATAAAACTGATATGAGACAAAACTGTAGCGTGACAAATTCGAGCGTAGACTGTACTTGGCACCGGAGATTATTTTGTCTAAAGGTTACAACAAAGCCGTCGATTGGTGGGCATTGGGTGTTCTAATTTACGAAATGGCCGCTGGATTTCCGCCATTTTTTGCCGATCAACCAATACAAATTTATGAAAAAATCGTAAGTGGTAAATTTCGATTTCCAGCTCATTTTACGTGCGAATTGAAAGACTTACTCAGAAATTTGTTACAAATTGACTTGACAAAACGGTTTGGTAACTTAAAAAATGGCGTTGATGATTTAAAAAGTCACAAATGGTTCGAGTCTATCGATTGGATGGATATTTATAATAAAAAATTAAAAGCACCAATGATACCGTTTTGTCAAAATGGTGATGCATGTAATTTCGATGAATATGAAGAAGAACCTTTGAGAAAGTCTTATGAGTGTTTATATGATAAAGAATTTGCTGATTTTTAGTATTGATATTTCTTCGTTTTTTTTTTTTTTAATTTTTTTTTCTATTTTGTTAAATTGTTGAAAATTTTTTCGAGTCCGTCTTTTTTTTTTTTTTGAATAAAAGATTAAGTTAAAGTTCCTAGATTATCATTACCTGGGATGAATATTGTTTTCATAACTTCTTTATTTTGGTTTTCTTTCATCAAGTATTGAAGCTGGTGTTTCATAATTCCAATTTTATAATTATTTATAAATTTTGATGCAAGGGCAAAACTCTAAGCGCAAAAAAATATCTAATGGCTTCTGAAGTGTAGCCTACAGTGGACTAAGTTACCACAGATATCTCTTTTAAGAGAAAATTGTCTTATAAGACCAATGTAGCATGAGTTCGAATCGTTCAAAAGCTCTTTTTTCAGCATGATTTTTCCATCTATAAAAAGGAAAAAAATGCATTACCAAAAAATCAGCCCTTATGGGTCCCAAAAAGACCTTTTCAATGATCTTTTGTCAAAATGATCATTTTTCTAGATACCATAATTTGTCAAAAAATACATTTGAGAACAAATTTTAAGTCCGATCCATAATTCCGTTCATGAAATATCTCAATTTAATCAATTCAGAATTAAAAGGAATTTGTTTACAGTAAATCTCTTAGATAATTTTAAAAAAATTCATGAAAATTCCGCTTCCGATCGTTAGACTGTCAATATCCGTTCCGATTTTCCGCATTTTAGGGTCACTTTCCGCTCCTCATTCGGAGTTTCGCTCACGTAGTTAAGAAAAAACCGAAATAAACTACAAGACTATAAATAAATTGTGGACGTTCTGTGTATAAGTCTTTTATTTTGTTGTTATTACACTACACCCACTGGTGTGTGATTTGAATGAAAGTGATCTTTTTTTACCGTTTTCAATTACCGTAATATTTAAATAAAGCTCTTTGGCATTAAGTTGCAAAAAGTATTGGGTTTAAATTTTTGATTTTTATTGACCTCAAGAAAAAAAACACATTTTTTTGGGTTTTCGGGTTCGTAGATTACAGTTACAGTATCGAAAATATCACATAATTACGTAAGTTTTGAATCTAAATACACTTTAAAATGCAATCATAAGACTTTCTTTAAAATTTTGGTACCAATGAATACAATTTCTTATGCTCATGTTTCATTATTTTTGAAGCAATTTTAATCTAACCCAAGTAACGACATGATAAAAAATATAATTTATGTTTTTTACGGAGGATTACGGCATTCTTGAAACCAGTTTAAGATTCTATGCTGGAGTCAGCAAATTAATTCCCATCATATTTAGACTTTATCATGATGAAAATACACATGTTACATTGAATTAAAAATATTTAGTGGGAATAGTAGTAGTAATTTATACTGCAACTTGGAAAATATCCAAGCTTAACTCAATTGAGCTGTAACAGTGGCTTCACATTGTTTTGACATCCAAACATCAAGCTTTGCTTTGAAACTATTCATGTTCTTTGCGCTCACCACGTCCTCCGGAAGTTTGTTCCAATCATTCACAACTCTATTTTTAAAAAGTTAAATCTAGGAAGACAATTTTTTACTTGTTCACGTGTTAAACATTGGCTGTTTCTTCTTAGATCGTATCTTCTAGACGCAGGCTTTGTGTTTAGACTGCAATTGATGCCGTTACTAAGATTAACATGTTCGTATTTGTTTGTTACCTTGAACATTTGAATCAGGCCTCCACGTTTTCTTCTCGTTTTCATATCAGTTAATCCCAAGCTTGATAATCGCTGTGAATACTCCAAGTCATGTAATTCAAGGATCATTTTTGTTGCTGTGCGTTGTACCTTCTCAATCTCATTTATATCTTTTTCCAAATATGAACTTACTTCGTACTCTAAATGAGGTCTCATCAGTGAACAATACAACAGCTTGATTGTCTCACGACAAGAATGGTTTAAATTTTTTTCGATCTGAATTCGGCAGTCTGGGACCGTCGATTCGAATTTTAAGGATAACCAAAATAGTTCTAATAAAATAATTCAATAAAAATTTAAATTTTATTATCTTCGATAAGTGATTATCTTAATATTTTTTAGGGCCTATGCTATTCTCAAATGCATTATTTCTTTATAACTGCACTTCAACCGAACTTTTGGTGACAAGCGTAGCCGTACCAAAGCGTACCTTTAACCCTCCGTAGCGTACCGTACCAAAAAAAACGCTTTGGTATGTTTAGTACGGTACGGGTACGCCTTCTTGTTGCTACGCTTCGGTTCGCTTTCCACCAAAAGTTCAGTAGAAGTGCAGTATTGAAACTACCGAATTAACTTCCAAGGATGAACGAAATTTTAAATTTTTTTGAAAAGTATGATAACGGTTCTTTGATGCGTTGGAACCTTTTTAATTCAAACAAGCCAAGGATTCATCATAATAGACTAATTTAAATTTAAAAAAAAAAAATAATTTTATTCAAGAAAAAAAAAGTTTTTGATAAATTACATATATTACTAGAAGCATTTTATTTTCTTTTAAATAAAATATAAAGAAATAAATAAATAAAGAAAGAAAGCTAAATTCAAATAAATTTTCCCAACAAAAATGAAAAAGCCATAAAGCAGCGATATGTTAAACAGTTTAGTTATGTTGAATGAATAAAAAAATAAGAAAACAAGGTAAAGAGAAATTAAAAATTACAGTATTTAGTTAAGCTAAGTTTGTTTTTTTTTTGTTGTTTTTTTATTTTTTAATTTTCTTTTTTTTTTTCAAAAAGAGTGCAAAAAATCGATTAAAAAAAATCAATTATTATTTTTAAACTGTAACAAATTCATTTTAGTTTGTAATAATTCTGATTTTAAAGCTTTTGTTTCTGTTTCAGCTTGATTTCTTAACTTTAAAAATAGAAAATACACAAGATGTGTAATAAGTAATGATTTTTTTTTTAGTTAAAAATATAAATAAATTACTTTAATATCTGTTGCTAGTTTAAGTTTTGCTTGATCAACTTGTCTTTTTAGCATGAATATTTCTTCTTGCAACTTTAGTGATTCTAACCAACCAGTCTTCAATTAAAAAAAAATAAAAATAAAAAATTTTTCAAGTCTTTTTTAAAACAGAGAAGATTTTGGTGCAAAAATTAAATAACTTCACAAACTGTTGTTGCCATTTATTCTCAATTAATGTAGAAAATATGATTGTGACGTAAAAGGATTCAAATCAACAGATTAAATCTTATAAGTTAAGATTTATGAGAGAAATACTGCACTTCCACCGAATAAAATGCTTTCCTTACCAGTACTGTACCGGATCGTACTATAAGCGTACCCGCACCGTCCCCGAACCGTACCATACCTTACCATCTTGCCGTACCAGTCCACCGTACCGTACCGGAAAATAAAATTAAAAAAAAAACTTACGGGAACGGGTACGGATACGCTTTTAGTACGATTCGGTACGGTACGGGTACGGAAAGCATTAAATTTGTTGGAAGTGCATTATTAACAAAATTTTGTAAAGTATTTGAATTGAAAATAACTGAGCAAGTTGGTTAAGGGGTGTGTAGGTTAATCTATTCCACTGTACATGTTTTTTCTAGCTTTCCAAAAACAGGCTTTTTTTAGAAATATTTTTAAACAGAGTTTTCTATACAGGATGCTTGGTTAAAAATAGAATTTTTTTTTTTTTTTTTAATTTAAAAATTATGGTTAAATAAATTCAGATTTAAACTACTTAAAGATTTCGAGGGTTGTTTGTTTGTAAAAAATTTCAACGTAAGTTTAACCTATAAATATGTGCCAAAAATATTATTTATTAACTTGGTAAATTTGAAAATGTTGATTTTACATGATTTATAATTTTTTGTTTACAATCGATCATCGCTAGTTTAAAAGACGATCCGAAATAAATAAACGGGTAGATGTTAACTTAAGTTAGACCTATCGATTTCGGATTATTTATTAATCGAGCCGTCCAAAATTAAAAAACAATTTTATCTCAGCAACCAAAGCTTTCGTTCGACCTGCCTTAGTCGGTAAAAATAAAATTGGAAAAGTTAAGTATGAAATTTTAAGATTTATCAAATTAAAATTTTAAGATTTTCGATCTCCCAACTTTGAAAAAAGAGAGGAAAGGCTAACTTTATATTAAACTGAACCATTCAAAGGACTAGAAACACCAATTAAGACAAAATTTTCCTGAAAATATGAACATAGAATTTCAGCAGTGACTTCTACATCAAAAATACGGCGGTGTGAAATTTATTTTTTTTTTCTGGGAATACATGGCATGTATTCGCGTATACATGTTCATTTAGGATGTATATTTTGAAATAACAAAATTTTTTTTTTGCTAAAAATCTCGAAAACCAAAAATACTTTTTAGATTATTTTTTTATTTTTAAAAGTGTAATCATACCCTTTACTAGAATTTATGATTCAAAATTAATGTTGTGGATCAAAGGCGCTCATAGTCCTACTCGTTGAAAGGAATTTCTTCATTTTAATACACATTTACCGTGCATACTTCACCTTCATGTCGAACCTTGATATGTACGGATTAATTAAATGAATCGAGTAGGTATGGGTAACCTGTAAAATTCAGGTTTTCGGTTAACTCATAAAAATTGGGTACATATACATGATGCATGATTTCAATAAAGTCTACGAATTTTTTTTGATGAATTTAACGTTGAGCGGCCGACGATCGCTTTTTTTGGGGAGCGGATCGTCGATCAGGATCCTCGCTCGGTGATCAGATTGACGAGCAAAATATGGTGTAAGATCGGGCTAAAGATCGGGAGAAACCCTCATGATCCACAACACTATTCAAAATCGAAAAAAAATATTTCAAAATATACATCCTGAATGAACATGTATACGCGAATACATATCTTATGTATACGAATGTATACGAGTATACGTAAAAAAAAGCGTAAAATTTACTGACTTTTTTAAAAAAATTCTGTCGCAACTTAAAGATTTCGGCGTGGTTAGCTTAATAAAAGTGTTTATCTTAGCATAGAATCAAAATTTCCAAGGCAGCCATGCAAACGGGCAAGTTTGAAAAATTACTGGCCATTTGACCGCATGGTCGTTACCCAATACACTTCATTCTACTCGGGTCAAAACTGGTTTAGAATAGCTCGGACTAAAAGTCAACCAGACACAGGATACGGGGCAACTTAATCATTCATTAACAAACAAGAAAATCATTCAACTTGTTATTTTTTTCCAGTTACCCGGATAAAACTCTACTTGGCTTGCAACTATATCTTAAAGGCAACTTAACCCGTTACAATTTTTTCAAAAAGATTCAACAAAAAGAATTAGATATTGAAGGAAATTTATCTAATTGAGGTGTCATCGGCTGGTTTAATACGATAATAGTTTAGTTTTCCGATATTTTGGGGTATGAATATTTCGTATTTTTAGCGAACACCATTCACAATATGGCGTTTTTCTCTTTAAGAATGATTAAGAAGAATTTGGAATTTTCATCTATTTCTGAGACTCCTTTGGTTGAGCCCCTCCCCCCATCTGAAATTGCCTAGCTACGACACTGGTATAGGGTATACTCTGGGACTAGATATGATTTGAATGAAAATTCCCCTCTTTTTACCAGTTTTACCCGATCTGACTTTCACATCGATCATGGTCCAAGCGTTAATGGCAGCTTTTATGCATTCCGATCATATCTTAAAATCAATTATAGATCTTTCCAATCATGTGTACTAAAATGTTTAATCAAATCACAATGATGTTTTGCTTCAAAAAGCTGAGGGGTAGGGCTTAAATTTTTGATTTTTTACCTAAAAATTTGGAAGTTTTTGAAAAAAAGGTGCTAAATTGGTACGTATATTGCATACCCAAAATTTCTTCTGCAGTGACATAACCAGGAGATGAGGGTTAATCTTAACAATTTCGAGTGTTAATTATAACAGTTACCATACTGGAACGGCCAAAAACCCCATTTTGAAATTTTCAAAATTGTTTAATTAGTGAATTTAAGATGAAGAGAAAAACAAAAAACGTGCCAACAATAGATTCACTCTCTGTTTTAAAAGACACTGTTAAATTTTTAGCTTCAAAGCAATCAAATTAAACAGTGTAGAAAAACATTTTTTTTAAAAAAAAAAAAAAAAATAGAAATTTACCTTTTGTTCTTGATTTTTTAAATTAATTGTCGAATTTCTATAACTATTTACATTACTATTAAAATTATTATCTGACTCTAAAGATGCAAACATTTTTTGATTTAAATTTTCGATTTCGTTTAACAAATAATTTGTTCTTTCTTCTAATTCGGGTGCTTTCTTTTTTTCTTGAAAGTACTTTTTTTTCCATAAATCCCGAGCTTTTTTTTTGTCAAATTTTTAAACTTTTTTTAACATTTTAAGAGTAGTAAATTAAGAAACCTTCTTTTCGTCGTACTGTTATACGACCGTGTACTGTTTTAAGGTGTTTTAATAAATCACTTCTTAAATTTTCAAGTTCGATTCTTCTCTGTTTAGTTTTTTTTAATTTTTCACGCAAACTCTCAGCTAAACATAACAGGGTTTGAGTCTTTAAAAAAATAAAAACAAATTTTTGTCCAACAAACTTTACCTGAATTTTCAATTTGAAATATGTCTACATCATTATTTTCAGATCCAGTTTCAGATGTATCCCTAAACACAAAATTTTACAGTCGAATAAAAAAAAAAATTTTTTTTTTCCGGGTCTTACTGAATCATAGAGAGGGCTTTTTCTCGTTGTAATTTTCTTATCTTTTCCCTGTCTTTGAACCCACGGTAAGCACTTTGGATAATTAAAGCCGATTTTTGTTTCATTTCATTTTCGTCATTTTGATTTCGATGTGGCACTAGGTATTCATCATCAGACGGATATGAATTATCATCGTACAAACTATTTTTTTTCTTGACCTGTTCAGGTTGTTTATTTTTTAACATTTCCAATTGTTTTTTACGCATTTGTTCCAAATAAATTTGACGATTTCTAAGTCTCTCTTGTTCTTCTTTCATTTTATCGTATTCTTTTGTCTTGTCATAATTTGATAGTTTACTCGCCGAGTCTTTGCCTCGATTGGTTTGATTATTAAAATTCAATTCTGAACCACTATTGAATGGATTTTCGCGGACATCACGTGGTGTTTTTTGATTTGTAATAATCGGCAATTGAATATGATCGTATCGTGAATTCCGATCAGTGTCCATTCTAGACGTGGCTAAGTTGAATGGCTCAGGTCTGGCATGAAAATTGTACTCAGAGCTATCAGGTTTTAGATCGAATTTATCAAGTAGATTATTGGCTATTTCTTGGTCAATTTCGAGAAGAAATATTTCCGGACCAACAGTCTACAGTAAAAAAAAATAATAAAAATTTTTCGAGTTAAAATGTAATTACCGTTGGCGGAAGAAAATATTTAACTTTTAACTCGTTTTCTTGATTTGGTTTAACTCGAGTTAAGGCACGTCCAACACTTTTTAAGTAAACAAAATCCCTTGGTATTTCATCGGATGAACACTGTTTTTTTATTTCGTTGCGTAGGTCTTTGAGTAAAAGATCTCTTGTGACTCTAAATTTTTAAATTATAAAACGAAAGGTTTTTTTTTTAATGTTAAGGTTGAATACCTTATAAAGCCTGCAGATATTGACTCAAGTATTGTTTCATTGTAAGCTAAATTTTGTTTTGTTTTCCAAAAATTTCTAGGTAATATGTACACATGTAAATCAACTAGCTTTAATTTTTATTAAATTAAATTACACGTTTGATGACAACAAAAAAAAGAGAAAAATTAGTTTCCGTTTTTATGTTTTTCATTAATTTTGTTTATTTTTTTTTTAGAACTAAAAATAATAATAATGGAAAATCTATTTAACATGATTTCCAGAATTAAAGGGTTTCTTCTAACAAATAAAATATTCTATCGAATGGCGTAATCGGTCATAGGGCTTACGAAAGTCATGATTTAATTATGCTGTTCATCTGAAAGTGAACTCGAGTATTTATTTTAGTCAAAGGTCTAAACGTTTTTCTTGAGTCAAAAATTTGCAAAAAAGGGAATGTAAATTTCCTTAAATCAACCGCAAGGGTATTGAAAGTAAAAAGAACCGATAGAACTTTTGTTTTGAAAATAAGGGTTAATGAGGAACATGATATTTTCAGTGGTGCTGAATACGAATATTTTCTTGTATTTCAGACGCTAATAATGTTTTTTTGGATGTACAGTGTTGGCAATCAGCTAACATTTTAATAAAAAAATGAAAAAAGAGGTAAAATTTGATCCTTTTTGTAACTCATGGATCCTTTAAGATTCATTTTTCTTATAGTGTATTATATACTCTTTCAGAATGTATATACTTTATTTGGGGTTAATGTGTAAATAACGTAGTTTTTGAGGGTTCTTGACATTTTATACCCCTAGGGTCCGGAAAAAATATTTTTGACAACCCTTAAAAATTGACATCCCTAAGTTTTTATGTGTGTAAATTATGAATTTGAGGTCGAAAATCACTTTTAAAAAGTTTGGACGTTTTGCACTACTGGAATATTTTTTTAACATAATAATTACAGAGAACAGGTTGATGTGGTTAAGTTTAAGAGCTTGACTTTTCCATCTACAGTAAACGCTCGCTAATTGTCCATGGTGTTTAAATTAGAAAGACTATTTTAAACCCAGGGATAGTTACACATTTGACTTCAAATTTTTGATCATTTTTATCCCGTTGAGAAAATTAAAATAAGTTAATTTTGATGTTTATGAAGGTCCAAACTAATTTTTAGCCCTGAGTTAATATGTGGGAATTATAAGGCTAATATAGTTAAGCTTTGATTCTAAATTCAAAGCTAGTAGTATTTAAAAAAATATTGAAATCTGTTGCTACAACTCTACTGATAAGAATGTTCTTTAATTCAGAAGACCCGTAACTGATTCAAACCTTAACCAAAAAGAGTCAAAAATTTGGGGTCAAAAACATTATAGACAAAGGGCTTAAAAATGATTTTTTCACTTTTAGTCGGTGGTAATTTGTGAGCGTTTACGGTATTTCTTATCTTCAACGTAATCACGAAATAATGATTGACATGTATATTTTCTTTTTTTTATCAGACGCCAATGGAGCGAAGAAATAGAGTCTCGAGCAGTTTTATAATTATTCATATTCATAGAATCTAAAAAGGTTATTTGGTATCATTTTTCTTGATTATAAATCGTAATAAACCTTTATGCAATTGTAATTACTCCTAGTAGATAAAGCAGAGCTTTTTTTATTTTTGCTTTTTTATCATAAACAATTTGTAATTAAACTAATTTTTTTGTTTTCATAAAAACGGAAGCTAAAAAAATTTAAAACCCTGTTACTTTAGATGAATCAGGACGATTAACTTGTGTATCATGTGTACTTCTATAAGATACCGGGTTATAATATTGATTTGTCGAAGAAGTCATTGAAACAAAATCTAAAAAAAAAGTTATAAAATTTTTTTTATGATCCTTTAAGATAAGATTTTTGCTAACATGTAATTTTATGTTGTTCAAAAAAAAACAAAAGACTTTTGATGAAGGAAAAGAAAATTTAATTAAAAGAAAAGAAAATGAAAAGGTATCTGAATAATATTCACTGAGAAGTAACCATAGTTACCTAGTACTAAACTAAACTAAAAAAATTATAAAATCATATTTAAACAAGGATAATAATTATTAATTAATAAATATTTTTTTTTTGTTCTAAACGAAAGTTGTTGTTTTTTCTTAAATTTCGAAACAGAGAGAGAGAGTCAAGAAAAAATTTTTCAAAATTTTCAAGTATACCGATGTTATTATATATAGTGCGTTGTTATTGATAATGTTAAATATCATATTTACTCGTAACGGTATTATTTTAAATTTAATAAAAAGTCAACACTCTTCATTTTGGTAAATATTTTTTTTTTAAATTTTCTTGTTGTTGTTTTGTTTAAAAGTTTTTTTTTTAACAAATATTGGAAAATATTTTGTGCCGAAATGTTTTTAGTTAAGATTGAAAAGGTTTCTTGATTTGATGCAAAACTTTTTTTTTTTTTCAAGTATTCACCTAATTTTATTGATTCTTTTAATTATGAGACTTTTGCTTTGGAAAGTTAGATTTATGTATTCGAGTACACAACAACAAAAAAACAAATGTCTTGAGCAAATATTTAAGATTCTCAGGACTTTTTTAATGAATAATTAAGTGAATAGATCTAGCTCAAGACTAGTTCATTGATGATTACGTAATTTTATCAACGCCATTTTACGTTTTTTTTTTGAAATAAAATTCGACTCAAGAGCTTTGGAATATCTTGAAAATTAAACGATTCTCAAGTTTTAAGCATTTTCTGGAATCGACCAAATTACTTAATTCGAGATAATTGCTCTCAACCTGGTTATGTTGCCAAAACGTATTTTCTAGGTAGACATATTTTTGTTTCAATTCATTTAAAAATTACAATGTTTTAAACTCAGGTTCGGTTGTTATTTGTCATTTTTGATATTACCTTAAAACCTTGCTTAGTGGCGCGACACCAGAAAAACCTTGTTCTTGTAATAGTAACATTTTTCAAAAGTTTGGTTAATGTTACGGTGTAACCCAAGTGAGGTTAATTCCGGTAGCGCCTCATTATATACACCAGGGGTCTTGAAATGTGACTGAAAAAAATTGGGGTCTAATCAAGTAATTTAAATAATTTTCAGACCCTTTGTTTTTTCAGTCACATTTTAACACCCCTGGTGTCTATAATGAGGCACGACGGGAATTCAACTGAAGATATTGTCTGAAAGCTAAAAAACTGACATTGAAGCTGGGGTTATGAAGATTGTTGTCGATAAAAATTTCAATAACTTTTCAGTCAAATCCATTTTGGTCCTAAACCCATATTTTTTAATGCGTGCTATTAGACATCAGACGACTACTTTTTGTACACAAGATGCTGAATGAAAGCCTTTAAATTAAAAATTGAATAGATTATAAGATATTTTGACTTTTAGACCATCATATCATTAATAGCTTTGTTCTCGAATGTTTAAATAAAGAAAAGTGTTTAAAAAATATTTTAAACAATTTTCGATGTCCATAAGCTTACAGATATTATGTCAAATAAAAAAAAATTTAAATGGAGAATTTAGCTTTGACCATTTGCTGTAAGTAAGCTCTGTCATGAGTTAATTTTTAAGCAAAATGGACTATAAACATTATCTTTATTTAAATAAGTAATGTTAGCTCAGTTAATGACACATACATAGTATTGTAGCTTGGGATTCGGTTTTTTACTCGATTTTACACCAATGGCATTTAAAAACTTTTGCTAGTTTATTTGCTTCTTTGAAACAAATATGACCCGAGCGGGATTCCAACTGACACTTTCGTAACGCATTGATCAACCGACGATACCAACTGAGCTACCATTAAACACATCGCCTCGTATTACAGAAACAGTCAGAAATTTTTTCTTCCCTCGTGAGGATCAAACTCCAAACCCTATGCATTCTAGACTCGCAAATCACGGGCCTAGATTTCCAAATCAATTGCAGTTGATGCTGACTGAAACGGTATACTTTCATACCAGTTGCATAATTTAAGATCTTTTAGTATGTTTTTTTGTTTGACTTCTTTTTAACCATCAAAACAAGGAGATAGTTTTCACACTTACTTCTGATAGAATGAGTTGTAAAAATTTTCCGTGTCTGGTTGTACATCACGTTAAGGAAAACAAATTTTTTATCATTTTAGAGACTTCTAGAGATTGAAACTAAATTAAGCAAATAAATCATAAAATATCATAAGCTAAAATCAGATTTATTGTTAGCAAATAAATGTGGGCGATTATTACTGAACCCATAGAAATAAAAAAAAAAATTTATGATTTAATGAAGCGTTCTTTTTTTATTGATACTAGAGATTTATTTTCTATTTATAACTCATATACTCGTTAAGAACCAGACTATATCGAAATAAACTAACCCTCTGTTTTCATCCCACTTCAATTATTTATAATGTTACCAAAACCTGTGAAATATAAAATCGAATTTTTCGTATGTCTAAGTGTTTTGAATCATTGATCCGCATTTAAATTAAAAAAAAATTATTAATAAATTGAAAACAAAAAGAGAAATAAAAACAAGAGTACTAGCTGAAATTGTACACTTCAAATACTTGATATTAATTGGATATGAAATTCTATGAGCTGTAAATGATAGAGTTATTTTATTTTAGAATTCAATTTCAAGATTTTAAACTGAAAATTTATTAAAAAGTTTTGATTTGTATAGGCACCATAAAATAGAGCAAAAATCTTTTAAATAGAGAAAACTGACTGTTTATGTCAAAAAAATTTTCAAATAATTAAAGATGACAATAATTGGGTCGAATGATAAACTCTCATCTATTTCTTTAAAGATTTAACGAGTAAAAGTTGTTAAGACACTCTTTTAACTTGGTTTTATTGCATCATACGGGAGGACTATGATTTGAGGCTACTTAGAAGTTAAAAACAAGTCTGTTTTGTCAATCAACGTTATTTTTTTTATTCAAAATTTGTTTTAAAATTGGCACATTAACTGACTTAAAATGGCGTAAAATGATGTAAAGAAGTGACACAATCAAATATCTTAAAAAAACAATAAAAAATCTTCCCAGCTATATTTTTTGAAATCTATATTTGTTTTTTTTTGAACTGCTGAATTGTGAAGTTTTCAGCAATTCAAATTTTTGTGGAATTGTCGAAGAAAAACCTTAAAAAATTACAAGATTTTTAGTTTTTGACCATGTTATTGTAATTTAATACCTTGAAATTAAAAAAAAAATGTTTTTTGAAACGGTTTAAAATTTTTTTTATTTTTTCTATTCTTTCAATCTAATAAAAAGGTGCTAAATTTAAACACTTAAGTTCTAAGGATTGGAAAAAGATATTTTATATCTGCGCATATGGTTAGAAAGCTAAAAAAATACTGTAGACGCTGAGACCATTATTTTGGTGAAAAATTTTTTTTTTCAGACTTCAGAATTATACAATAAATTGAATAATAAGACTTAAACTTCGACTTAACAAATCGAAAAACTTAAGTGTTTAAATTTAGCACCTTTTTATTAGATTGAAAGAATAGAAAAAATAAAGAAAATTTTTAAACCGTTTCAAAAAACATTTTTTTTTTAATTTCAAGGTATTAAATTACAATAACATGGTCAAAAACTAAAAATCTTGTAATTTTTTAAGGTTTTTCTTCGACAATTCCACAAAAATTTGAATTGCTGAAAACTTCACAATTCAGCAGTTCAAAAAAAAATAAATATAGATTTCAAACAATATAGTAACGGGTAATTTTTATATTTTTCTATAATGTTATGAGTTTTAACATATTTTACTCAATAATTTCGACCTCTACTAGTTAACAAACAATTCATATAAAGGGTCAGAGCTTTGGGTGACTAAGAGAAAAAATTAAAATCAATTTTTGAATGCATAACATATCTTAGAATTTTATGTTATACAATGTTATGCACTCTCTTTTTGAGATTTTATCTCGGAACCCCAATAGTTGAATTGCTGAATGTTTGAACTGCTAAAAACTTTATTTTGCCAATAATTAGCTGAAATTCCGATTTTTAGTATATGATTTCTCGGAATAAAAGCTAAAATTTTCATTTTTTGTGTTACCGACTGTGTAATTCCATATTCCGCTTTTAAGGGACAACTGGTTACAAGCCTGTATATTTACGCATCAATTTATAATCTTAAATCTGTTCTGAAAGCACTGCTAAAGTCTATCAAAGTTTTGTTAAGAGACTGTACCAGTACACCATATTCAAATATTCACATTTCATCCAGGTTCATACAGTATAGTTTACAAACCTAATGATTTTTAGCCTTTTATCAGCAAAACCGTAGACACTGCACTTCCAATGATATGTAAAAGCGTACTTATTCGAAGCGTAGAACGATTCTTTGAGAAATTTTGTCAATTGCTAATTTTATGTTAAATACATTTTAATGTTTTTTAATTTATTGTGTTCAAAAGATTTAGTTTTTGTGCTTAAATATTTCACTTCTGTTGAATAGATATACCTAAAATTTTAAATCCCTCTTTTTTATTTTTTGATTTTTATGACCTTTTTTTGTACGCTGGTTAACAAAAAAGGTCATAAATTGATTTTTGAAACAGATTTAAACACATTCATAAACAGATTGCATAGAATTTTTGAATTCAATAAACTTTAAGAAACACCAAATCATAACTTCTCTTCAATTTGTATTCAGTTTTTCTCGGCAACCTGAAGATTAGTACGGTTTTACTATTTTTTGAAGACACAAGACTTCTTCAATAAATACCCCTTAGACAAAATATGTACTTTAGTGTTCAAAATTTTTATGCATTAGTTATGAAGGTCATTTCATTAAAATAGATAAAATTGACGAATAGACAGTAAGTAAAATCACAGACAGTAAAATCGTTTAACCGTACGAATCTTCAGGTTGCCGTCTTTCTCTACAAGAATCGGTGAGAGTTTTTCAAATGATAGGTAACTTCTGTAGTTAGATTTGTGAAAGAAATATTTTATCAAGCTTTTTTGTATCCGTCGAGAGCACCGGATCAGCTAAAATCAAATTAGATAACAACTAGGCAGTATGTAGTCGTCATTTTTTTCTTATCCCGTTCTAAGGCAGTGATTTTGCTAGATTTCGCTAATAGGATTGTTAATTGAATATGACTCGAAGGATTTAAAGATTTCTTACTTAATTTTAATTTTTATTCTCAAGGGACCGAATTGAAAGAAGTTATTGGACAAAATCCTTTTTACTATATGATTTCTACGAATAGAATTTCTTTTTAATTCAATTAAATTATCTTTAAAATTGTTTTCCTTGATTTTATTTGAATTTCTAAAAATAATCTCTTACACAATCAACAATTTTCCCGAGGACTTTTATTCTACATGTAATCACCCACTTTTAGAGCTAATTAATGCTTCATGTTTTTATTTTGTTTCTTTGATTAAACAGTATCAAAAATATATGAAAACTGATCGAATTTAATTTAAGAAATGTCAAAAAAAATTGATAGTTAGATAACTTGTTAGATAATAAGAAAAATAATGAACTTGATTTTTATCCAAGATCATTTCGAATTAAATAACAAAGTTTTTTACAGCCTTTTTATTTCTATCATGAATTAACATGATTGTGAGTATCTTGATCTATTGTGAAGGTTGTTAAATAAAAAGAGACAGCTAAAAGTTAATCTTAAATCAGAAGGAAAAGTTGATTTTTTGTTGTTCGAGCAACTTTTAATTGTCACTGTTAGTAAGTTTTTTTTTTGTAATTATATGAAAAAAATAACCGAAACCATGATAAATGAAGACAAGCATAATAAGTTGAATATTTTAGCAGTATGGATGTTTTCAACTTCTTGTGGAAAAACAAAATATTTACTTAAGCCGGAGCTTCTTTGGCTTAAACGGCGAAGGTAGGATTTCTTTATACTCGCTACATGCACCTTACAGTGCCGTTAATTTGAGCAACTTGACCAATGGCGTAGCCAGAAACTTTTGGATAGTGTGGCGAAATTCTGGGTAGGAGTGGGGGTACGCGACACCCGTAAGTTCATAAATTTACATTCACGTACAGACGTTCCAATTAATCTTCGAAGACACTTTACCCCTTACTCTCTTACTGGAAAGCTTAGTAGGTAATGTTTTTTTCCAAGCTTTTCTTATTAAGGTTCCATTATTGGTCCTAACTAGACTATAATTACAAATCCATTTCAAGTATTCCTTTTTAAGAATCGTTATCCATTCAAAACTTATATTTTGGTAATTGATTTTAGAGGTAAACCTAGAAGATTATCATTAGAATGAATAAAATAGGTGAATGCAAAATAATGAAAAGTTTCGAGTGAAAAAATTCGTTCTCGTTAACAACAGCTTTGCGGTATTATAAAAAAGTTAAAAATCTTATTTTTTCAGTTGACAAATAATTCTCAGAATATTTTACTATGACGCCGCCATAGCATATTTTAAAATGGTGTGACCACCGTAACACTTGGCCTCAATGGAGCTACGCCACTGAACTTGACTCACGAGTACCCGGTACGTTTCCATGGTGACAACATTTTGTTCTTAATTTGGTACCATTTTTAGTTGAATGGTTTACACCCGTTAGAGGAATAATAAGTAACGAATCAAATAAGATCGCTTTTACAGGATTCGTACCTGGACTCTCAATCGTCCAAGCTGTTGTTTTACTCGTTACACCATGGCTAAAATGATTTTACTTTCTTTAAAAAATTTTAAGAATGAGGAATATGCAATTTCGCAGCCAATATTCCGCAAAATGATCTAATGGGTGTTTCAAAATAGTTGTCGCCATTTTAGAATCTAAAATAAAATATAATCGGAAGTCGGCAAACAATGAAACTTGTACCTTGTCCTTTCTAGTTTACAAAAAAGTGTTCAGCTTCCCAGTAAAGGTTTTTTTTTAAGGATTAAGCTCTTTGGAAGTGAGACCACCAAAACCTCTAAGGTGAGTGGGACCAATCATCGGAAAGAAAAGTGCTCAAGGATAAAAACGCTATATAGATCAAAAAATTGTTATGTTCCGTACCAGAAGAATTCTAAAAAATTACATACAGTCGACTCGCGATAATCCGTATACAGGTTAATCCGAATAATTTGACATCCGAACAGAAATACCCGGGCTCGGAGCCCTTTCCGATATTATTACATGTATTTGATTATCCGTAGATTTTAATCCGTACCACAATTTTCTAGGGCTTTTTGTATACGGATTATCGCGAGTCGACTGTATATGTATTTGCAGTTAAACCCCACAAATATAATTTTCTTTCAAAAAATTTTCAAACTTTTAAAAATTCATAAATTAAATTCATTGTAATACCGAAACGTCGCGTATCGTTAATAAAGTTTTAACCGTAAAGAAATTTTCCTTTTTTATTTGATTTGACCTTGATATGACCATTAAAACAATAAAAATGAGTATTTCAGGTTTATATTCCATAACTTTTTGATGAATGAGCAAATATCACCAAAATTTGTTCGGTAAGAGTGTACATTCTTTTGAACAAGAAAATGTGGCTAATTCATTCACATTTTATTGTTAAGATACATGCAATTTTTCTCCCGAAACCGCATAGTCACGGAAAAAACTCAAAAATTTTCGGACAACTTTTTAGGGCTTAAAAATTGAGGCAACAAAGGGGTTTCAGTGATTTACGATTATACATCCTAAGTTTTTTTTTAAATTTTATAATGGCGACAACAGTTTTGAAACACCCTTTTTTTACTCAGCGAAGATGATATTTGACTAGCTAAATCATGTAATTTTTGGGAAACTTGGAATTGAAATCTCGATTTTGGGCTCCTGTTCTCTTTTAAAATAACTTTGATAATTTATTCCGCAGACTTTTCTCATTCTCAACAATATTCCGCAATAAAAATTAAAATTAATAATTAGCTGAAATTCCGATTTTTAGTGTATGATTTCTCGGAATGAAAGCTTTAATTTTCGTTTTTTTTGTTACGGACTGTGTAATTCCATATTCCGCATTTAAGGGACAAGCGATTACAAGCCTGTATATTTACGCATCAATTTATAATCTTAAATCTGTTCTGAAAGCACTGCTAAAGTCTATCAAAGTTTTGTTAAGATACTGTACCAGTACACCATATTCAAATATTCAACCCAGTTCTCACTGCCTCAAGGCACGAGATGTCGCTATATCACTATTATCTCAACTATCAGAAATATTTTTTTACAATATTTTTCAAAAATAGTCTTTAATTAAGCGCTTGCCGAAAGATAAACCACATTTTTTATTTTCAAGTTGAATAAATTAGTTGAATAACTCAAAATTAATGTCTCATTTTTATCAACATGTTGTTAGCCTCGAGTGTTTATTCAAAAATGTTTTTTTATTTTCACTTAAATTATTTTCCTTTTGGGAGTTTTTAGGATTCTTAAATCTACATTGTAACGTCATTGATATCATTAATGTATACCATTAATTGAAAATATTGTTAAGATCACATTAAATCAAAATTAATATCAAACAAAATCAACCTACGTAACAACAACAGCAACAGGATCTTGCCAAAATTACATTAAATATTGATAACAAAAAAGTATTTCTTTTTATTTCTTATAAATTAACATATTCTACTACGTGATCCGATTTCTTAAAATGTGCCTATAAGCTTACACTTACATGATTTATTTATTTATACTTTTTTTTATTTTTTGTTTGACGTTTAAGGATTTCTTTGATTAATTATCCTCGTATTTTTGTGTTTTTGACAGTGATTGTAATGGGTGCTTAGGTAACTTCTTTTCTAATGTTTTTATTTATTCAATTAAAATTTTCACGCTTTTTGTTCCTAGAATTTATTTTGAAAGCATTCGAATTGTTGTTGTTGTTGTTGTTAGACTGTTAATTAATTTAAAGCTTTTAAATAAATTAAAAATTTTGTTACTACTTGGTATGGAATATTTTTTTCTAATCGAGACAAGAGTGAATAAATTTTCATTATCATTTTTTTATTGATTTTTTTTTGTTGTTGAAAAAACAAAAATTTTATCTTTTTTTTTTTCGTTTATTACGACTTTTTTTTATGATCAATTTTTATGCTCATGTAAGAACCATAAAGTTTTTTTGTTGTCATAAAAAAATAGACTCAGTATCTTCAATTTTTTGGTCAAAACCCTAACAACATATTGAAAAAATAATTAAATGTTATTAATGGAGTACAGATGTTTATAAGAAAATCATTTTTCAAGTCTGATCAATGTTAAAAACAGCTCTAAAATATTAAAAAGCTCTTGGGGGGTTCATGGTTAAAATAAAGATCATCTTGGTAGACGATCAGTCGCAAACAGTTGGTTCAAGTTTAAACGGTAAAAAATCGATCGTAAAAGAAATTATGATTATTTTGAAACCCTTTTTTTTTCAATCATGTCACAACAATATACTCTTGTTCTGATTGTGTTAAATAATTAGAAAATAAAAACATGTAATCCCAAAAGATAAATTTCGTTTAATACTAGTTGTTATAACTTGGGTTGTTTAATTTCGGATATGTTTTAATAAAGTCTTCATGTACGAGTTTGATCTTTAGGGACTACGTAATCAAGACTAATTAAATTTACGTGCCAAAGTCAAATATCAATCTCTCTACACAAAAGGTTTAATCTAATTAGACATGTACTATTCTTGCATCATTGCACATTTTGTCAGAAAAAAAAACGTTCTGTTGTGTTGAATTTTTAAAAAATTTTAAAGATGAAAATATTTTTTTTAATTATTTAAACGCTTCAAGCTAATTTTGAAAATTGTTTCGACAAGAGAACGCAAGTTTGAACGATTTAACAAACAGAGGGGTTCTAAAACCGGTGAGAAACACTTAATTAAATTTTTTTTTTAGAAAAAAAAAAAACAGATTGTTTCAGTAAGGCTTCAACTTACAGTTAATTATACTTGTAAATACCTGGGCAAGTAATTTTCACTTTTTTTTTTAATTAGTTTTTAAAAAAAATCTATTGTTTTCAAAGCCTTCTTTTTGGCATAATTTTGAGTAATCAAAGATTAAAGAGATTTTTTTTTGATTCCAGTTTTGACTAATTTTTTTTGTTTACCTTAAACAAATTTATTATTTTGCGTCATAAACTTGGAGAAAAATAAGTTTATTTTTCAAGATTCTCGATGTATTTTTTTGCGTGAGAGACTCGACTTAATAAAACAAAAGTCTTATGATTGTAGACTTTATGGTGTTATTTGATACCCTGTTTTAACGGAAGTTGGGATTGTTGAGACCTTTCATTAAAAAAAAAATTATGCCGCGGTTAGTCATATGACTAGATTTTCCCATAGAGTAAAGAAATTTTCGGTATTGCGGCCTCTCTTAGGAAGAGATGTAATTTGACTGAAAAATTCCCTTTTTTGACCGTTTTCACCCGTGAATGGCTTTAAGGGACTTCGTTTCACCGTCGATCATGGTTCCAGCGTAAATGGCAGAGTATTAGCTTTCAGATGATATCTTAAAATCAATTATAGCTTTTTTCAATCGTAAGCACTAAAATGTTTAAGTAAAGCACCTTGGGTTAAGACTGCTTAAAGACACTTTCGTCCACTAGTATACATTAATGAAAAATAAAATAAACAAAGCAATTCCTGAGATTTGTATAGAAACGCCTCTTGTTTAGGCAGATGCAAAAATAAATTTAGGTATAGCAACTCTCTTAGGAAGAGATGTAATTTGACTGAAAAATTCCCTTTTTTGACCGTTTTCACCCGTGAATGGCTTAAGGCAACTTAGTTTCATCATCGATAATTGTCTCAGCGTCAATGGCAGCTTTTTAGCTTTTAGACAATATCTTAAAATCTATTGTAGCTTTTTCCAATAATGAGTACTAAAATGTTAAAGTAAAGCACCTTAAGTTTAGGCTACTAAAAGTAGAGGGGTACAATTCATGATTTTTTTTACCTCATGAAAAAAATCGTTTTCTGGGGTTTTCGAAGTCGTAGATTTCAAATTTAATGTCAAAAAGAGCAAATTTAGATTTTTAAATCCAGTTTTATGATTGTGGTCTTTTAAGTTTTAACAGAAGTGGGATTGTTGAGACAATTCATTAAAAAAAAAAACAAAGAAATCTCAAATTTTGTTGTGGCGTGTTTAGTCATATGTCTAGATTTTCCCACAGAATAGAGATAATATTATTATAATTAGAACCTATCACACGCTTAAAAACAAAAAAAAGAAGAAGAAAATATCATAATTTATTTTGATCGGAAAAAAATTCTTTAGAACGGATTTTTTTTATTTTGGTTGTACGTGTGTTACGGGGTGCATTTAACTCAACAATCGAAAATTATGTTTTTTTATTGTTGTTGTTGAGATTTTGAACAGGAAATGAATTCAATTTAAAACCGCCAAAATCAGATAAATCGGCACAAAAGAAAAGGAACAAGCAACTAAATTATTGATTCTTAAAAATTATATTAAAAAATTCTTCCTTATACAAAGAACCTTACTGCAAAATAAATTATTCTCTCTCTCTCTCTCTGACTAACTGACTGTTTTTTTTTGTTCTCTCTCTCTCTCTCTTCGCATAATTTGAAATTTTTTGTTTATTGAATTTTTTTTTCTGGATTTTATGTTTTTTGAACAAGAAAGAATATAAAACTAGAAACATAAATTTTTTTCTATTATTATTATTATTATAAAATTTATAGTTTTTTTCTTGTCTTGAAAATCGAATGAGTTGAACGAAGAGAGAGAGAGAGAGAGAGAATGCAACAAAAATGAAACAAAATCTAATGCAATCAAAAATCAAACTGAAAAGTTTCCATTTCAATTTATTTCAAAATGTTTTCTTTTTTAGAACTAATAAACTGATTAAAAGATAAAATTTGAAAAAAGTTTTTTATTTTATTGTTATTTTTGTTAGTTTAAACACAAAAAGATGGGAAACAACCCGCAAAGTTCCAAAAAAGGCGATCAATCCGAACATGGTGTGTAACTTTTTGTTATGTTTCTCTTGTTGACGTCAACACTAAATTTTTAATTTTTTTTTAAAGTCAAACAATTTTTAATCAAAGCAAAAGAGGAATTTAACCAACGATGGGAAACACCAGTTAACGTAAGTATTTCCTTAAGAATAATGTAACCCCAAGAGATTAAAAAATAAATAAATCTCAAGTGTTGTTGAAAAAATAATCAGGTAGTATGACCCTCGAAAAAATTCATTTTTGCTGTTTGCAAATCCGGTCTATGAAAACAAAATCACAGTCTTATTTATACACAAAGAGTTTCACATGGTTTTAATAAAGACTGTAATTGAAACCTCTAGAACCAGATGTGTTTGTAATTGAGCGGAACTTGGATAACAGTGTTACATTATTCAAAACCCCTTTTGAATGAACAAAATTAAATTTTTATATTTTTTTAAGGATAATTCGTCATTAGACGATTTTGAACGTAAACGTACCTTAGGTACAGGTTCATTTGGTCGTGTAATGTTGGTCAGAAATTTAAAAACAAACAAATATTTTGCTATGAAAATACTTGATAAGCAAAAAGTAAGTCGAAAATTCAAGTCCAGCTGAGTAGCTTAACATTTTTTGTTGTTATTAAGGTTATAAAACTCAAACAAGTCGAGCACACTTTAAATGAGAAAAAAATCCTACAAGCAATCAATTTTCCATTTTTAGTCAATTTAGCCTATTCGTTTAAAGATAATTTATATCTATTTATGGTATTGGAATTTGTACCAGGTGGTGAAATGTTTTCACATTTAAGACGTATGGGTCGTTTTGCCGAAACACATGCTAGATTTTACGCATCACAAATAGTGCTCACATTCGAGTATTTACATCATTTAGAAATATTATATCGAGATTTAAAGCCTGAGAATTTGTTAATCGATTCAGATGGGTACATTAAAGTAACCGATTTTGGTTTCGCTAAACGAGTCAAAGGTAGAACATGGACCTTGTGCGGTACACCAGAGTACTTAGCACCGGAGATTATTTTGTCTAAGGGTTACAACAAAGCCGTCGATTGGTGGGCATTGGGAGTTCTTATTTATGAAATGGCAGCTGGTTATCCACCATTTTTTGCCGATCAACCAATACAAATATACGAAAAAATTGTAAGCGGTAAAGTTCGTTTTCCATCGCATTTTAGCTCGGATTTGAAAGATTTACTCAGAAATTTACTTCAAGTCGATTTGACTAAACGATTTGGCAACTTAAAAAATGGAGTCGATGACATAAAAAGCCATAAGTGGTTCGCTCCAACTGATTGGATAGCTATTTATGAGAAAAAAGTCGAAGCACCGTTCATACCAAGATGTAAAGACGGTGATGCTAGTAATTTTGATGAGTATGATGAGGAACCACTTAAAACGTCGCCAACATGCAAGTTTGAAAAAGAGTTTGCTGATTTTTAAAAAAAAAAAAACGATTTCAATATTTTTTTTTCTTCTCTTTTTTTGTATTTATCAAGTTTAAACTTTAACAAAAAAAACCCAAAAAAAAATTTTTTGTAAAATTTCTATTCGTTTTTTTTTAGCTATTTTAAAACGTTTTTTTTTCAATAGGATTAGGAAATTATTTTTTTCATGACAATTTGTTCACATAATTCAAGGCCAGTTAAACGCAAAATTGGGAAAACAAAAAAAAAAGCATTATTACTCTTTTTGTTTTTTTTTTTAAAAAGGTGATTAACTTGAATATTTGCTCACACTACAACCAAAAAAAAAGAAAAATTTTCTGGACAAAAATTTCTTAATCCCGCGAAAGAGTGTAGAACCAACTATTAGAGAAGACTTTTGACTAAAAGCATTCCATTCATAAGTTTTCTTTACACTAAACAATAAATCTCTCTTTTTCTATTTTAATCAGTGGCTTTTTTTTTTTATTTCAAAATCGGGGATTACATGAATGGAATTAGCGGTTTTGATGATGAAATTTTTCAAAAAAAAAAAATCTATCAATTGTAAAATTAATAGACCAATGAAACAAACAAACTAACAAGGGTTTTTAAAAATTTTACTTCTCTCTTACTACTTTTTTTTTTCTATTAATTTGCTCTTCTCTTCTATTTTTTATTTTTGAAATTTCAAGTATTTTCTTTTTAATTTAATCAAAAATAAATCAATTTTAAATAAATTTTTTTAAATTCATTTTTTTTCTTAATGTGCAATAATATTAAAACAATGGTCCCTGAGAGTTGTGCTAAATCGTATCTGGTTCAAGCAGCTCAAAAGAAACCTCTGAGTATAAGGATTCCTTTGGGACTAGATACGATTTGACTGAAATATTCCCTTTTTTTACCGTTTTCACCCGAGTATGGCTTTAAGGAACTTTGTTTCACCGTCGATCATGGTTCCAGCGTCAATGGCAGCTTTTTAGCTTTCAGATGATATCTTAAAATCGTAAGCAGTAAAATGTTAAAGTAAAGCGCCTTGAGTTTAGGCTGCTAAAAGACACTTCCGTCTACTTGCATACATAAATGAAAAATAAAATAAACAAAGCAATTTCTGAGATTTGTATAGAAACGCCTCTTGTTTAGGCAGATGCAAAAATAAATTTAGGTATAGCAACTCTCTTAGAAAGAGGTGTAATTTGACTGAAAAATTCCCTTTTTTGACCGTTTTCACCCGTGAATGGCTTAAGGCAACTTAGTTTCACCATCGATAATTGTCTCAGCGTCATAGCAGCCTTTTAGCTTTCAGAAAATATTTTAAATTCTATTGTAGCTTTTTCCAATAATGAGTACTAAAATGTTAAAGTAAAGCACCTTGAGTTTAGGCTACTAAAAGGAGAAGGGTAAAATTCATGATTTTTTGACCTCATGAAAAAAATAGTTTTCTGGGGTTTTCTAGGTCGTAGATTTCAAATTTAATGTCAAAAAGAGCAAATTTAGACATTGAAATCAAGTTAGAAATATAAGTTTTTGATGACGTATACACTAGCACAGTTAAAAGTAAAATTTCAATAGTATCTGTAAATTGTCTGCTTTTTAAAGCATCCTCAAGAGCATCTGTAAATCTATTTGAATCTACTGTGTGTTTATTTTGTGTTTCTAAAAATAATTTTTTTTTTTTTCATAATCCTGAAATTAGTCTAGTAATGTTTACCTTAAAATTGATTGTTTTTGTTTGTTGATGCTAAATTTTATTTATAGAATTTCTAATTTTAGAAACTTATTTGTTTTCAAATCTAAATCAAATGAAGACTTACCGCTCATTAATTATTCTATGAGTTTAATCTTTTTTTCAATGAATTATTTTTGTAATGGCATGTAATCACTCATTTTTTTTTTAGATTTTAGAAAATCGTTTGCCTTAAAGTTTAAAACAAAAAACAATCAAAGTTCGATCACGCTAAGCATTTATTCAGTTCTTTGAAAATTTGATTGCTCTGATTGTTTTCAAATAAATAATCTTCTTAATGGCTTAAAGAGCACGGTTTTGCTTTTAAACTAAATGTACAGAAACGATTCCTACTTTTACTCCAATAATGAGTCTCTTGATTTAATTGACATTTGCTTGATTGTAAAAACATTTCATATAAATGTGACAGAATAAGATATTGTCTAGTCTTAATTCAGACTTTCTCATACTGTGTGGGTGTAAAATTAAAGGCAGAGGCTTTTCTTTAGAGTTTAAAGAAGCAAGATCCTTTTTGGGTTCAACCTAAAACTAATCTCAACGGTGGTCTTGAACTGAGACCGTTGAATGTCGAGCC